>CAMZMU010000096.1:53158490-53221833 GCA_947311845.1 Poa pratensis | reverse complement strand
GGGTGATCGTCACGGATAAGCCCTTGTTCTAGTATTATATAAGTCTATAGTTATTTCATTTTCAACAAATGGTGGTGTGTGAGTCTAAGATAATTCTGTAGGATAACGAATAACGTTTTTTTCTAAGGTGACACTCCTGGTGTACGGGAAGCATCGAGAAGTTCAGATTTGGCGCCATGTTAACAGTATGAATGAACACTTTTTTAGCCATACACAGATAAATTAAATTTCACTAACACTGTTAGGCTTTCTTGGATTCATATTGCATGTCATTTTTGGCATTACATATTGTCGTTGGCGCCAAAACCATTTGGATAGAAACCCTAAAATCTCATAATTAATCTCATTGGCGGAAACCTTCCCTACGTGGAAAATTTACTAGACAAAAGCATTTAGATGGAACCCTACAAAGGGAAAACCTCATTGGCGTGCGGAAAAGATTCGCACACGTGAAAAGTATCATTGGCATAATGAGCGTGTGCCATTTGATTTGTCGTTTGTTCTTTATGTCCATGTCGACCATGCAACCAGCTGTTTCATGACACGTGTAATTTAGTAGCACTTCAACTTTTCACACACACCCACATGCATATATACATTTTCTTCTCAAATAAATGATATGACTGTGCCGCATCATTTTTTTTCAAAGGGAAGCATAGTCTACTCTAATTTGGTTAATCCAATTTAGTGTAGACAACTTATCGTGATCGCCCACAAAATTAGTTATGTATAAGAGAACTTTGGGAATTTAATTTATGTTTAAAATAATTCCCGAAACATAGTTACCATTTTCACAAATATAACCACGATAATTCCACAAGTTAGATACTTTTTGGTTTTAAATTCAGCTAAAAATGACCTAATTTTCTTATTCACTTGATTGAGATGTGGCCAAGGTGAATATTTAATATAAGATTGAATTATTCTTGATATCGGTTCAATTTATGAAAATTATTTTTTATCTACATAAATGACTTCATTTTCGAAGATTTAGCAAAAAATAATTGAAAATAAAAACCCCGATCATCAAATTTTCACTCAAATTTCACCAAAATAACTCCCAACTGGTACCAAATACTTGTAATCCTATCTAAGTACATCTTACATTACAAGATTATGAGCTAAATTCAAATCATTTGGAAAGTTTCGCGACAAATAAAGCACAATATTTTATCTTATCAAGACATTTTGTAATACATGAAGTTCTGGATTCTTTTCTAAAGTTTACACGCTCTTAAAAATACATGTGGAATTGGATTAGAATATGTAATAAACATAGAAATGTATGAAATAAGATAGCAAAATATTTTATAGATGACTTAAATTCTAAAAAATATATTCTAAGTTACAAAATATTTTCAACATTGACAACAAAGAAGGATTAATTTGTGCCTAATTTTACCGCATTGATTAATATGAATTTATCCTTTCGTTATTTTAAACCAATCTTTAGTTTAGAATATTTATGTGGATTCATTTGAATTAATGTTAAGAATTTAATTGTGGCTTCTTGTAAACCACTGATTGATAGCAATTTATCCATAGCTTCTTTTAGAATGTTGATTAACAAGAATTAATTATTTTAGAACGTTTCCCACTCTTTTACCATATCATAATGTTTACAGTGATACACACTTCGATCGGCGGCTGTAAAAGCCAGATCCTTCTTCCACCTTCATACGAAACACCTAATCTGGCCAGATTATGTGCCTCGGTGTTGACAGCTCTTCCTTCATTACGAAATTTTACCTCATAAAGCTACTCGGCCCACGCAGAGCACTCGTTTGCAATAGCTCCATACATGCTCAAGCTCCTACTTGTTTCCTGGAGGCAGAGAGCAACTTCAAGATTATCAGTTGCAATCACCATTCGACGGATGTTCACGTCACTCGCCAAGGTTAGAGCCTCCCGGCATGCCATGCAGTCTAGACTTGTTGAATCTGCAATGTGCCATCAAAAGTCACATTAGAGCAGCCCAGGCAAATTCCACTATCATTTCTAGCGACAGCTGACACTGCTCCTCTGACCTCAGATTTTGTTGTAGCCGCGTCGACATTGATTTTAGCCATACCCACCGGCCCAGCAATCCACTTCTGTTACATTTGCCTCATTTATGCAGGCTGAACTTTCTTCTCAAGACTAGACAACCTCAGCTCACTCAGAAAATTGTTTATGAAACAAAAGGTAGACAAAGGGCTCTGAAATTCCTCATCAAAGATAGCCTTTTGACAAACATACCAAATAGACCACATTGTGACTAAGATGGTGACGAACTCATCACTGCTAACTGAATCTTTAAGCTAAAAAATCCAGAGCTTTGCATCATCCTCCTGTATATGACACTATGCTCCACTAAACCCTCATCACATAAGGCCCAAACACACTTTGACATAGAACACTCTAGCAAAGCATGTCTCCACCTATCATCTGCTGCTCCACAAATGCCGCAGCTCGGTGTTGTCGCCACATTTCTCCGATGTCTGGTTGTAGTAGTTGGTAGAGATGATCTAGCCAATCTCCAAAGGACGAAGACTTTCAGTTTCGAAGGAACCTGAATTTTCCACATTGAAGTCCATTGTTTTTTAACCTTCTCAGTACAGGAGTTAGCCGGTACTCCTTCTAACCAATCTTCGCGACGTTTCTTCGTTTCAATAAACAATTTATAGGCTGACCGAACAGAGAAAATCCCTTTTTGTTCATAATCACATGCCCATTCATCCTCCACTAGTCGGGTTCTCAGAGGAATACTTAAAATTGCCTCGGCATCCATAGGAGTAAAAAATTATTCACCTTCTGAACTATCCATGAAGCTGAATTGGAGTCAATAAAATCTGCTACATGAATAGGAGCATTTTTTATTCCTTCAAGCAAACTAATGGACACGGTAAAAAATCGTGGGGAATCCAATTGTCATTCCATGCATCAGTATCTTTCCAAAGAATTAATGTGTGCTACACGGATTAAGAAGAATTATTGTGCCGAAATTCACTTTGGCTCCGGGTGCATATGCTCCTATTATTTGTTTCAAAATTAAACAAATATGAAAACATTTCGAAAAAATCTGAAAAAATTGGGCACAAACATATACAGGCTTGCAACAGTCGTGCAAAATTTTGGAAAGAAATGACACTTTATGTGATCTGTGCAAAAAAGACAAAATTTGTGGCTGAAATGAAATTTAAAAATACATTTTTCAAAGCACAGATTTGTCTTTTTTACACAGACCACAGAAAGTGTTATTTCCATCCGAAATTTGAAACGAATGTTGAAAACTTGTATATGTTTGTGCCCAATTTTTTTAGATAAGTCCGAAGAGGTTTCGGATTTTTTTAAAATTTTGAAACATATATAACGAGAGCATATGCACCCGAGAACCAAAACGTCTCTCTCGTTAATGTGTGCCTTCTTTCAACCACACATATTTTTTAGCATCTCAGGGGGCAAAACCTATTCTACGCCCATTGCAAAGGATATCAGCTTTTCGCCCACACTACTGAGCCCCCACGTCGTCTTTGTTGGGCCGGTCCATATAGTTTTTCCTGGCCGGGTTACCAACCGTTTTTTCTGGTTTCTTTTTTTTCGTTTCCTTATCATGTTTTGTTTTTGTTTTTTTTTATTTCCAGATTTTGTAAATGGTTCATGATTTTAAAAATTGTTCAAATTATAGAAAATGTTCAGATTTTTTAATTCGTGAACCATTTTTCAAATTATGAACTTTTTGAAACTCAGGAAATTTTAAATTCATGAACCACTTTCAAATTCATGAACCGTTTTTGAAATCATGAACCATTTTTCAAATTCATGAACTTTTTGTAATTCAAGAAATTTTAAATTCATGAACCATTTTTGAAATCATGAACCATTTTTCAAATTCATGAACTTTTTTGAAATTCAGGAAATTTTAAATTCATGAACCATTTTCAAATTCATGAACCGTTTTTGAAACCATGAACCATTTTTCAAATTCATGAACTTTTTTGAAATTCAGGAAATTTTAAATTCATGAACCATTTTCAAATTCATGAACCCTTTTTGAAATCATGAACCATTTCTGTGGGAAAAGGAGTGTGAAATGAAGAAAGTTGAGTTAAGAAATGAACAGACTCATGAATAAAAAATGCTGTGGTACAGCACTACCGCGTACTGTATGCTCATCGTTGGCGCGGAAGCATGTTGGGCCGGCCCAGGATCATCTGCCTGCAGGCGTCTGCCGGCGCTGGCTTGGCTTGAGATTTTCTTCCTCGCCGGCCACCTTCTCCGCCGCCGCTCCGCAGCGGCGTCGCCGGCGCCGGCTCGGCCTGGCCGCGCCGTCTCCCTCTCCTCCCCTCCCCTCCCCTCCCCTCGCCGCCGTCTCCTTCTGCGCCAGCCGCCGTCGCGCCTCCTCGCATGAACTGGGCCAGGCCCACGTGGGGTGTGCGATGCTTGCTTAACGTCGACCAGGTCGACAAATAGGGATTGCCCATCTCAGGGCTGATACCTTTGTTACTAAATTATGTGTGCTTTTAGTCCTGGGCTGAGGGTTGCAGCCCACATAGTCCTTGGCCCAAACACGCGCGCGATTCCTATACTCGCAGATTGCTGCCAGTCCGCTAATTAAACGACGACGACTCCCTGACCGCAGTTGTAATTCTGAACAGAGGTGTTCCTCTGCAGGTAGCTCCGGCCGGCCGGATCTTTTACTTGTTACTACATTTATGTCTGCGAATACTCTGCTAAACTCTCCGGCTTGTTGTTGTGGGTATGGCAGTTCCCTGTAAGATCCGGCAATGTTCAGCTCTGCGTTCATCCGTATGCCTTTCGAGACGGCAATCTTCGTTGGTGGCAACAGTTTAGTCCACGACTGCAATGTTCACCATGCGTCCATGCGATGGCTTTTACCTGGTGATACATCTATAAGTTATTTATTTTTCTTGCTGCCTTGAGTGATCGACATTTCCTCGCTTTTCCATCCTGAAATGATACAGAAGCTGGTAGAAACTTGCACGCCTATGCTTCATTTAAAAATATTGCAGACCTTTATATCTGAACTATTCATACAAAGTCTTCTCTTACCGCGTGAAATCAACGAGTAACCGCAACGAAAGGAAGCGAGAGAGAGACGACCGGGTAGAGAAAATCTACACGTGCAAGACAACGACGATGTCAGCACTCAGAAGTTCTCAGAACGTAAGGACTCGATCGGTCTCGATTGGTGGGTGTGGCAACAGCTTGGGACGACGGAATCTCCTATCTGTCATTTTTAGCTGGTTTTGTATAATCATATATTATAAGCAACCACAACGATCGAACCAAAGCAGGCACCAGCTAGCTGAATTCGCTGCCCTTGCCAATCGCCATCGCCGTCGTCTACATAGGTACGAGATATGCAAGCCGGGCTATTTTGCGGCTTCGATCGTCGACAGCGTGGGCGCGGCCATTAATAGAAGCTTTGTCAAATTTAAGCTAGCCCCTCTCCGACCTCCCCTGCCTCGGGCGCGCCCTGCCGTTGCGTTGGCCCCCTCGCCCCTATCCTCCTCTCTGCGGGGGAAGGAGAGAGAGAAGGAATCACAGGGCGAGAGACGTCGGCGGTTTGGTCTCGCCGGGCTCCGGCCAGTCGATCAATTCCTCAGCGCATGGCCGTGAGTGCTCTGCTCCCTCTCCTTTCGTGGCTTCCGTTGATGCATGCATCATGCATGAATACGCCCCTGCGTTGATTGTTTCGCTTAATTCCTGTGCTCCTAGCTGGCGTGAATTGTTGAGTTTGGATGCATGTTTCCTCTCTGTGTGTAACCTATCAAATGCGAGCTCGTCCATAGTCATACATCTGACGTTCATCATACAATTCGTACGGCTTAGCTTAAGATTAATTCTATTTTCCCGTGCAAATGATAGAGCTTAGCAATGTCAACAAAAATCATTGAAACTTTTAATGCAAGTTCCGTCCACATGGAAGATGGAAGAGCATGCGTTTGCTCTATGTAGTTTACCATTTCAATTCGTTCCAGAAAGCATTTGGAGAGCACACGGTATTGTTTTCTACTGGGAG
This sequence comes from Poa pratensis, assembly GCA_947311845.1. Lineage (NCBI taxonomy): Eukaryota > Viridiplantae > Streptophyta > Magnoliopsida > Poales > Poaceae > Poa > Poa pratensis. The sequence goes on along the minus strand of CAMZMU010000096.1, from coordinate 53,215,808 downwards.
GCACGTCCCAATCACGCGTTTGTCGGAGACACATCCGCACGACTATGGTAGCCGTAGACCTTACCAAACCCACTTGTGATTTGTGTACGCGAATGATATATTATGCAAGTTGACCCTAGATATATAGTAGGATATCAATCAACTGCAATTAGCTGGGGGTTTAGTCGAATAAACATCGGATCCTATTTCGGTTGAAGCGGTTTGACTTTCTATAGGCTAACTTGCAATCGTGTTGGTGTATATCAACTAAAATCTTACAATACCCACTAAAATGTTATTGGATATACATATTCATGGCTCACTACATTAAACAAGTGGTTTAAAAATTCCTTTTTTATGTATTATGTTCATGGCTCAACTAGTGATAAATTTTAATTTTGGTTTCTCAACAATATGCTAGATAATTTTAATTTGTTTCTCAAGTGTGAGAATCGTGTAGACTAAGATCTCTTCCCAGCTGAAATTATTTTTAGCGATGATGTGATATCACTTTTAACAGTGTCAGCCCATCACGAAAAAAATGAAAAACATATGAAAGAAGAAGAATAATAACAAGCACTTTAAATTTTTTATTTTGGAAACCCTACAAATTCGAAGAAACAATTATGGAGCAAAAGAAAAGAAAATTCGTAACACTTAGCAGAAATTAAGCTAGGAATATTTCTAGGAATTTCCCATCGTATATTATATCCCGATTCACAAAAAAAAATTGAATAAAGTTGAAATAGAAGATTTTAAAGGAAATAGAAATCTAGAAATAATACTAAGAAACTTAAAAGCAAAAGATGCCTTTAGAAAATGGAAGTCTGAGAAACTAAAATATAATAGAATACCACACCATTTGTATTTATCTTAGTCCATGTTGTATTTATTGAAATTATTTTATATTTCTAAAAAATAGAATATATAATACTCCCTCCGTCCCAAAATAACTGTCTTAGATTTGTCAAAAAGTGGATGTATCTAGACATGAAACAAGTATAGATACATTCACTTTTAGACAACTTTGAGACACTTATTTTGGGACGGAGGGAGTATTTATGAATGCTTTGTTTCTTTCTAAGAACATTTTATTAAGTGGTAAACTTGATGTCAATGGATATTTTCAATTAAATGTATCTGCCAAGAATTCAAAAAATATGCCATAAGAACAACGTGCATGTATTACATTTGGACATGATTTTGTTGCATTAGAAAGGAATATTGGGAAATTTTAAAACCTTTTTGTTTTCTCAAAATCATGGTAACTACGACCGTCATAGCTTATTATCATTCTCCACCCTGCCATCGTCGTCAATTGCATGACATCGACACCTTTTAGATAATAGGAAATTTTATCGCTGCGTCAGGCTAACAAGCACAATATTTGTTTCATACATCAAAATAATGTTTAGCACGTTGATTAGATTGCTTTGGAAGAAGACATTTTCAAGAATTTCAACCATGCGTGGTATGCATGGGTACAACCATCTCTAGATCAAATATATTTTTGTGGGATAAGAACCGAAAAACAGGAATTGATTTTGAAGTAGATTGCTTTGGAATATATTTCTATTTCGGTGATAGATAAAATATCACAATGTGTGCAACATTGAACAGATCGGACAGGCGAAAATTTCGAAACATGCTAGTACATGAAAAAACATCTAACTGCAACTAGCAAATGTGTTGATTTCCCCATGAAAATGCATAAGCAATGGATTTGATCGGTGGTTGTGCAGAATCGGGCCAGTGTACCCAAGTTCGGCACCTGGGACACTGCCGACAATGCGGGGTACACGGTCTACTTCGAGAAGGTGCGCGACAACAGGGGCGCCACCGCGCCGCCGCTCCAGCGCCCCTCCAACCCCAACGACCCGGAGGAGGAGGACGCGCCCCCACGGCTGATCACCCCATCTGCCTCCGCCAGGCCGGCCAGCTCCAGCGGTGGCCACCGCGCGGCGCCGCAGCAGCAGCAGAACAACAGGCAGCAGCACCGCCGGGCCGGGAGCAACAGCAGCGTGGCGTCCGAACCGGCCGGCGGCCACCGCGCCGGCCATCAGAGCAAGTTCGCGCCCCCGCCGCAGTACCAGCCGCGGCCGCAGGCAAGCCCTCAGCAGCAGCCCCCGACCGGGCAGCTCGGCGGCGACCGTGGTGGCCACCACCCACGCCCGGCCGGCGGGCACCAGAAGCCGCACGACGCGAGGCGCCAGCAGCAGCAGCCGGCGCCGCGGGCGCGGTCCGCCTCGCCGTCGCCGCACCACGTCGCGCCGGTGAGTGCCTAGCTCGCTCGCTCACCACCCCTCTACTGCATTGGCGTCGCGTGGCTCGATCGTGTTTATGATGAGTTGGTCAATCTTGTGCAGGGGCGCGGCAGAGGCCGGTGGCGGTGCCCAAGTTCGGTGCGTGGGACGAGCAGAGCGCGGGGCGCAGGGCTACACGGTGCAGTTCAATAGGGTGAAGCAGGACCGGGAGGCGGCCCGCGGCACGCCCCCCGGCCTCCCAGGTCGGCGCATGCCGTCGCCCGAGAGCTACGCGGCCCCCAGGCAATCCCGGCACACCCCCTTCTACTCCAAGGTACGTACACACACGAATTTCATCTTCTTGGTCGACCCGTTTCTCGAGCTGAAATCATATGCGTCTACGTGCAGATGTTCGGATGCTTTGGCTCTCACAACAGAGACTGAGACTGAGACGATGCATGTATCTGAAAGCTCTGACGCCAATGTGGCAGCCGTTTGAAATCGGGCAGAGGCTGTAACGTATGTGTGCATCTTTGGTAGTTTGATGTCAATGTCGTTCTTCTTCTCCGATCCTGGCCTTGAGGGGATTGTGCTCCGAGGCTGCTTGGTTTATTCATTCTTCTCTACCCTATATCGCTCTTACATTTGGGTTGGTTTATGCACGGTGGTTTGTTGGGCTTTTGTAAGTACATATTGCTCTATTGTTTACCGGCCGGGATATCCACATTATTGTCTCGATTTTGAGGTTGGTTGAGTGTATTAATGATGTGTGCATCTTTGGTAGTTGGTTGAGTGTATTAATGATGTGCATATTGCTCTATTGTTTACCGGCCGGGATATCCACATTATTGTCTCGATTTTGAGGTTTCTTCTGTTGGAATATTAGGCAATTTCCATATGAGATTAATTACCGAAAACAAGATTAGAGATGCAGAGATCTAACCACATAAGACAAACTAGACATATCTAGCAGATCTGTATATGGACCAACTACTAGTGCAAACAAAGACAGAACTAGCACATACGTGTTGACCGGGAAGGTCCCCACCACAGCGTCGTTGTCGAAGTCGGCCATGGCGGTGACGATGAAGTAGACGAACCGCCGGCTTAGGGTTGGAGCGCAGAGGCGAGCAGTCGCGCCGAGACGCTCCCCAAAAATCTTATCGCCCGCCTCCCGGTGCAGGATCTCAACGGACAGGGTTTCGGAGGCCTGCTCTCCCGAACGGCCATGCACGCGGTCGCCGGGATGGAGAAGACTGGAAGCAGCACAACAAAAGGAACTACGCGGTGGAGAAAGGAAGATTGTGAAAGAGCTTCTGAGTTGGATCTACCCGTTATTTTCCCTATAGGCAGAGAACGCGAGCACCACGCGGTGGAGACACAGGGCACGTGTCAAGCATGCACATGCATGTTGACACGTACACCTCACAGATGGTGCACACCAAAAATAATATTCCACAAAAAATGAGCTCTAACTCGAACTCGATTCACGAAACACGACGCGCGTGTGAGACGTGGCGTGGCGAGGCGGGCGGCGGAGGAGGAGCGTGCGTGAACTCCTTCTAGGCTGACTCACTTAGTGAGACTAGAAGAGCTCACCTTATAAGCTGCTCCAACTCTCTCCCAACAAGCGGTATGGGACTAAACTTTAGTCCCACTCCACTTCCTGTACGTACACAACATGCACCAAGCTGAATGGGCCTTTGAGATTTCTGGATTTGTTGGGCCACTAATTGGGAAAGCCCAATAAAATCCAACAATCCCCACCAGATCTCAAGGCACATAATGTTGCACTCTTGTTCCATTTTACTGTTTTGATATACCTGGAGTTTAGTGAGACTGTTAAGTTGAACTTCCACCTAGACAAGGAGCTACACTTAACTACAACTGTACAATGGACTATGCCTTGAATTGCCAGTCTTGTGCAGCAAGTTTCACTCAATGTCGTTCCCGGTACAAGACTGCCGAGACTTCCCCGCGGGGGAGCATATAAGTCACACTCCTCGGCCTTTCATGAGCTTACTAAGGATTCACCCAAATCCCACGCACTGTGACCAGCAGTGTCGCTCATATAGGTGTGTTCTTTCAAGATCGCCCTGTAGGACAGCGTCTTTGCTCATTAAGAGCCCAACAGAACACATTACAAAATTCAGCCTACCTAACAGTATTCTATGAGAGAATTTGCATCTGCAGCGGAGTGGGAGTTATAGTTTCCTCAACCAGCTGCTCCGGTTTGTTTTCCCAGGTCCTACTTCACGGGATCTCCGATCACATAGGTTGGGTTACCCCCTCGGCAACTCAAGTGGGTCTCAAACCCATCTCCATCGATGCATTGTCTATCACATTCCTTGATAGACCTTTTGTAAAAGGATCTGCCAGATTCTTAGCCGTTGGAACATAATCCAATGCTATAACTCCGGAGTTTTTCAGCTTTCTGACAGTCTTTAATCTCCTCTTAACATGCCTTGAGCTTTTCATATTATCCTTAGAACTGTTCACTTTGACAATCACAGTTTGGTTGTCACAGTTCATGAGGATAGCCGGTACTGGTTTTTCAACCATAGGCATCTCAGTTAAGAGTTCTCGAAGCATTCTGCTTCGACGGTAGCAGTGTCTAATGCTGTGAGTTCTGCTTCCATTGTTGACCTCGTAATGATGGTCTGCTTGCAAGACTTCCACGAAACAGCGCCACCACCGAAAGTGAACACATATCCACTTGTGGCCTTTGTCTCATCAGCATCAGAAATCCAATTTGAATCACTATACCCTTCAAGTACTCTGGGATACCCGGTATAATGAATTCCATAGCTCATCGTTCCTTTTAGATAGCGCATCACTCTTTCAAGAGCATGCCAATGATCATCTCCCGGGTTGGCCACAAACCGGCTAAGTTTGCACACAGCAAACAATGTCAGGCCTCGTAGCGCAAGCTAAATACATGAGCGATCCAATGATTTGAGAGTATCTCAATTGATCTTAGTGTTCTTCTGATTCTTTTGAAGCTTCACACTAGGATCATATGGTGTGGGAGAAGGGTTGCATTGGCATAGCCAAATCTGCTCAACACCTTTTCCACATAGTGGGATTGCACAATAGTAATTCCACCATTTCCATCTCTCAACAGCTTGATGTTCAAGATAACATCAGCTTCTCCCAGATCTTTCATCTCAAAACACTGAGATAAGAAGGTTTTGACCTCCTCAATCACTTTGAGGCTTGTCCCAAATATTAGTATGTCATCCACATACAAACATAGGACAACTCCTTCACCCCCACCATGGCGGTAATATACACATTTGTCGGCATCGTTTACAACAAAGCCAACAGATGTTAAAGTTCTTTTAAACTTCTCATGCCATTGTTTGGGAGCTTGCTTGAGGCCATACAAAGATTTTTCAACTTACAAACCTTTCTTTCTTGACCTTCGAGTACAAATCCGTCAGGCTGTTCCATGTAAATTTCCTCGTCCAACTCTCCATTAAGGAAAGTCGTCTTAACGTCCATTTGATGAACGAGAAGACCGTATGAGGCAGCCAATGACAGTAGTACTCGAATTGTGGTCAGTCTCGCCACAGGTGAGTAAGTATCAAAGAAATCTTCACCTTCCTTTTGGGTATAGCCTTTAGCCACAAGCCGAGCTTTGTACTTTTCAATAGTACCATCAGCTTCAGCTTCTTTTTAAATACCCATTTACATCCTACAGGTTTACACCCATAAGGACGCTCAGTGATTTCCCAAGTTCCATTTGCCAAAATGGAATCCATTTCACTCTGAACCGCTTCCTTCCAGTAGTCTGCATCCGGAGATGCAAAGGCTTCTGAAATTGTAGTGGGAGTATCATCCACGAGGTATACAAGGAAATCGTTACCAAAAGACTTTATAGTCCTTTGTCTCTTACTCCTTGTGGGAGTTTCATTGTCATCCTCCTCTGAACTCTTATCAGATTTCTCATCAGACTCCATAGGAGTCACAGGTTCAGGAAATGGATCAGATTCCATACTAGACATGCTAGGCATATCTCTCATAGGAAATATATCCTCAAAGAATGTAGCATCTTTGGATTCAAAGATGTCACCAACATTCACATCATCTACTCCAATTTCACCACAAGAAATCTATAAGCAATGCAATTAGGAGCATAACCAAGAAAGACACAATCCACGGTTTTGGTCCAAGCTTACGCTTCTTGTTGATTGGCACATTCACTTTTGCCAAACAACCCCAAGTTCGTAGGTAGGAGAGTGTTAACCTTTTCTTTTCCCATTCTTCAAATGGGTAATCTCTTTATTCTTAGTCGGAACTCGGTTTAGGACATGACACAAGTCAATATAGCCTCCCCCCACCATTCTTGGATAAACCAGCAGTGTCTAACATGGCGTTAACCAAATCTGTTAGAGTGCGGTTTTTCCTCTCAGCAATCCCATTGGATTGAGGGGAATTGGGAGGCGTCCTCTCATGAATAATACCATGTTCCGAACAGAATAAATTGAACTCATTAGAAAAGTACTCTCCATCAGACCGAACCCTTTTGATTTTTCTTTCAAGTTGATTTTCAACTTCTGCCTTATAGATTTTAAAGAAATCAAGAGCCTCATCTTTTGTTTTCAAGAGATATACATAACAATACCTAGTGGAATCATCAATCAAAGTCATAAAATATTTCTTTCCACCTGTTGTCAACACACCATTCATCTCACATAGATCTGAATGTATGAGCTCTAACGGTGCCAAATTTCTTTCCTCCGCAGCCTTGTGAGGCTTCCGAGGTTGCTTTGCTTGCACACAAGCATGGCACTTAGAGCCTTTGACTAAGGTGAATTTCGGAATTAAACTCATACTTGCTAGCCGCGTCATGCAACCGAAATTAATATGACAAAGTCGTGAATGCCACACATTAGTTTCATTACCAACATTGCATACATGACTCACAACATTATCACAGAAGTCTTCCAATGAGAAATGGAACATGCCTCCGCACTCATAACCTTTTCCAACAAAAGTTCCATACTTAGACAGTACAACTTTATTGGACTCAAACACCAACTTAAACCCATCTTTTAGAAGACGGGATCCACTAACAAGGTTCTTCTTGATAGAAGGGACATGCTGCACGTTCTTCAGCTGCACGATCTTTCCCGAAGTAAACTTCAGATCTACCGTGCCAACACCATGAACAGAAGCATGTAGCCCATTCCCCATCATCACTGTGGAACCTCGTTGGGACTGATAAGAGGTAAACAAGGAGACATCAGCACACACATGAATATTAGCACCCGTATCAATCCACCAATCCGTGGACTGAAATACTGAAAGAACAGTAGGTAATAAATTACCGTACCCAGAAGTTCCTTCTCCAGTATTGCTAATAACCATGCTGACAGACTTGGAGCTCTGTCCAGGCTGATCCTTCTTTCCTTTGCGTTGTGGGCAGCGATGAGCCCAATGGCCATCATCTCCACACACCCAGCAGGAACCTTTCTTCTTGTTCTGCCCCTTCTTCTTCTTAAAGTTGGTAGTCTTGGAGACTTTGTTCTTTTCCTTGGACTGTGGGAATTTTTCTGCACCATATTGGCAGCAGAATGTCCCTCGGTTCCAGAAGTGTGTTTGTCTTTTGCCCTCGCCTTCTCTTCAACATCCAGAGAGCCAATGAGATCTCAACAGAGAACTCATGCTTCTGATGTTTCAGAGAAGTGGCAAAGTTCCTCCATGAATGGGGAAGCTTAGCGACAATGCAACCGCGACAAATTTGTCCGGAGCACACACTTAAGGAGTTCGAGTTCCTTAGCCATGATCTGTATCTCATGAGCCTGTTCAACTACAGATCGGTTTTCAACCATTTTGTAGTCATTGAACTGCTCCATAGCATACAGTTCACCTCCGGCATCTGCTGCACCGAACTTAGAGTCCAGTGCATCCCACAGTTCCTTGGCATCACGAATATGCAGATATGCATCAACCAACTTGTCTCCGAGCACACTCAGGACGGCACCGACAAAGACTACAGTGGCTTCCCTGAACGCTTTCTCTTCTTCAAGAGTAAGCGGACCTCTGGGATGACCAGCTGCAACCCCGTACATGCCCATAGCAGTGAGCCACAAGGTGGTTTTGTTCTGTCATCTCTTAAAATTAGTCCCCGTAAACGGGGACTCGGTTTCAACGCAGCAGCAAAACCAAGTGGAGAAAATTGCCTAAACAGATAAGGTTTTGGATTGTTGAATATTAGGCAATTTCCATATGAGATTAATTACCGAAAACAAGATTAGAGATGCACTAGCAGATCTAACCACATAAGACAAACTAGACATATCTAGCAGATCTGTGTATGGACTAACTACTAGTGCACACAAAGACAGAAGTAGCACCTACGTGTTGACCGGGAAGGTCCACACCACAGCGTCGTTGTCGAAGTCGGCCATGGCGGTGACGATGAAGCAGACGAACCGTGGCTTAGGGTTGGAGCGCAGATGCGAGCAGTCGCGCCGAGACGCTCCCCAAAAATCTTATCGCCCGCCTCCCGATGCAGGATCTCAACGGATGGGGTTTCGGAGGCCTGCTCTCCCGAACGGCCGTGCACACGGTCGCCGGGATGGAGAAGCCTGGAAGCAGCACAGCAAAAGGAACTACGCGGTGGAGACAGGAAGATTGTGGAAGAGCTTCTGAGTTGGATCTGCCCGTTCATTTCCCTATAGCCAGAGAACACAAGCGCCACGCGGTGGAGACACAGGGCACGTGTCAAGCATGCACATGCATGTTGACACGTACACCTCACAGATGGTGCGCATAAAAAATAATCTGCCACAAAAAATGAGCTCTAACTCGAACTCGATTCACGAAACACGACGCGCGTGCGAGGCGTGGCGTGGCGAGGCGGGCGGCGGAGGAGGAGCGCGCGTGAACTCCTTCTATGCTGACTCACTTAGTGAGATTAGAAGAGCTCACCTTATAAGCTGCTCCAACTCTCTCCCAACTAGCAGTGCACCAAGCTGAATGGGCCTTTTAGATTTCTGGATTTGTTGGGCCATTAATTGAGAAAGCCCAATAAAATCCAACATCTTCGATTATATATAATGTACACTATAGAAACAAGAAATATTATGGCATGATGTGGCAGAGCGGCGATCCGGAAGACGGGCTTCAATGTATTAGCGATCTAGACACACCAGGATGGGCAAGAAAGTTGACGAGATATATAACCAACTACTAATATGTTTGTTATCATGTTAACCAAACTTTGGAATTTTTTAGATGGGCTGATGTGACCGGCCGGGATGATCACTTTGTTGCCATATCACGGTCTATATGAATTAAAACAAAATCTTTGTTAAACAATACAGATCTTTTCTTCGAAAGGTGAAAATAAAGGATAAGAAATATATAAAGAAATCTCGCGGCCCTAATTATCCTGTTCTTTGAAAAAGAGCCTGAATTATTTTCAGTTGGAAGTCTGGGATGCCCGGATATGCATGCGCATGGACATGCCAGACCGATGACCAGTTCAACTACTGGCGGCCGCTTGGGCTTGCCCTTTTGGCGATCCCGCACGCGTGATCGACAAGGGGAGCGTAGAGCCGGCCGAACGCAGAACCGGGGAAGAGGTCGTGGAGGCACCTGTCGCCGACCGTCTGGAGCACGCCGCAGCAGGCCGCGCCGACGCGGCCGGCCAACTCAGGGGAAGCGAGCCAGCGGAGGATGTCGACGGCGCAGCCCTCCGCCTGCACCACCGCCTTCCAGCAGTCGGCTGCGGCATCGGGCGCCTCGCCCTCGGGTGGGAATGGGAGCGCATGGACGTCCACGGGTGCCAACGGCAGGGTACCGGTGGTGCCAGCGGGGATTGATATCGCCATTGTTACGACTGGTGCAACAGCCAGGAGAAAGGTGAAGGAGACGAACGTGATCTTGCCGGCCATTGCTGTGTGTTTCTCAACGTCAGCTACACTCACTTTGGGCTTGTGTTGCTATATGAATCGAACAATTGGCGTGTGGAGATCGATGTCGATCGGGGTCAATGAAAATGCTTGAGTGTTATATAGGCGGTACGGCGGAAGGAGGTTATGCACATGACATGAATTCACCTGCATTTAGTCGGAAATTAAGAGTGATTCCATTGGAGTTTCTTGCATGGTGTTAACTCTTGATCTAAATGCCCGGGCTTATGTTACGAGTACGGCAGTAACGGCATAAAAGTACTCGATCTCCGTGGTTAATCTGTACAACTTGAGCTGTAACTCGGAGCGCTGCACATGGCAAAGTTCGTGTGTTTTTCTAAAGCTTTCACAACATTCAAATGTTCCGAGAAAACTCACGTGAGCTCGAACGAACAAACTTTGCGTTCATTGTTCAAACAACTGGCCACTGGCAGAATATAAAGAACTACAGTATATAAAGCTGAGCATAGAAGATTTACCAGAAACCTTAGGTGGGTACAATAATTGGTGGCCAGCGAATATTACTACCAATGCAGAGTTATGAAGTACTCCCTCGGTTTCATAATTCTTGTCGTGATTCTAGGGCAAATTTGAACTAAAACCTTGACAAGAGTTTTGTAACGGAGGTAGTAGTTCTTTCCTTACTTCCAGTTTTCAAACACAAAAAAGAGAAACAGTGAAAAGAGATCTAGAATTCAAAACTTTTATGTTGGTAGAGTTAGCTTACATACGTATGTAACAAGGTGGTTGCACCGATGCCACTGTACAGTCTAGCATCAAAGCTGAACTTACCAACAACCTAAAAATTACAAACTCCCAGAATTAACTCTAGGACATGCGGCTGATGACAACATTAGCTCCCGGAGAAGCTCTCTTATATCGTGCAACCTCTGCAAGTGTGTCTTCATAAGACTTCGAACATCGTCTAGATTTATGAATACTAAAAAGTTCAAGTTGTCTTGCCTCAGACAAAACAAACTCGATAAAAACGAGATCGTGTGGGGCCCAAACTACATTTTTCATATGAACACTTGTGAGACTGGAGAACAGATCATCTGCTCGTCGCGCATTCAGCACGTTAATATCAACTTCCTCGGTCAAAAGTCCATATTCATCGTCCAGAAATACATACTCATCGTCCAGAATTCCATTTTCATCGTGCTGTCAAATATACAACAGAGAATGAATCAGAAACTAGCATGCCCAAGAAGTAGAAAAACATTAAAATGTTAACTACCATGATTAACATTATTACCTCAATATCCAAATTTTTGAGCTTAGGAGCATTCCTCAGTAGATAAAAGGCAGATAAAATGCTAGGTAGACTTAAGCAATATGGTATAAGCAGCGATAAACTCTTCAGATTCACAAAGGGTCGCGAGAGTCCCTCTAGAGCATTTTCCATTGAATCCTGAAACATGGGTGAAAGATTAGACATCAAGCAAGACATAGGTAAGGGAAACTAGATTTGTGCATTGATCTTATACCAGTCAACTGTTTTGTTCATCGGGGGTATGAACATAAATTAGACATATGCATAATGAGTCATCTATAAGACTTTCTAAAAGCAGGGAACATATTCAACACGATGATCTGACATATACGAAGAATATCGAAGCAATGAACCCCACAACCACCAATTAGTACATTGCAACTTTAGGTAGTTGGTTTATGTCTTTACTTTTCATGGTGCCTAATAAAATGCTTCTATGTAGATATCTACAAGGCTAAATTTAATCCTATTATTTTAGACCCATTCTATAAATCATGTTGCACCGTTCAATCAATGTTCAGTGTTGTACAAACGGCAAAAGGGTCCATTCAGAATGAGGAATGTTGTGCAAATGATCAGAATTTTGTGCATTGTATAGGTGAGTTTCGATCAAGCCCACATCACAGCAACCAAAACTATTTGTCGTGCAAATGATCAGAATTTTGTGCACTGTATAGGTGAGTTTCGATCAAGTCCAAACACCGAACATCAGCAACCAAGGAGCCAAACTCAGCAACGTTACATTCCATAGGTTCTCCTCCTAGTCACCGAACAACTTGTTCTATGTGTGCAGAAACACTGTCGTATTTCTTAAGTATCCTTGTGGACAACAACAACAAAAAAGCAAAACATTCAACGCTTTGCTGCAATAAGTAATCACATGCCAGAATGGAGAACTGAAGGAAAGAACCAGGAAGCAGACATTCAGCATCATGTTAAGCGTAATTGTTTTGTGACCTAGTCTACCAACATATCATGGACCACAACCATATTCGGATCCGAGGTTTCCAGTGGTGGAGCGTGACCAATCCATTTGATGACATCAAGTGATGTACTTTATTTCCTGATTTATACAGGAATTCACATATTGTAAGAGAGGCAAAATAATATTTTTGGCCAAGTACACCGATGGACAGCAGCAATGTATTGATTTACATACAATTGACATGGTAAGAAACGTCTATTTCTAGTTGTAAGCTAACACCAAGTTCCATCGACTGCCAGCCAGAAAAAAACATCAAGAATCAGTTGATTGCCCAAGGTAAAACAAAAAACTAACGTATTACTATTAGATTTGGGCACTGCCAAGCAGGCCCCATCCTGTCACACGGACAACGAACACCAGGCGCTCCGTCACTGCAGGATTTCATCACGATAGGGCCCGAGAAGATGTGGAAATTTGGTAGTGCAATCTTATCATAATGTTATGTTTTTTATCTCGTCATAAAAGTAAAAAAAATCTTCAGATAAATTCTTCTGTATCATGAAGTAATTTTTGCTTTGCCAACAGATTATCACAAATCAATTGGAGCTAGTTCAGAATATCGTATAGTAAATATGGGCTCATGGATAGTCAATCTACTAATCTCGTTCTTATCTCTAGTTCTCTACTCCTAAGTCATAACAATACTTAATTGCATCGAGGAATTGGTATGTAGGTATTAGTCCTGATAATTAAAACAGAAAAAAAAAGAAAATAATCAACAAAGGATGAGCACAAATATCTAGCCATTTTAGCATGAACATTTCAGAATTCAGATTACACGCAGATATATGAATATGAAAGTTATGCTGGATGGAACAAAAATTAGCTATATCTCCACTGATAGGCCAGCGGCCACTTTTTAAAATTAAACAGCCAGTGTGGCAAAACAGATGGATTAGAAAATAATATTAACCTATATGTTGGGAATTTTCAAGGTTAATTAGATATGAGTTTAAGCTGTGTACATAAACTAAAATAAGCTAGTACTATTATCTAACTAAAATAGATGTGAAAACCTTCTATGTTCAGATTATCACCCACTGAGGAAAATATCAAGTGGAATGGGTTTAAAACAATTTACCGTGCTACTGAGCTGGAGTATCCTGGCTTGATCCAAACCAGAGATAAGATTCACGAAATCTCGAGGAAGAGTGTAGTATGTACAATTGATATGATCATTGATCCGCCACCCATAATCTTCCCGTGAGATGATAGCAAGGTGCTGGAGATTGGGTGCATGAATAACCCATTGCTCAGACTCGTCCGGCATGGTCAGCCTCTCAAGACGCAGCTTTCGAAGCGAAGATGATGAATATTTTCTCTCCGCCACTAACTTATGAATATTTTCCACGGAGAACAACTTCAAGTACAGTTTCAGAACGAGCATCTGTGTGAATCAACATTTTTTCATGACAGCACGCGGTGCCTGTAAAAGTCACGCGACAATTGCTTCAACTTTCAAAGGGTCATGCCATCTCAACAGCGAGGTGTGACTTCTCAAAGCACTATAAATTAACAAGAGCTTACATTGCTTTGTAAGTGCCCTGTGAATCGGAAAACACGGAAAGGGAACTAAATCGGAGTGGAGATCATGCAGTAGTGAGATATTTGAGGAAACCAAAATAGTTGGGGTGATGGTTTGGCAACGGGTTGTACCGCAATTTTGCTCTCTGTTTTATTTGTGTCCCACACATGCCCATAGGCCATAGCGCAGAATTGAGTAACAGTTCGTGTGTAGTGGCTCCTTTTCTTAAGTAAACACTTGCCCTGCTTCATAATTCCTCCACCACCTTCTGGTATCAACGCCCACTACCACAGGCTGTGACGCAACAGCCTGCAAAAGCGCCGTTTCGTTGAATCAGAAAATGCATTGAGGTGTCGGCGGTTGTGCACGACACCCTGATTCATGTTGTCAATCTCTCTCGCGCGCGACTTGAAGATCTCGAATCGCTCGGAGTTGTCGTCCAGATTACAGCCACGCCTTCGTTATGTTGTATGATGATTGTAGGTGCTGCCATGTCTAATCTACATGCCTGTTATATAGTAGTATATGTTAAGCTAGAGAGCCCCTGCTCTGAATTTGAATCTACTTTTAACCAAACCTGTCTTGTATAGGTATGTTTACTTTTTAGCTAACCTGTAACCACTGTTTGTTCCTTCAGCACTAGGTTGTGAGGTCCGCAGAATCATGCTGACTGAAGTGAAATGTTAGTTGAAAGATTAACATTATTACCATCTGGTTCATGTTTTTATTTCTACCTTTTATATTTCAGTCTTTCTTGGTGCTGGTGCATTAAGAATGGGACTTATCTGTGTGAGCATTAAAAACATAAATTCTAATGAATTTTAGAAGATTTTGTCCAGAAACACATGAGCCCTAAGCTAGTATAGATGTCAGTGTGAGCTAAATGCAATATAGCAGCACATCTAGTAGGGAGCATGAGAACGTGCGGAATATTTTTTTTCTTAACAGTACGAGTAAGTTGGTAAGATATGCTGATATGCAATGTTTGCCCGATAAGTGCCCTGTAGAAAACCCACTTGATGAGGACCGTGAGTCCAGCTCCAACCAATTGATGCACATGCTGAATGACGCTCTTCGCATCAGCTGGTGGCGTTGGATGGAAACGAATGGGCCGCTTAGATCCTGGAACGGCCTCCAGCTCTCTCTTTCACGCACAGCAGAATCCATGTTCTATGCCGCTACGGCGTGCACAGTCGGAAATGGGGAACTAACGCTATTCTGGTACGATGGCTGGCTAGGAGGCTGCAGCGCCCATTCGATTGCTCCGGACCTTTTGGAGTTTGTCAAACCTGCCAGCGCCCTCCAGATGACCGTAGCACAAGCACTTCAGAACGACTGCTGGATCACCGGCTCATTATCCGTGCCTGCAATTGTTCAGTTCATCAAGTTATGGCAAGCAGTCAGGTTAGCAGCGCCTCTGTCGACAGAAGCAGATAGCTTCAGATGGAAACTCACCACCGGTGGCGGCTACACGTCACGATCTGCATATCTGGCGTACTTTCAAGGATCTATAGAGGCTGACTACGCTTGCAATCTTTGGAGCAGTTGGGCACCCCTAAAAGAAAAGCTCTTCATGTGGCTTGCATTACGCAACAGATGCTGGTCGGGCGACAGGCTGCGCAGGAAGGGTTTACCTGGCCCGTCGGTTTGCCTGTTGTGCGATCAGCTACCGGAAACCATGGAGCATTTGCTGGTACAATGCCCTACAGCGAGGTCCATTTGGTACGACGTCCTTTCGGCTAAGGGGCTAGGTCGGTTCACACCAACTTCCTCAAGCAGTTTGAGGGACTGGTGGTGTTCCCTGGGTAGCTGCCGTCCGAAGCAGAGAAGGTTGCAGCTCACCACGCTCGCCATTGCTTGCTGTCGGCGCCTTTGGCTCGAAAGAAATGATAGGAACTTCGAAAGGAGACAGGCTAGCAACAGTGTAATAGTCAGGTTGATCATTCATGAGTTCGACTTGTGGGTGCAGGCGAAAACAAGTGCGGGTAGTGGCGAGGAGTAGGCTTTGTAGAAGCTGGCTGGCTGGTTTTTGCCAGCGTGGCGTGTGTGTTACTGTGTACCAAAACATTGTAACACTCTTTCTCTCTTAATGTCATGACATGCAGTCTCTGCATGTTCTTGAAAAAAAAATTGATGCACACGACGCGTCCTCGGCGATAATGTTGAAAGCATCCAGAAGTCAGTTCTTAGGTCGTTATTACTAACTTAGAAAGAGAGCATATATGCAATGTAACACTATAGATTGGTTTTCGTCATGCTCCAATAAATCGATATCAGTGAACAAATTTTATAAAAACATTAGTCCCATAGAACAAATTTGTTGGATAATTTCTATCAGCTTGCAATTCACAAAGTCATTTCTCATTAAGAAACAATATTTTACTCTCTTTTATTCTTCCATTCACATTATTAAAAAATTGGTGTGGAACGAGTGGCATGGACTATCAGGGAAGGGCTATGATTATAATGTTTAGCTGGTCAAAGTGCACATGTCTCATGAACTGAACTGTTCGACCTGTTATTCTAGCACGGTCTAGAAAAGTATTTCTGCAATATAACAACTGTGATTTTACTTTGAACATGTTTACAATCTGAGAGCTTTGAAAGAGAAAGCCATATACAAACTTTACTTTGAAGTCATTGTAAAGTTTGAACAGTATGAGGAGAGCTTCCTGAAGGTAATTTTAACATGCCCTTAAAAACACGTCGTTGCACACTTAAGAAACTAACACACTCTATACGTTGCTACACTACTCCCTCCATTCCTCAAAAGATGGCATACACATTTTGTCAAAAGTCAACGTATAGTAAGTTTGATCAATCATATAGACAAAAACATGAACATTTAGTACCAAATCAATATCAATAGATCCACCGTATAACACATTTCCATTTACTAGTAGATGTCATATTTTTGTCTATAAAATTGGTTAAAATTATAGTACGTTGAATTTTGACTAAAATATACGCCTTGTTTTGTGGAATGTAGCGTATTTGGTCCATTCAAATCTGCGATTGTACCAACAATTAATCCAGTGATATATGGTTAACTGTACGTACCACGCCCATGGCACAGTGCGCCGGTAGAATGTTTGGAATCTAAATGAGCAGACACCACATGAGCATGACTGAAAAATAAGTGATACTCAGAAGTCAAGTGCAGAATAAAGAGACACAAATTTTGTTTACAAGTTTTTTAAAAATAATTTAAAATTTTCTAGGTGTACACAATGATGTAGTACAAAAGTGCAGAATGTCATTTTAAAATAGTTTGTATTCTGAACTACACAAACATAAAGAAAGTATGGATGTGATTATAGTGAATAATGCATTTTCTAAACTCTAAATTTATCAAATTTTATCTTTTTTTTAGACCAATTCAAAGAGTTTAGCTTTGCGGTTTTGCATGATTGTACGGTACATCATTGTTTACATCCAAAATTTTGTTCATTCTTTTTGAAACTTGTAAATATGATTTTCGACTTTTTTTAAAGAAGGGATCATTGGAACCCAAGGCAAAATGAGTTTTCTGGTAAAATTGCAAGGATTCAAGCATACACGTCTACAAATTGACACGGGAAATACATGAAAGTATAACTATTGTAGCTTTAAGCGGTTACTAACAAAAATACTGAAGAACCATCGCACAAAAATTGTTTGCAATTCTCATATGTCAAGTCTATCAAATCCTTCCTCCCATCCAAAACTAATGCAAGTCAAAACTTAAAACAAAAAACTAGTATGGAAGACATCGAATTACATTACTATTATTTTCACGACTTCAGATTACATTATATATTTACCATGCAACATACATGTAAAGTATAATTATTTATCTCATAAGTTTGATGCATATATTCCATTTCTATAGTTATTGTGAGATACTACATTATCATAAACATTGTGTGGTGTCATAATCACTTACATTTTGGACCGAAGAGGGTATCATTAGTTGAGATGGCTCATTTCTATAGACTAAGTAGTAGAAACCAACTATAGTGGGTATATTCTCTTTATTTATTTTCTAACATTTGACATTTCCCAGCATAAAATACCATTTAATCAGATGTATGTGGATTGGCAGTTTGGCACACAATAATTATCATTTAATATATATTAAAAACTCATTTTCATGGCATGAACTTGAAAGTATATATTATGTATTCAGTTTTTTGACCGTGGAGGTAGAGGGTACAATTGTCCTCGTAGTTATACCTGGCCATGGGCAGCCAGACCCGACACGACCCAAAAATCCTGGGCGGGGCCAGACCTGAATTACGAGCCCGAGAGTCGGGTCAGGCCGGGCTCGGGCATGTAGAAACCACAATTCGGGCCAGGCCGACTGAGCCTAGTCGGGCTTCGGGACCCGTTTCCCGCGGCTCGGCAGTCGGGCCGGGACAGGCTCGGGCCAGAGTTTTCGGCACCAGGCTTTTCTAGGCCTGGCCCGAAGTATGTCCAGCGATATCCTACTGGACGCGTCCTGTGTTGTGTACGGGCCGGCGGTCGTAGTCTGCTGAAAACGCGCCCGTCGTGTGGATCCATCCATCCAGCGGAGCCGAGACGAGATATCGTGCCCGGCTGTTCGCCTCTCCCGCATGGCCGCATCCGATAGCAGCCAGCAGCAGCCAAAACCCCCTCCTCCCCCTCTCTGCTCCATCCAGTCCTCCCCGCCCCCATGGCTTCTCTCCTCCGCACAGCCGCCTCCCTCGCGCCCCCTCCTTCGTTCGCCCGGGAGCCGCGGCGAGCGTGCGCCGCCTCCTTCGCCTGCTCCCGTCGTGCACCGGCGGCGAGCCCGCTACGCGCGCCGCTGCGGCGATTGGGGCCCGACGAGGCCGCGCGTTCCTCGAGACAGGTGAGGAGCTGCGTCCCCACCCCCCTATGTGCTTCATCATCTGTAGATTGTGCTGTTTATTGCGTAATTTTCGATGCGCGTGCTGTAAATTTTGACGAAGATGTATTAGATTTCTGATGATATATCGTCTCTGGTGAAAATTAGGTAGCAGAGTTAGTTTTTGAGGCCGGATTGTTCTAGCAGAGCACATAAAAATTACAAATTCGCATACTACCATCTCATATATATATATATCTCTCTTAAAGTGATTATATGACATTACGACCTTCGGCTCCCTTGCATTAACATCTGTGGCACTGCTCGTCAGAGAGGTCCCGTTTCCTAAAAGCTACTAGATGGCTTTAGATGTGCATATCTTTTGGGGCTGGGTTGTGGGGTGTGAATTGTAAAGTTTAGTATTCTTTTTCTGTTTTTTTGTTGCGAAAAAGTATTTCTTTTTCAGTTGTTCTGTGTTATTCTTGAGTGGACTTGGTAGGAATCCTTTAGAGCGTTATGTTTGCTTTTCAGTTGTTTTATGTTCAGTTGTTCAACTGCTGCTATATGCTAATTGTGTGCTTTATTCTGGAGTGTCCTGGGTAGGAATTTTTGAGCTGCCATATCCAATATCCCATATGACCTGAATAGGAATCTTTGAAAGGTTTACTCTTGACCCGAGTAGGAATCTCCAGATTCCAGAATACCATGTTGGCTAGTAACTCCTGTATAACGGATGCATTTTATAAGTGCCTGCCACATTGCCTGTGTCCTGTGTCTTACATGACTAGATGAGTATGATCAGTTCCCAGTTCCCACCATTGTGCACGGGTGTAAATTTTATTATCTTTGATGCCAGAATGTTGTAATATATTTGGTTTTCACTAATGATTTACTGCCAGGGGCTGTTTTTATTGTGATCGTATAGTTTCTCTGCGGATACATGAAAAGAGATGGGCATGAAGGTGATGGGAGGAGTCAAGGACGAGATGAAGCTATTATGTTTGGGCCAGATGATGATGACGGTCCGAAGATTCCTACTCAGGTCGAGACTCTTGTTAGAGGAACTGCAACAATTGATGCTCCAGAATACAAGCCACTTCCAGATCTAGACTACCTTCAGGTGCCTTTTACTTGCCCTTTTTTACTGTTCTCTTTTGCATTTTATTTGAAGTTTTAACTTGTATCCCCATTAGTCTCTACTTTGTCTGGGGCCACTGATTTTATATGCAGTTCATTAATCTTTAGTGAATGATATGTATCAATACTGGATTTGTATGATTTTTTTTTTGAAATGTTGATTTGTATGAATTGATTTATCCTATGGATTTATCTCATTTATTTGGCGATAATACAGGAGTTGCTGGCTATTCAGCAGCAAGGACCCCGATCAATAGGTTTCTTTGGTACCCGCAACATGGGGTATATGCATCAACAACTTATTGAGATCCTGAGTTATGCTATGGTCATAACAGTATGTCTCTGATCTATCTTTTATCAGTGTTCATTAGATCTTTGTTCTTCCACACCTCTGATAATGCTTATCTTTTAATTGCAGAACAATCATATATTCACATCTGGTGCTTCTGGGACTAATGCAGCTGTTATTAGGGGTGCTTTGAGAGCTGAAAAGCCAGAGTTGCTCACTGTAATTTTGCCTCAAAGTCTACAGAAGCAACCTCCTGAAAGCCAAGAGCTATTATCTAAAGTAAGAATTTATGCTATTCAATTATGTATTGGTTATTTCTAGGGATGCGAAAACGGGTCCCGTTTTTGCATCCTTAGTTATTTCTAGTTCATTTTTGTCCAAATCTTTACTGGAATCCATAAATACCCCAGTTTTCTTGTTATTATATATTTTCCATTCTTGCCATTTTGTGATCATGTATTTAGATTGCTCGTTACAATCTCAACATCCAGCACAAAATTATGGAAAAACTGCACTGTGTAAGAATTGCACATAAAATTGATTAAAATGAAGTCGTAAGCTGAACCCTTCAATCAACCTAGGAATGGCAACCTATGAATGAACTGTGTTTATTGGATATATATCATGGGCAAAGAAGATAATCTTCACCGACTGATTGAATGGCTTGCATTGTGACTTGAGGTTGCAGGCTCCCGTTTTCAGAGAAGTTAATCACCTGATACATTCATACATCCATCATCAGCCATCTTAGAAATGCATGCATCTATCTTATTATCACTTCAGACCTCGGATTTTATCTTGAACATACAATACAAGCACACCAGGGAAAAGGTCTCTTTCTCTTTCCTCCTTGACCTTATTGCCTCCACCACATCCCTTCTCCAAGCTCCTCTTTTCCAGGGTCGATGCAGGCCTGCATGTACTCATTTTCAGTTAGCCACTGGGAATGAAAGGGATAAGGATCTTTCCCTGTACATTTGTAGTTCTATGGTATACAATTTTTCCTCCCAGTAGTGGTGACTCACATTCATTGTGCTAGCCAGTTTAGTTTGTCGTGGCTGTGGCACCTAGGGCTGCGAAGGATCTTCAGCAGCCAGATGTCAATCTGGACACCCTACGGTTGGACTCCTGGATTTGCAGCTCTCCATCTTCTCTGCCACTGAAGCCAACCAGCATGCATAAAGTGTCCCAGTCTCCTATTCATGGTAGGGATGCCATCTTCAGGCTCTTCGTTTGTGACATTGGATGCACCACCAGGATTTTGGAGTATCCTACGATTTTTGGTAGCTTAATAGACCTTTACAGCTTTACTGTAACATGCATTTTATTACAACAAAGTGCCTCGCAGAATTTATTTTGTGTTCTGCTTTAGCTTGCAACCCTGATGCTCTGTTTTCATATGGTAACTTGGATATGTTTCACTGATATTCCGTCATTTTTATAGGTACAGAACTTGATTGAGAAGCCTCACAATGACCATCTACCACTAATTGAGGCTAGCAGGTTTGTTGGCTTTCTTTTCTAGTGTGCTATGCAGTTTTGTCTAATTAAGTATTTTCATTTCATCAACATTAACTGCAATTTTGTTTTAAAACATCTCTATATTGTAACACAGTGCTTGACTATCCTCTTGTTTAGCCATCGGTTCACTTTTCACTTATTGATTTATCACACTTGGTATTACCACTTTTACTGAAATGTAGATAATAATTTTGGTGCTAACCTATTTTTGTTTTAAGGGATCTGCTTTAGACAACAATTGTATTGTGCAATACATTATAAATTAATTCTTATCATTTTCAGGTTATGCAACATGGACATCATCTCGAAGGTCCAACAGGTGATATGTTTTGCATTTCATGACAGCAGGCTGCTGATGGAGACCTGCCAGGAGGCAAAGAACATGCGGAAGATCGTAACGCTGTTCTACTTGGATTAGCTAGCAGCTCAGGGACCTCTCCCCTTTTTGTCCGTAGGCTGGTGAATGGGAGGCTATTTGGATTAGTCATTTCTGTATACTCTAAAGCTCTGGAGTAGGTTCGGGTTCGGGGCATAACAGCAGTGCATCTTCATTTGAAGAAAGTCATTTGGCCCATTATTTATATTCCTTGGTAGAAATCAAATAAGCTTGTCGATCTGTCTAGTCCGTCAGTCAAGAGATCAATTGAAGTTCTTGTTATTGGTGACTTCAAAGGTTTAGTCTTTAAAATACGGGTTGAATCCGGGTTTACGACTTCTTGAAGGATGTCACAGCTATAGGGTTGCCAAGCAGTTCAATGATATAATGCAAAACCAATCCTTTTACATGGGAGAAGTATGTATGTCTGTCTGATTACAAGTTTCAAGCACGCTCTGATCCAAAAAGTGATCAAGCGTGCTTTGGGATGCTTTTTTGAGCTCCGTCGAGGACGACGACGATGAAGAGTTGGCTCCGCAAACACCGATGGCCTCCACCAAAGGCGTTGTTTCTAGCTCGGAGCCCTATGGCGGCCTCTCCGCTACTGCCGCTCTTGGAGATGATGAAGGTTGGGTGCAGGTGGGTCATGGCGGCCGTCCCCGCCACACGCCTTTGTCTTCGCTTCAGGACGAAGGTCTCGAGCGTAGCCTCGCCTTCAAGCGTTGGGCTCGAGGGAGATGCTTTCGGTGTCTCGAGCGTGGCCACCAGGTCAGCACATGTCGTGGGCCCTTCAGATGCATCCGTTGTCGTCGCCCTGGTCATAGGGAGCGTTTCTGCCGTGCGCGCTCTCCGGCTGCTCGTTCTTGCTCTCCAGGTGCTCGGGCTCGCTCTCCGGTTGCTCGTGCTCCTTGCCAGTGGAGCCGTTCTCCGTCTGCTCAGCCTCGCCGCCCCTTGTCGCCTCATAGTTGCGCCGAGGTTGTGGGCCACTCGTCGTTGCGTGCTGCGGTGCAGCCGTGTTGCAAGGATTCCAATGCCAACGCCTTTTCTTTCTCTGCTCTGGAGTCCCAGCTTGCCCTGCTGCGCATGGAGGTCCTTCAGAAGGTTGAGCTGCTTCGCTCTGAGGTCCGCGACGCTCTTGCCAAGCTTCAGGCTGCGCCGGTTGTGCCTCTGCCACCTGAGGTACAGTTCGGTTCCGTTGGTGAGGGGACCGAATGCTGCTTTGGAGATTTTTCTCCCCGTGCTCAGGATGCGATGTCGTCTGCCCTTAGGATTGCTGTCCTCACCGAGGTTGTGGCTCCAGTTGTGGAGATCTTGCCTGAGCTGCGGGATCCTTGTGGGGAATCGTCGGTGGTGCTTCCGAGTGAGCTGGGCTCATTGGAGTCTCTGGCGGTGGACATGGCGTCATCCCCACCTTCGTCTGAGCCCTGTGAGTTGCCCTCCTCTGTGGATAGTGGAGGTCTTGTTGGTTCTGTCACTTTCGCATCCTTGAGTGACCAGGCTGTTGATGAGGAAGCACCTAATCCTAAGGCGATGAAGTCCATCCGGTCGCCCTCTTTGACCGCGAAGGTTTTTTGGCACGAATTGATGAGGCGGTCTTCGCGAAAAAACTTGGTCGTTTGCTCGCCTGCTTGGAGGCAGCTAGCCCTGGAGCTGGCAAGGCGATTGCTTGCCTCATAGCGGAGGAGGCTTCTACTGACATAATCAAGAAGGTGAAGAAGTCTCTTAGGAGCATAGGCAAGAAGAGTGGCGCCATTGGTAAGGCGCCCGCGACTGCTTAACGGCAGCTGCGTGGTCCTTGGGTAGCCGTCTGTCTGCGGTTGCTTAGGTAGAGTGTGGTTGTCGCTTCGGGAGTTGCTGATTTTAGGTGTTGCCTTCGCGGTTGTGTTGGCCCCTCCCTTGTTGTTGGTGCCATGTTGTTGGTGTTTGTTGTATGGTTTTCGCCCGGTTTCTTCCACTAATAAACCGGGCACCTTCTTCTTAATAAATGGTTGGGGCAAAGCTTTTGCCCCACAGTTCAAAAAAAAAAAGTGATCAAGCTGTACTGGAGAAGAAAAAAGGTACTGCTGTCAAAGCATCAAACCTTTTCTTTTGGTGCGTTCTACTAGCAAGCCTATAAACACCACTTTAATTTACAAATTCCATTAAGCAGCAAACCCTTCTGCTGACAAAACCTAAAGTGCGAGGTACTAAAACATCCTCTCGATGTCTCTATGTATAGTCAGAACTGAAACTGTCAACACAAGCTGAAGGCCAGTGAGTCGTCGCAACCTGCAGAGCTGCAGCAGGTTAGACCATATACACGCCCTCGTCTGGGTCGTCGCTGCCGATGAGCACCAGGCCCTCGACGAGCACGGGGAACATGCACCTCGCCGGCTGGTAGCCGGTGGCCACCACGCCGTCGGGCGCGTCCACGACGTCGAAGGCGTGGTGTTTCTTCAGCACGCCGATCACGCTAGCCGTGTCCCCCTCCCTGATGAACCTGCCAGGACAACAATGTTACATATATGGTTCAGGAGCCAGCAGTGCAGTGCTGAGGCAATGCCAGCTTATCCTTCTTGCTCACCCTTCTTCTACGCGCACGGCGCCGTCGCAGGACAAGCCGCGGCTCTCCGTCCAGCTCTTCAGGCTCCGCGACGCGGCTTTCGTGTCGCCGTTGAAGCTGACCGTTTTCCTCTTGATCATCCAGGTGATCTTGGCACCTTCCCCCGCGCGCACGTAGAACCTCCTCCCGGAGTTCCTGTCAGAAATGTAGAAGCTCGTCGACCGCGCCTGGCAGATTAAAAAAGGCCATTCACATATGTGTTGATAAGGTGATTCGCATGGTCGGAATTTCGGCATTCCACGATGTTTAGATTGCAGGAACTTTGTTAAAAGTTCAGATAGGCAGAAGGTAGAGTCTGACTGACCTCGGAGTGTCTGAGCTTCCCAGGGAGAAGCAGCAGGCCCATGCCCATCCACGGCGCCCGTACATCCGGACCGACGTGAAGACGCACCGGGCGGCGTCGTGGAAGCAGGCTCCCACAGGGACCCGGCCGCAGGTGACTTGCTGCAAAACCACGACAAGGCGACCTTGTTAGGTCAGAGCATGTCACACAAAAACTTCAGTAACTGCACTGTAATATTGCTCTTTCTTGTTATAATTATTTCCTGCTAAGTGCTAAGTACCATTTCTTGCGTAGGTAATTAGCGATGCACTGCCTTGGTGAAGCAAAAGTGGCCTGGTAGCTTGTCTTCCGTGCACAGGGAAGCCATTGACCACCACATGTTGCTTAAACCCGTTTTTGATATTCTCTGACGCTCAGCAAATGCAAGCAAAGCACCAGTTTGGACTGGCAGATTAGATTGGTATATATGCATGACGTGCTAATGATCTAAGCTGCAAGAGACGCTTCTGGAATCTTAATTGTTACACGCCCGAGCTACCTATGGTGTAATAAGCAATTAAATTGACAAAGCGCATGCAAATTGTTTGCAAATACTGCCGAAGAAATCAGTATATGACTTACTAATAGTGAGTGATCAAGTAGCGAGAATGAATTTTGTAGGTATTGAGCAATACGGTATCTGACGACGAGACATGGGACACGCGGCTCACCCCGGTGATCTTGACGAGCTCGCCGATGGGCATGTCCGCCTGGTCTAACACCGTGTCGGGGGACAGCCGGAAGAACCTCTCCGCCTCCGCCGCGCACCGCCCGGTGTTCCAGAAGAACACGGCCGCGGCTGCCACCACGGCGCCGCCCGCCGCCGCGAGCGCCTCCCACCGGCGCCACGACACGAGGAAAAACACCCCTGCGCCGACCCCGGCAGCGGCGGCCACGGCCACGAGCACGTAGCACGCGAACGGGACCCCGAGCCTGGTGCTCCCGCGCGCCACGATGGGCGCACCGGTCTCCTCCACGGCGGTGGCCGCGCGCATCCGGCTCGCCTTCCTCGACGATGACCCTGCGCCGCGCGCCGGCGTCGACGGCGCGTGGGGAGGCGACGGGCCCACGAGGAGCCCCGAGTGCGAGAGCTGCGACAGCGCCGGCGACGGCGGGGGCCGGAGCGGCGGCGGCGGCGGCAGTGGACCGGAGCTGCGGCGCGAGGAGGAGGCCGGGGACGGCGCCGCCGAGGAGGAGACGTCGAACATCCGGCCGAGCTCCCCGGAGCGCGACACGTCCCCGCCGGTGTAGGGCGGTGTGGCCACCGACCCGGACGACAGCTGCCGCTCCCTTTTCCTGTCCGGCGCCCGGCCGGACACGTACATGCCGCTCCCTATCTGGTGCATCGATACGATCGATCTCCTCCCCTGCTCCGGCGCTCCCCTGTCTATCCCCGACGTGACAAAGCCAGGAGCAAAAGCGATCGAGCTAGCTCCTGGAAGTGGAAGTTGAAGGCGACGGCGACGGCGTGATGTAAGGGTGAAGGCCGCCGGTGCTTCTTTAGCTCGCAAGGTGTTGTCGTGATCGAGCGGCTTATCACGAACAGGGGCGTATGATGCACCGGTGCGCTGCACTGGGCGCTAAGTTTTATTCGATCTGCGTCTTGTTGCGTGGTCGCGAATTATTTCGAGGTCGGCGTGACCCGCCGGACAGGATCGGCACGAGCAAACTGTTAAGTACTCCAGTTGTATTAGGATTTATCTCTGGCTTAGTGGAGCATTCGCTTTGCATCTGATTTGAGGAGAGCTAATGGAGTCTGAGCGAGTAATACGGACGGAAGGTGGCGGCGATGCTGAGGAACCACGCGCTCCTTTTGGCCGGCGAGACGAGCGTACGTGGCGGAAGCTAGGCGCGGCAGAGGATCGGTACAAGAGAGAGATGCCGTTATTCTGGAAACGGATTTGATTTATATCAGTCGACTGGTGACCTCTGAGGTTGTTTCAGTCCATTCATGCCCATTTGGCTCGTCTTCGTTATTTCTACACTTTTTAGTAGTGGAGCATAGACCTTTTAAAGTTACGTGTTTATGGACATGATAATCGTACATTATTTCGCACCTAGTGTTTTATTTACGTTTTTTTACTGCTTTGGTCAACTGTTTTGCATGGGTCGACATGGGCCTGGCGTCGTTTGCGGCGAGGGCCCCATGGGTGCACGTGGTCACCGATGATGAAGTTGGGGTCGCTTACTCGTGGGGGAGTGATGACGATGACGTTCGATGGCAATCTCCACTACGGTATCTCTTCTCAACAGCGGGTGTTTGCTTCGTGTGGATGGCCAGGTTGGCAGGGTGCACCATGTTGTCGTGTTCCATGCAGTGTTGGGGATATTGCTTATCGGGAACTTATCGGTCGACCGCATATCGGCCGATTTTCTTATCGATCAGACACCGAGAAGCGATAAATCGGCCGATTTATCGAAATATCGGAAGATATCTTGAACAATGTTTCCATGGCGACATCGGTGCATTTTGTAATGGTTGTCGGCCGGTTCCCCGCAATAGACCGACCAAGCTGTGGAGGTTATGGAACAGGTATACCCACGACATGGAGAAGTACCAGCCTGTTAGGGTGGTCCATGGGTGGTAAAGTCTTCCGCTTATCGGGCGGCCCAGTGGGCTGAAGCGCAAGGATAAGCCCAAAGTCGGCCAAGAAGAATCCAAAATGAAGGCCATACGATTACCGCCTTAGGGAGCAAGTAATGATCCAGCCGTGTTAGTCTAGGACCCCACATCTAGATCGGTTAGGTCTTTCCTATAAGCGGAGGCACGACGCCTATATAAGTCGGCCTCCTGGGAGCCTTAGGGCTACGCTTTGACAACCCTCATTGTAACATGTACACATACTCACATCTAGTGAATTATAGCAGCATGTAGGATCTCACCTCCATTGTGAGATCCGAAGCTGGGTAAATCCTTGTGTGCAATCCCGCCACCGGAGCCCACCATGTCTTCCCTACGTTCTACCCTCGGCGTACGACCCCCTACTTCAGGCCTGCGATACTGATATCTCGGCACATACTTTTCAAAATAAAATTATCCAATTGCTTGTTTTGTTAAAAAACAATTATGTTCATATTCACCCATGACAAAAACGAGGTAAAAAACAACATATGAGTCATAATAGTGAAAAAAACTACCAAAATTATATTTTTACTTTTAAAAAATTCGTCACATAAAAAAAGTTTATGGCGGTATATAGTTTCTTACATTCTTATTGACTCCTTAAATAAAAAAAAATTTAAGAACCTAAAAATCATGTAAGGTTGCGAAGAATCAAAGTGGGTGTAGAATAAACATTATTCACCCTGGGTATCAAATAACGCGTCCCATTTCAATAATTATTGATGTGGTTGCTTTTGATATACACCACTTTCACATTTTCAGAATGTGAACATAATGTCAAAAAAAAAAGAATGTGCAACGTGCATACTTTTATTGTTTGACTTGTGTTTTTTTGATTATATCTAATGGTTTTAATGTTTTTCTTCATTTATACTTTTATTGGTATTTAGACTTTCACTCTATTTTTATGCAATGTAATTGTACTTCTCATGTATGCAAGTTTCATACTAATTTTTAACATGCAACATATTTTATTTGACTATCATTTTGAGTTTTGAAACTTATATTTGTTTCGATTGTAGTGCTAGAGACTAATTGCACTTTTTGATGTTGCACAAGTGGTGTGTTGTGCAACCGATGTATCTGTGAGCAAAAACGCAAATTCAATCACAATAACACACATTCTAGCAGCTCAGCGGATCGTCTAAGCACGAGTTAACGGTATTGACTAGAAATTATGAGTCTACCGGTGAAATTTGAGATTTCGACAGAGATAAGAAGGAACCTTTTGCAAGCATTTTCGAATCAGATGCACCCAATGTTTTCCCATGCCAAGTAAAATGTAGACACACATACACAACCACAGGGGTTCATGGAGTTAAAGTAAGCGTGTGGCTATGAACGGATACATGTTCTCTTCCTAAAAGTATTATTAATTTTCCGAGTCTCGCAAAATACCAAACCTAACCTTTGTTCTCTGTTGGACTAGGGTATAAATATAATCACCATGTTCACCATCCAATGAATGGTTTGGTTCTCATTTTTCTTTTCTTTCAAGTTTGTTTGGTGATTTTTTGTTCTTCGTTCTCCGCATCGCGGAAATTGTACCACATGCTAAAAACACAACATCTTGCCACTCTTGTACTCATCCCCACACATTATTCCCTCCTCTTTCCCATATCTATCGCCCATTTTCTATTTTTTCCTCCTTTATTATCCATAGAAACCCACCTCGATGTCGCGCGATGAAAATGTCACCAAACTATTGGGATGCATGCATGGAAAATAAAAATTTCGCCAACTACGCAACAGCCAGATCTACTATGAAGATACAAGTGCAAGACATGAATATTTGATCTAACTGTAAATCGTTACCGACACCGTTGAAGCGGAAGAGATGTCGATGACGACGTTGATGAAGCTTGTGGAAGAACTCCCTCGGCTAAGCCTAGCAGAGAAACATCGTAGACTCCTCGCGTCCCGCCTTGATCCAACAGAGTGAGATAGAGTCAACCTTTTCTCAACAATCACACCTCTGAGTTTCGCACGTATACATCTGATCCAGTCCAGCAGGGCTTCGCCGTCCACACTTGCAGCACTCACCGCTGGTGAATATGAAGGTGGAGATCTCAACACATGAGAAGGAGGGAGAGAGAGATTAGACATCTAGATATAATCTAATCAGAGAGGATCCCTCTAATATTTAGAGGTTCCCTCTAAACCAACTAGAAGAGATCTAAACTTGTGTCTCTCCAAATAGGAGGGGGTGGGGGTTTATAGATGCCAAGGGGTGAAGGGACTTGGGGAAGGGAAAGCTTTCCCTAGTCCAAGTCGACTTGGGCAAGGGAAAGTCCCAAGCCAATTCGGTTTGGGAACAAGGAGTTGGAGTGGGACTCCAACTCCCTCCCACTCCTTTCCTTGTACCGCCCCAAGTGGGGCCCAGCCGCCGCACTGCCCAGGTGGGGCCCACTCGGCCGGCCATTGCAGCCGCCGCCGCCGTCCGTCGCCTCCCCCATGGGCCACGCGGCCCACTAGGGTTCGGCCATGGGGGGATCCCCCCATCTCGCACGGCTCGGCCCACCACCACCTAGTGGTGGTGCGGTTGCTATGTGGGTCCTAGGGCCCATATAGCAACCACCTTTTATTGGCCTTTATATTTTTCCAACAATTATTTATTAATTAAATAAATTAATATTTAATTAATATTTAATTAAATAATATTTTGTCTAATTAATTCATATTTGAATATTTCCTTTTACAGAATATTCCCCTAATTAATTACTTATCATATAAAACACTTTTACATGATCCGGGACACCTAGTGTCCGCAGACAAAATACTCCGGATAAATATTTCCTCTTATATAAACCCTCGGAATAAATCCGACTAGTGATAGAAACTATTTCTATTACTCCGAGACACCTAGTGTCTGCATAATCCAATCTCTCTGATAAAGATATTATCTACCACGCAGAAACCATTCCGGTGATACTCTCTCGGTATCCAGACCAAGCATATACACAACAAAGTAGAACTGACTTAAGCGTGTTACCCTACAGGTTCGATAACGTGTAGCTATAATTAGATGTTTCCATCTAATCATCGGCCAGGTCAGGTACATGGGCCATCTGAATAACTGCTACCGTTATGTGAAGGACACTCTGTTGAACCTGTTGATTATTAATTCGTCATTCCCATTACTCGCGATACTGAAATTACCAGAGATAAAGTATTCCTGATATTTCCATGAATCATTCCCTGATTCACTATATCTCCGTCTATCTCGTTACCGATAAATTTCCTTTTCTCGTTCCCATAATCCGATATCCCACATGATGTAACTTCATCATGCATTGTCTGCAGAACATATTGGATATCATGCATATCGAGTGGCCCCTGGAAGTATCTCTCTTTTGATAGAGGAGTAATTTCCCATCTTGGAACATTAGGTATTATGCACCTTGGGAATCACCCAGTGACTGCCGTTTTACCACCCAGTTATGGACGTGTGATGACTCCCAAGTGCAGGAGATCAATTGTAGTACCTTTCAATTAGAAAGGTTGTCGAACCCACGAGGAGCTGAAGGTATTGGTTAGCAAGATTGATAAATAAAACAATAAAAGATGCAAGTTTTATTTGGTATTTTTGGCTGTATAGTTGCAATACAGAAAATAAACAGTAGCAAGTCAAAGCTCTCAAGAGAGAAAGCCCAATCCTCTTATGTGCAAGAGGACAAGCTCAAGTGATGTGTAACTTATATGTGGAAAACGTTCCCGAGGGCGGCATGGATATTGCTAGGCATAGAGATTTATTAAAAAACACGTTGAATATCTTGTCAAGTTTAATCTTCTTTGGACGGAGCCATTATTAGGTATAGCTAAATAAATAAACTACAACCCCTTATGATGGATCATGTGGCCAAGTAAATGACTGCACAAGAATTATTAAGACAAAAAGTCCCACCATAGTATTACACTCTAAGTTCCCCGATACTAATACCCTCATAATATAACTTCATGATTCGGTCCCAGGTTTACATGTCCTCCCAAGTCTCCCTCAATTCATTATACTACGGTGTTCTCCTATGAGCCCATATAGGTGAAGTGTTGTGCAGTCGACGTTCACACAACACCATCATAGAATCACATAAAAGATAAACTCTTGACAAAATACCAACACATGTTATATATAAATCATTGCCAATTCATCCTATGCCCTTAGAAACATATGGGAACTACTCACAACGTGCTAACATGATAATGTTCAGTGGCATAAGTGGTACAACACAATCTGAAAATATAACTTCACCACCAAATAATGACAAGTACTCAATCACAACATGAATAGTAGCACGAGACAAGTATCTAGGGTATAGCTAGAACCACTTCTGCTCTTTCTTCTTGTCTTCATAATAATTATCTTCAAGTTTTCCAACAATGCTCATCATAAGGTTGTAGGCTTTTTCAAACTCCCTTGCAGCTTCTCCCAGTTTTTCCATGAGATTCTTCTCCACCGTCTCCTTGCAAGGCTTCCACTCCGGGCTTGGTACTTTAACATTAGGGATCTTACGATCCCATTCACCAGGATAGTTCTCTTGGGTGGCACGCTTGAATTCCCTGTCAATAAGAGTAGAAACCACGTTTTTGCTAGCAAGTGCGTGCCTAGGAGCCTTCCCTCCTGTGCTCATGCGAGCCGTCTGCCTCTTGTTTCCAAGAGACACGTTCACCCTCACACCAGCAACGGAGATAGGAGAAGGTGGTGCTGTTGCAATAGGTGCGATGTCGACGAAGGGCTTGTATTCTTTCTCTTCCGCTTCCTCCTTCTCCATCTCCTCCTCGTCGGGCTTGTAGTCTTCATCATCCGAGTAGTCCTTCCTCTTCCTATTCCTTCTCCATATGGACGTGGGGCTGTTGCCCTCGAGTTCATCATCATCATTGTCCATGGAGGAGCATTGGAAGGAGTCTCCCGAAGACATAGCTAAAAACCTGACAGGCAGAAACAGCAAAAGCAAAGATCGCTCGAGAACGCTCGGTGCGAGATTAGATCAACGAAAAGGGGTATATATTGACGGTTTTTAGGTCAAGACGAAGCGTCGGAGTCGAAAACGAGGAACGGGACTCCGAGGGGCAAAAGGAGTGGTCCCACGCGGCCCAAGATTCTGGCCGCGTGGGACCCCTTGTTTCCTTCCTCGGGTCTCCGCTTCGTCCAGTTTTCTTGTCCCACACGTTAATTTCCATAAAAAATGACTTCCGTAAAATTTTACGCAATTCCGAGAAACTTTCCAACACAAAAGTTACCTATTATTGATTTTGGGTTTCTGAAACTGCAAAATTCTTCGCAATTACCTCCTCCGGTGTCTTTAAATTCAACTCCTCCACCTTTCCGATGAAGCTTTCCTGCAATATAATGTTTAAGGCGTTGTCCATTGACTACATGAGGTTTACCTTTCATATCACCGTGAAGACGGATAGCTCCTGAACGGTACACCTCCTGTATCACTAATGGTCCCTGCCACTTTGAAGCTAACTTTCCTGCAGAAAACTTGAAACGAGAATTGTACAATAAAACTTGATCACCTACTTTGAATTCTTTTCTCTTAATTTTCTTGTCATGCCAAATTTTAACTTTCTCTTTAAACATTCTAGCACTTTCATAAGCTTCATTTCTCCATTCATCAAGTAGGTTTAAATCAAGAATTCTCTTCTCTCCAGCAGTCTTAAAATCAAAGTTCAATTGTTTAATAGCCCATCTAGCATTATGTTCTAATTCAACAGGTAAATGACAAGCTTTTCCATAAACCATTTTATAAGGAGACATTCCCATAGGATTTTTAAAAGCAGTTCTATAAGCCCATAATGCATCATTAATTTTAGTTGGCCAATCAGATCTAGACTTATTCACTGTCTTCTCCAAAATGAGTTTAATTTCCCTATTACTTAATTCAACTTGTCCACTTGTTTGAGGGTGATAGGAGATGCAATTCTATGGTTAACATCATATTTTGCCAATGTTTTTCTAAGAATACCATGCAAGAAATGAGAACCACCATCAGTAATTAAAAACCTAGGAACACCAAACCTGGGGAAAATGATGTCCTTGAGCATCGTCATTGCTGTGGCATGATCTGCACTCTTGGTTGGAATTGCTTCCACCCACTTTGTAACATAATCCACTGCAACCAAAATGTGAGTATGCTTTGTCTTTGACTCTGGGAAAGGCCCCATAAAGTCAAAGCCCCAAACATCAAATGGCTCAAGTGGCAAAGAATAATTCATAGGCATTTCATTTCTCCTACCAATATTTCCTACTCTTTGACATTTATCACAAGATTTAACATATTCAGCACAATCCTTAAATAAAGTAGGCCAATAGAAACCAGATTGTAATACCTTTGCACCTGTACGATCTCCTGCATGATGCCCTCCATAAGGACTGTCATGACAATCTCTTATAATAGCCTGTTGTTCATGCTCAGGTACACAACGTCTAATAATACCATCCACACTTTTCTTATAAAGGAAAGGATCATCCCAAAAATAATGTCTAAGATCATAAAAGAATTTCTTTCTTTGTTGAAAGTGAAGTGTGGAGGTAAACCTTACCAACAATAAAATTTGCATAGTTGGCAAACCATGGTGATGCAACTTTAGCACTAGAAACATTAACAATTGCAAGTTGTTCATTAACAAAGCTATCATTAATAGGAATAGGATCATCAGGTATATTTTCCATTCTAGAAAGATGATCAGCTACTTGATTATCTTCCCCTTTCCTATCAACAATGTGTAAATCAAATTCTTGCAATAGAAGTACCCATCTTATTAATCTAGGCTTAGCATCTTTCTTATGCATTAAGTATTTAATGGCAGAATGATCAGTATGCAATGTGACTTTCGAATCAGTAATATAAGGTCTAAACTTGTCACAAGCAAATAGCACTGCTAAAAATTCTTTTTCAGTTGTGGCATAATTCCTTTGAGCAGCATCAAGTGTTCTACTAGCATAATAAATGACATTCAGTTTCTTATCAACACGTTGGCCCAAAACAGCCCCAACTGCATAATCACTAGCATCACACATAATTTCAAAAGGCAATTTCCAATCAGGAGGTTGAATAATAGGAGCACTTATTAAAGCATTCTTCAAAATATTAAAGGACTCAATGCAATCATCATTAAAAGAGAAAGGAACATCCTTTTGCAAAAGATTGGTTAGGGTTTTGATATTTTGGAGAAATCTTTAATAAACCTACGGTAAAAACCTGCATGCCCAAGAAAACTTCTTATACCTTTGATGTCCCTTGGGTATGGCAGCTTTTCAATAGCTTCTATCTTTGCTGGGTCAACTTCTATTCCTTTCCAGAAATCTTATGCCCAAGAACAATACCTTCAGTAACCATGAAGTGACACTTCTCCCATTAAAACTAAGTGTTGGTCTTCACAACGCTGCAAAACTTTGTTAAGGTTGAACAAGCAATTATCGAAGGAAGTACCATACACAGAAAAATCATCCATAAAACTTCCATTATCTTTTCAATATAATCAGCAAATATAGCATTCATGCATCTTTGAAAAGTAGCAGGAGCATTACATAACCGAATGGCATTCTCCTATAAGCAAATGTACCATATGGGCAAGTAAAAGTGGTCTTTTCTTGATCATCCTTATGGACAGGAATTTGTGAGAAACCTGAATAACCATCTAAATAGCAAAAGTGAGAGTGTTTAGATAACCTTTCTAACATTTGATCAATAAATGGCAATGGGTAATGATCTTTACGAGTTGCTTTATTTAACTTCCTGAAATCAATACACATCCTATAACCAACAACAGTACGTTGAGCCACAAGTTCATCCTCATCATTTGGAACAACAGTCATTCCACCCTTTTTAGGAACACAATGAACAGGACTAACCCACTTACTATCAGCTATGGGATAAATGATACCAGCTTCAATAAGTCTTATTACCTCTTTCCTTACCACTTCTTCATTTTTGGATGGAGACGGCGTTGATAATCAACAACAGGTTTTGCATCCTCCTCCAAATTAATTTTATGCATACATAGAGCTGGGCTTATACCTTTAAGATCATCAAGAGAGTATCCAATGGCTGGTCGGTGAGCTTTAAGCACATCAAGTAATTTCTCTTCTTCTTCAGCTGAAAGGTTAGCACTAATAATGACAGGATATATGCTCTTCTCATCCAAATATGCATATTTCAGATTTGTAGGCAAAGGTTTAATTCAAAACTAGGATCCCCTTTAGGTGGTGGTAGCACTCCTAAATTATCAGGTGGGATATGCAATTGTAATTGTGGTGGTTGTTGCCATAATATTTGTTCTAAAGCATCTTTTCCTCATCATTAAATGGTTCATCTTGATTAAGCATATAACGTTCTACAACATCTGTTGAAGCTACAGCTATATGTGCAAGAGTTTCAATTATATCTTCAGAAATTGGCTCTTTCACAACATGTTTATCAGCAAATTTGGAAAAGTTGAACTCAAGTTTTTCACCAGCACATTTAATAAACACTTTCTCTTTAGGCAAATTAATTTCAGCACCAACAGTGTTTAAGAAAGGTCTACCAAAAATGATAGGACAAAAGAATCTTGAGGACAACCAAGCACAATAAAATCAGCAGGATATTTTATTTTGCCAACCAATACTTCAACATCTCTAACAATTCCAAATGGACTAATATAATCTTTATTAGCAAGTTGAATTGTCATACCTGTCTCTTCCATAATGATAGGATCAATATCAGGCTTGATTTCAAGATAAAGAGAATATGGAATGACACTAATACTTGCTCCAATATCACATAGACCATGATAACTTGAAGTCCCAATAGAGCATGATATAACAGGTTTACCAACTTTGGCCGAATTACCTTTGATGACCTTAGTAGCATCTTCACATAAATAAACATCAACAGGGTCTTCTTCATTTAATTGTTTGATAATTGAAATTTGACTGTTGACTTCCACCTGTTCATAAGGCTGAGAACATCTTCTTTTACTCTTGTTAGTAACAGCAATAAGTAAATTCTCCTTAACTTGGTTTGGATATGGAGGTGGTTCAACATACTCTCAATTGTCACAGATGACACTGGTTCTGCCTGTTTAATAACTTTAGGAACAACAATAGATTGTTTAACAGGTTCAACATAAACTTCAAACCACTTTGAGGAACACAGATATGCTCAGCAAAACCTTTAGCTATCTCAATTATAACATAAGGATCAAGATTAAAAGTATCACTCAGATTTTTAAACAACATAGAAGTAGAGAAGTTCTCTACACATGAATATCCATAATCAAAATAGGGCTCATTACCTTTATCAAGATCCCAATGACTAGTATTTTCAGAAATAGTCTCCAATAAATTCCATGCTTCTTCTTCAGTATTATTAGTAAAACTTCCACCAGATGAATTATCCAGAATTTCCTTGTGCTTCGACGGTAGCCTCACATAAAAGTTTATCAATATAAGTTTCCTTGTAAGATCATGACAAGGATTCTTGCGAAGGAGTTCCTTTAACCTCCCCCAAGCTTGAGTAATACTCTCTCCCAGATGTGGCCAGAAATTAAATATATAGCAGCGGTTCTCATAAGCTTCTTTAGGAGTAAAATATTTAAGAAAGAAAACCTTCCTCAAGATATTCCATTCAATAGCAACCTCTTCATCAAGAGACCTGTACCAATCACGAGCATTACCAGATAAAGACAAATATAATACTTCCTTTTTACCTGATCTTCAGAAATACCAGGAAGTCTAAATAAACCACATATGTCTTCAATTAACTCCATGTGTTCACGTGCAGACTTAGTTCCATCACCTGTAAATGGATTTTTCATAACTCTTTTAACATGACCAATGGGAATTTTAAATCCCACTTTAGGTATCTCAGACACAGTAGTTTCAACCACTTTAGGAGTAGTGGCATAAGCACTTCATATAGAGCAAGATGCAGCGAGGCACGATTCATAAATGCCATAGTAACAATGAGATAAAACAGCTTTCAAGTTTCCTTACCAAACTTCTTACCAATAGCGCTACGCTCCCCGGCAACGGCGCCAGAAAAGTATCTTGATGACTCCCAAGTGCAGGAGATCAATTGTAGTACCTTTCAATTAGAAAAGGTTGTCGAACCCACGAGGAGCTGAAGGTATTGGTTAGCAAGATTGATAAATAAAACAATAAAAGATGCAAGTGTTTTTGGTATTTTTGGTTGTATAGTTGCAATGCAGAAAATAAACAGTAGCAAGTCAAAGCTCTCAAAGAGAGAAAGCCCAATCCTCTTATGTGCAAGAGGACAAGCTCAAGTGATGTGTAACTTATATGTGGAAAACGTTCCCGAGGGCGGCATGGATATTGCTAGGCATAGAGATTTATTAAACAACACGTTGAATATCTTGTCAAGTTTTAATCTTCTTTGGACGGAGCCATTATTAGGTATAGCTAAATAAATAAACTACAACCCCTTATGATGGATCATGTGGCCAAGTAAATGACTGCACAAGAATTATTAAGACATAAAGTCCCACCATAGCATTACACTCTAAGGTCCCCGATACTAATACCCTCATAATATAACTTCATGATTCGGTCCAGGTTTACATGTCCTCCCAAGTCTCCCTCAATTCATTATACTACGGTGTTCTCCTATGAGCCCATATAGGTGAAGTGTTG
Source organism: Poa pratensis (assembly GCA_947311845.1). Classification (NCBI taxonomy): domain Eukaryota; kingdom Viridiplantae; phylum Streptophyta; class Magnoliopsida; order Poales; family Poaceae; genus Poa; species Poa pratensis. Next base: position 53,177,544 of record CAMZMU010000096.1, on the reverse strand, counting down.
TGCAGTCGACGTTCGCACAACACCATCATAGAATCACATAAAAGATAAACTCTTGACAAAATACCAACACATGTATATATAAATCATTGCCAATTCATCCTATGCCCTCAGGAACATATGGGAACTACTCACAACGTGCAAACATGATATATTCAGTGGCATAAGTGGTACAACACAATCTGAAAATATAACTTCACCACCAAATAATGACAAGTACTCAATCACAAACATGAATAGTAGCACAAGACAAGTATCTAGGGTATAGCAACTCTCAAACTACGAGGGGAACGGAGTGGATCACGGAGATGATGATGGAGATGGTGCTGGTCTTGGTGATGGTGATGATGTAGAGGCCTCCTCCCACGCCAAGGAGGAGAGGTGATGACGATGACGATGATTTCCCCCTTCTCCGGAGCTCCGGAGCAGCAGGATCTGATCCCCCTCGGAGGGAATCAGGAGTTTCGCCGCCGCCCGGCCTCGGATGGACTTGGAAAAATTAGGGCGTAACTTTTCGGGGAGGACGAAGGCGTCGATAAAAAGCCCCAGGCGAGGAGGTGCCCGAGGCCCACTTTTGGGTCCCACGCGGCCAGGTACTTGGGCCGCGTGGGCCCACCCCTTTTGGGCCTCGTGGCTCTCCTCTCTTCGGTCTTCTTCCCTCTGCCTTTCTCCCGATGAAAAACCAGCTGGTATTTTCCTTTTATTATTTGAGTCCCTGTAGCTCCTGAAACATTAAAACAAGAAAAAGGAGGTTTTCTGCCTCCCAGAAATTAAATACCAAAAATAGGGACTTTGTATGAAAGTCCCATAAATCATCTAAAACATGTAAAAACAATGATATAACAATGCAAATAACATTCTAATATGATACTAAAAGTTGTATAAATGATGACATAAAATGCACGTATCACCGTGGTGTTGACAGTACCAAAGTAATTCTTCCAGTATACACAACCCTAATAACCTCATGTTCTAAGGACATGTCTTATAATAACCATCTGCGATATTGCACTAAGGACAAAAAGACACTTTGGAATCTTCTTAGCATATCAACGATTTGTGTCTACCCAGCCATATTGTTTCCACCAACCATATGCCACTCATTTATACTGACATAAACAATGTCCCAGACCAGGAAAACGTGGTCTCTAGCAATCAACGAATTAGTCTAAAAGGCAAGACGAGGGTATACTTTATTCTGTTCATGTCTCTACACGTGCGAGTGAGTTTTCCTCTGAATCACATATTCAGGAGTCACCGCAGTTATAGCATAGAATCATGAAGCATTAACTATGAATCAGATGTTAAACTTTATTGCCTTTTGGGCATACATGCAACAGTCTCCCACTTGCACAATAGGCAATTAACTATTTGCACAATACTCAACATCTGCGTGAAACAGATGGTTTCTCATGCTTCCTTTCCTGTGGTTGACATTTGTCATCAGACCCTTTCGGGGCTGTGTGAACTTTATACATTATGGAGAAAACTCTTTTCTATCATAATCTCCTTGATCATATGATCAAATGCAGTCTGGGTTATTCAAGGTGAAACCTTGGTACTCTAACTAAGAAAAAAGTTCTGCCGTTCTCACAACATTGCTGCTTCTTTTGTAAAGAACCAGACCTAGTTCATTCAATCAACCGATAACCCTTTTGGAATCATTTAAACTCCCACTGACACTGCGATTTGTTGTAGTGTTACGTAACATTTATCAATGCTCAAAATTAATTAAGCATCCTAACCCTTGCTATTTCACAAAATCATAAAGATCATGTTTTATCCTTGGTTTATCATTTTATGCTTATCTCATAAGTCTTTGTCCAATGTAACTCTTACATTTTGATATTCTCTTTTGAATTTCTTCAAAACACCATTTAGAGAATACTTTATAAAATTGGAGTCAATTGAACTTTTGTTACAAAGTCAACTTGCCAACAATTTCCTTTTATCACTTGATAATTGAATCCAAGAATGCATCATTCAGGAAATTCCCATGATGATAAAATGATAGAATCATTTGATCATGCTCACCACTGATATGCTATCATGGTTCTTGCATATGAATGTCCTTATCCTTTATAAGAACCTAGTTCTCTCATGTTTTGAATTTTACTTCAAAACACTTTGTTTGCACTCTTGCAGCAAGATATTAAATCATTATCAGGATACATCGTGTCATGAAACTAATTCCTTGCTCCATACGTATCATTGAACAACTTTTCAATGATACACATATTCTATCAAATGATTTATTTTAATGGTTTCCAAAATTAATTTAATACCATAAAAATAGCTCCCACTAACTTTTTAAGAACTTTGCAATTTCCTAAGAAGTCAAATATTGCTTGTTTTACTTCACATAATTACAAAACTAATCCAGCCTTCATATCATCATCTGTCTGCCACACAAACATACTTTTAATGACAAGTTGTGTATTCATTTAACAAAACCTTCGAGCTGTACCTAGTACACATCCTCGATAAATTTTCCTTCAAAGGAATTTGTTTTGTTAACATCTCATACAAACATACTCATTAAACAACTAGTATTGTATTCATTTAACAAAGCCCTCGAGTTGTACATCGTACACATACTCGATTATTTTTCCTTAGAGGAATATACTTTGTTAATATCTCATACAAATCTACTAGTCCCATTTAGATCATCAAAGCTGTGCTACAGATCATATGATCCTGAGTAGTCAACTCTTGAATTTGTCACAAAACCATTTATGACCAAACAAGCTTTATGATCAAATATTCCAACAGAATTATTTTCAAGTCTCTCAACTTGAACTTGATGATATTACTAATTAATATGACTCTAAGTCATGAAGGTTTGGATACTATAGCACCTTATCTTATTACTTTGTCATAGCATATTTACTCAAGTTTCCTAGAAACTCATATACTCTTTATCTTGTTAAGTGATTATTTCTTGACAAGAAGTCATGCTCATATTGCAATGACTCTCGACATTAGTCTAAAAGAATTGTCAATTGGAATTGCTTCCGCCTGCACAACTTCTGATAACTATTTCCGAAGATTCAATAATCTCTTCAAGAATCACCATCCTCCCACTGAATTCAACAAGGAATAAATTCCTTAAGAATCACATCTATCTTAGTAACAAAACATTGTTACTTATGTGGTGTTATAAGAGGACTTCCAATTTACTTATTGGAACAACCAACAAAGTAACTCATTGTCTTTTACTATTAGGATCGAGTTTCATCTTTCAGAAAATCTCAGAACCTAAATCCATCATGTCCCCAAAGTTTATCTTTCAAAACAATGACATGAGGCAAGAGACAATGAAATTCCTTTTGTCCTTTATCTTAGGACCAAGTTTCAATATTTCAGAAACTTTTAGTACCTAAGACCAACGTGTCCATCCATAGTTTATCTTTCAAAACAATGACACGAAGCAAGACAATTAACTGTGCTAAAATTACCTAGCGAGCAAACATATTCTAGATTGAGGATTGCCAAACATTATACAAAAACAAGAAGATTCTTAGTGCTGACTTCGTCACACTTAGTCAGATCATGACTTGAAAACTTTCAAGACATAATTATAATCACCGAGACTTTATATCTAAAACATGTTGTGAAACTTTAGACATCAATGATAAAATCATTAACAGTCCAAAATCTTTATCTTTTGTTGATTTCTCACTATGTGCAATATCTTGGATTTCCTTCCATCATGCATATGATGCATCCAAGATGATAGTGTCACACAAAGGTGATATCAAAACAACCACAAAATATTTTAGAACAAATGATATTCCCTTAAATTCAAAAGATTTGCAGCTTGATCATCTCTGGAGGGAGTGATCTCCAATATTCTTTATCATAATAAACAGGACCAACTTGTCCTACAAATTCACAAGAATATTTATCACAAAACATGCGACCTATTTACTTGAGCCGAAGCTCACAAATCTTTCAACTTGAAGAATAAAAGTGGAGACGTCTTCATCCAAAGGACGAAGGTCCATGTGCCAAACTTAGCACACACCACCACCTTTTATTCTCCATATTTCTTACTTTCCACAGCCCTTATATTGAAGGGAAGAAAAATTCTTCGCAATCAATACTCCAGAGATACTAGTAAGAATAATGCATATCATTTAGGTACAACTCTTCTTATTAGTGCCCGAAACCTTTTACAGTTCCACTTCCAATATTTTTCTTTCCTCCGAAGAGATATTCAGGATTCTCCTGAACAAACCTTTTTCTCTTCTTCTTGAAGCATGCGAATTGGGCAACAATCAAACTTGATTGTTATCACATTAGCTTCTGCAGATTTCAGCATAGCAAGGAGCCATTTAATGTTTCCTTCCTCCCACTCATGTTTTGAATCATGATAAATCCGTTGTTAAATGGGAAAGTGAAGACAACATCAAATCTGTATTTGGCTCTGCCAGGATTAGAAAACCCCAGAGTCTGCAGCCTAATACCGCAATCAATCATCTTGATTACATGCTCCCTCGCTGAGCTTCCTTCTGCCATGTGACATGACCAGAAAACCTTTGTTATCTCATAACTCCCAGTCTTTGCCTGAGTCTGGAAAACATGGCTGTGAGAACAACGACCATGTCGTTCAGCAGATATGCGATCCAACCGCTTCTACAACTCATGGTCCATGCATGTCAACATAAGACATTGGAAAGAGACAGCCTCATCACTCTTCAAGGTGTGAGTTTCCCTTTCATAAGTAGTTTTGAAAACAACCCCTGAAGAAGGAGCATCAAGAACATACTTATTCTTGACACTCCTAAGTACAAAACTTACGAAACATACCCAAACAACATATTTACTCCTAATGGTAGAAAAGTGGTTTTCTTAAAAGTAGTGGACCAAGGTAAATAGCGGGTGTTACGTGTGTGTCGATCTACAACAATCTAAAGTTCACTAAGACATGTTCATAATTATTTTTCTAGCACTAGTTAAAGATAAACTAATAATGTGCTCCCACTAAAATTGATATTCCTCATGATCAAATTAGTGTATATGAAATCCACGTCCAACATACGAACAAGTATGGATATATAGCATGTTCGTAGCATATAACGGGTAGGTCAACAGACCAATGACTTCCTGCCGTGACTTCCGTTTCATTTTTCGATGGATGTGCTCCGAGCTCATGACTAGTCATGCCAGAACGTCAAGATAACCAACCGATCATGCTGCTAGAATGGTTCGTGCCCGCCTCCCAAACCCTTGGCACACATTACTCATGGATACATGGCGTACGGTGACAAGCGCCTGGTTTGACGGTGCCACGGTTGGATGAGCACGATCTCCTTGATATTTTTAATTTTAGCTCAAGTATTTAAACTCTGCAGCTACCGAGGAATCTCCCTAATAATCACACTACTTCGCAATCAATGGAAGAGCAAGAAAACAGATATAAAACATGCACAAGTAAATAACACTTTGTGATGTAGTATAGTCTTCTTCCTCCATCCACCTGTGGCGCCTCCACCGGTGCGGCCATGTCGAGGTTCACGACAAGTGCATGCCTTCTCCTATCCTCCACTATCACCATAGCTTGACGAACAAGGAAGAACGGCACACCGGCCAACAAAACAAGGTTAGTCAACAAAATATAATTTCGAGACTATCCCACATCACATGTCCTGCAAAACAAAGTTAGACGCCTCTAACGTTTGTCTTGCAATTTTAGCGTGGCTGTAGGATTCCCAAAAGCCAAAAGAAAAACCTACGGCCCTCACCAAGCATAATTACTCATGTTGCTAGATTAACCTTGCGGGGTGATTGTCGGCCCCAACATCACAAGAATGTTGCGGACGCCAACCCAGACGATTGCCAAAGCACATGACCCCCGTGTGGACCTAGTCCACATGCCCCATCGGCTATCAAGTCGACGAGACCAACTATAATAAGATTCGAAGCTACCGAAGCAATTCGTTGGCGCCGATGGGCATACTAGGAGCAGCCGGAAGGTCCGCGGATTGCCAGAAGTCCGAGATCTTACTATGCCGCTAGAAACAAGACGAGACCGCATATTGGGAAGCAACATAAATAATTTGAATGTTAGAAGATATATAGACTTCAATAACATACCCGCACAAACTTATGCGGTGCCCGCACACCATGTGCGGTAGATCAAATCATGTATCTACGCATAGACCGCTCTGATACCACTGTTGGGTTGCGTGCATGGAAAACAAAAATTTCACCAACTACGCAACAACCAAGATCTACTATGAAGATACAAGTGCAAGACATGCATATTTGATCTAACTGTAAATCGTTACTGACACCGTTGAAGTGGAAGAGATGTCGATGACGACGTTGATGAAGCTTGTGGAAGAACTCCCTCGGCTAAGCCTAGCCGAGAGAACATCGTAGACTCCTCGTGTCCCCCTCCTTTCCCTGTACCGCCCCAAGTGGGGCCCGGCCGCCGCACCGCCCCAGGTGGGGCCCACTGCCGCACCGACCTAGGTGGGGCCCACCCGGCCGACTGGCCCTTGCAGCCGCCGCCGCCGCCGTCCATCGCCTCCCCCATGGGCCACGCGGCCCACTAGGGTTCGGCCATGGGAGGGGATCTACCCCCTTCTCGCACGGCTCGGCCCACCACCACAGTGGTGTTGCGGTTGCTATGTGGGCCCTAGGGGCCATATAGCAACCACCTTTTATTGGCCTTTATAATTTTCTAATAATTATTAATTAAATAAATTAATATTTCATTAAATAATATTTTGTCTAATTAATTCTTATTTGAATATATTCTTTTACAGAATATTCCCTGAATTAATTACTTATCATATAAAACACTTTTACATGATCCGGAACACCTAGTGTCCGCAGACAAAATACTCCGGATAAATATTTCCCTCTTATATAAACCCTCGGAATAAATCTGACTAGTGATAGAAACAATTTCAATTACTCCGAGACACCTAGTGTCTGCATAATCAAATCTCTCTGATAAAGATATTATCTACCACGCAGAAACCATTCCGGTGATACTCTCTCGGTATCCAGACCAACCATATACACAACAAACTAGAACTGACTTAACCGTGTTACCCTACAGGTTCGATAACGTGTAGCTATAATTAGATGTTTCCATCTAATCACCGGCCAGGGTCAGGTACATGGGCTGCCTGAATAACTGCTACCGTTATGCGAAGTACACTCTGTTGAACCTGTTGATTATTAATTCGTCATTCTCATTACTCGCGATACTGAAATTACCCGAGATAAAGTATTTCTGATATTTCCATGAATCAATCCCTAATTCACTATATCTCCGTCTATCTCGTTACCGGTAAATTTCCTTTTCTCGTTCCCGTAATCCGATATCCCACATGATGTAACTTCATCATGCATTGTCTGCAGAACATATTGGATATCATACATACCGAGTGGGCCCTGGAAGTATCTCTCTTTTGATAGAGGAGTAATTTCCCATCTTGGAACATTATGTATTATGCACACCTTGGGAATCACCCAGTGACTGCCGTTATACCACCCAGTTACGGCCGTGGTGTTGACAGTACCAAAGTAATTCTTCCAGTATATACACAACCCTAATAACCTCATGGTCTAAGGACATGTCATATAATAACCATCTGCGATATTGCACTAAGGACAAAAAGACACTTTGGAATCTTCTTAGCATATCAACGATTTGGGTCTACCCAGCCATATTGTTTCCACCAACAATATGCCACTCATTGATGCTAACATGAACAATGTCCCAGACCAGGAAAACGTGGTCTCTAGCAATCAACGAATTAATCTAAAAGGCAAGACTAGGGTATACTTTATTCTGTTCATGTATCTACATGTGCGAGTGAGTTTTCCTCTGAATCACATATTCAAGAGTCACCGCAGTTATAGCATAGAATCATGAAGCATAATTATGAATCAAATGTTAAACTTTATTGCCTTTTGGTCATACATCCAACACAAACCACCACCACTTGTCAATGGTCGTTTTTATCGGTCACCAGTCACTAGCTCATCATCGTCGTGCCCTATGCACCATCATGTTCAACATATCACATAATATTTACATAACACAATAATGTTGGGAAGCTCACACAATCTAAAAGAGCGAGAAATGTTTCTACATAGTTACTACTGCCGCCGCCGCTGCTACTACTACTAAAATAGAGATAACTCACATTTTATGGTGGCTATGAGAAATATAGAAATTGGATATAAAGATAAAATATTATGATGGATTTGTGGATGTTTTCTACTCGCTTTGTGCCATCATTGAAACCCATAATATAATAGGTAGAGTAGGTGTATGTTTGAGGTAGAGTCTCAGGCCAAATCGTCGTGCACAAAAAGATAATCATGGAGAACGTTGATCAAAAGTGCTAAGTTATATCCCTTCTCCATCCCCTAGAGAAAGAGAATTAACGAATCCTAAGACAAAGGGGCAAAAAACTCAAGACTACTCTTCCTCCATCTTTCTTTCTGCACTATTATGGATAGTCAAATAATTGGAAAATTGGATTCAATTGTCAACTGGTTCATCAAAAGTAGGCTAAGGATGGATTTCAGGCAACATAATAAATCAAAGAACTGAAAATATTTCCAATCCTGATAGTAGCCCGGGCTAAAATAATTGTAGCAGCTTTGATACCTATTAATTTCACTCCTTCTAACATATCACTCTCTTTCCGATATCCTCGTGAATGATTTCACGCTGTGTCTAGCCAGACAATTGGATGATATCGTAATACTGAGAGGGCCCAGAGTGTATCTCTCCATCGTCAGGAGAAGCAAGATCCTATTCTCGAATAACCCAAGTTCCTTGCACACTTTAGAATACACCCGAGCATTATGATCACTCAGTTATAGAATGATGTTAGATGGCAATCTAAGCATTACATTTCAAGTATGTGGTCCCTAGACATTCTCATGGTCTGCCAACAATGTACTCTTCCAGTTGCTGACTAATCTTAGTCCATGACCAGGAAAACTTGATTATCACATATGCAAGCTAATGTTAGAGGCTAGATAAGGAACACTTATTTATTTATTTTTGTACACTCGCGTATGAGTTTTCCTTTGAATCAAGTATTCAAGTATCAGAGCAGTTATAGCATAAGGATATAAACATTAATAATGAACTTGAGATAAATAATAACGTATTATTGGCTCTAGGACATATCTCCAAAAAGAGAATACCTGGAATGGTATGCCAATTGATAAAATCCTGAGTTTTCGTGTGTAGAAACAGAGTACCAGGTTCCAAAATCACACGCTAGTAAGGTTTCAGATATGCATATGAGAGAGATTTGGGGAAGATCAAGGAGAATTAAAGGCAGGAGAAGAAAAAGGGTAATGTAAGAAGTCATTCATGCCTCTAAAGAAGTCATTCAAACATTAATGGTTTTAAAAGCTACTCGGCATTGCGACCGAACACCAATAATTAAGTAAGGCATTACCCTGGAACTTCAATGACGCGATGAAGAGGAAGAGTGACGTATGATCAAGCTACCAATTCTGGTTAACTGAATCGGATGATGTTCTATTTTTGGTGTGTGTGCGCCACTTCCTCATATGTCTTATTCTTCGGAATCTATGCTTCTTTCCGTTTTCTCCACACGCTTGTTGTGTAAATTTTGGTTCGTAACCCAAACGTTCAAAAATAATGTTACGAGAGAAAATGTTTTCTATTTTTTTAGAGATTAAACATTCTCTTGTAGCTTTTCTCCTAGTGTATGCAACTTGTTACATTAAACATTCTCCTTATAGCCAAATTTATTTAAATCTATTTTCGCAAAACCATGAAATAGTCAAGTTTTGACCACATTTTGTACATGATTTCACAATAATTTCTATGACATTTGAGTATACATATGCCACATCATATTTTGCATGATAATGACTTCATTTTTTGTAGAGATAACATTTGTTTTCTACAAATTTATGCTGTAATCATGAAGTATCTTTCTTGTTATTTAAAAATATAGTGATTAGTTACTAAATAAGGTTGAAAAATCAATGAAGGGTTTTTGTCGTTGTTGCACATATTGCGTATAATTTAATCACGATTTCAGTTGTCATGAATAACAACTCTTTTGTTAGTGTTTTTTTATTGCAGGTAGCATTTGTTCATAGAAGACATGGCGAGTATATATAATGATTTATCTTGACATACTGATACTAAAAGAAATGTTTTACATTCCCACACAAAAAAAAGTGTTCAAGGTATTTACATACTGAACAAAGAAAAAAATTAAACTGGTTTATATAAAAAAAATGCAAGAGGACTCCAACCAACATTCTTTATAATTTTTGGCCCAACACAACATTATTTACTGTAGTATCTACCCATCGCTCCTCAAACCACTGGCAGCACACAGCTCTCGAACGTTCCCAAGTATCTGCATCCAGTATTTATAACGTTATTCAGCTCTCAATCCCCGGAAAAGAAAAAAGAACGTTAAGCTCTTAAAACATCGATTCTAAAAATGAGGCGTTGCATCTTTCCATTAGACTTTTGTCGGATTTGTAATAAAATGCATGCGGCATGTATGATCGTATCCAAGGTGCCTATGCCATCAGTCGTCAGCTAGAAATCAGCTGCCAACGAGGATGGCCTTTACCCATTTCCAATCAAAGCAGTCGAGTTGATCTGTTATATCGTTGTTATTTCCGATCAAGACAGAATCACCGCCGTTGCCTCAAGATGATTAGGCGATTCATTTTCAAAGAGAAAGCGATGTTTAAGCACTAGCTTGCTGCATAATCGTACGCCTAAATCAAATCGAGAGTGCAACCGGGCCCATATCTCCGATATTGTTCTTCACAAATCACAAGTGGAGCGTGAGATCATCAGAAGTCAGAACACATTAGCCGCAAAGCGATCGCACGTGTAGCGTCTTACCGCATCGCGTTTCCAGGTGCCGCAGCGAGGTGAGCCGACGTGGGCTCTCTTCCTCGCCGTCCTCGAGCGCGACGCCGGGGACGGCCGGCGGCAGCTGCCGACGGTTCAGAGGTGGGACACGTGGACGGAGGCGATGTATTCAGGGTCGCAGTGGACAGTCAGGAGGAGGCGATGGATTCAGCGTCGTGTGCGTGTGGGTGACGACGGCGACGGGGATGGGCTGTCGGCCCGTGGAGTGGGAACGTGGGCCCGGGGCATCGAAGTGAGGCTGACGCGTGACGTCTTATTTTCCGGTTTCGTCTTTTTCGCCTGTGTCACTCACAGATGACTTGTGGCGCCGCTTTTTGTTCGTGACGGCTGCTGTGAAACTCTGAACCTGCCCGCCCAACGTGGACAGTAGGCAGGGCTGTCTCTAGAAATTGGGGCCGTGCGGAATGTAAAGTGATGCGTATTTTGCATTAAAAAATCGCAGGGTCGTCTCTAGAAATTCGGGGGCCCCTGTGCAAAACACAAAATAAGGCTCCTAAAATTTGAAAATTTTCGCATAACAATAATAATTAAAACACACTTCATTTTTTTAACATAACTCCAATATGTGTTTTTCACAATATGTAGACATATCAAACATCAATTCTACTTATAGGTAAATATTCTAGCAATAAATAACCTCATGTTCACTAACCTCACCTACTAAAAAGCATCATCCTTCTGGTATTTCTTGAAACGAAATCTTCAATTATATCTTCATAATTAATCTTGTCTAGGATATCATTTTCAAGTGCTATTGTCGCCAATCCATTGAGCCTTTCTTGCGTCATAGTAGAACGCAAGTAAGATTTCAACAACTTGAGTTTGGAAAAGCTCCTTTCCGCCGATGCAACCGTAACAGGAATGGTTAACAAAATTCTGTATGCAATATTAGCAACAGGATAATAGGGACGCTTCTTCAAAAGTTCAAAATATCAATAGGAACCATGGATTTCTCAAGTAAATCCTGAAAAAAGATCAACAGGATAATAGAGCTAGTTTCATGCTCTTTGAGTCTCCCACTAAGATGAACCTAGTCATTGAATCCATCATTGCTAACTGGCCTCTCACACGTCTCTTTTTTAATAGTTTGCAGCAAAAACAAAATATGTTGTCAAGTTCTTTGCTATATACGAGCCATTCTCTGTCACACTTTTCTCCATTTGAGAGCTCTCTAGTGTATGATAATGTCGTAAACCTTCTGGATAATTTGCCTTTGGGACCATGCTCAATGGACAAGTCTCTTTTAGGGCCCTTTTGCAGTAAAATATCAATCATTTTTTGATCAAGTCCATCCCAAGTTCTTGGATCAAATATATCAGGGTGAAAAGAATTATTGGTACCATCGGCAATATTACCTTCATCGCCAATATTAGGATCATCGTCAATATTAGGATCCTCATTTTCATCACCAATATTAGGATCATCGTCAATATTAAGATCCTCACTTTCATCAGCAATATTAGGATCATCCCCAATATTAGGATCCTCACTTTCATTACGAATATTAGGAGCCTCAATTGCTGCTGCTTGTGGTTGAGAATCCCTCACAATAAATTATCAAGAGAACCCCTTTGAGACTCATCTGCTGCTTGTAGTCTTCTTTTCCGATTACGCTTTGAAGCACCAGATTCATACTTTCTAGAAGACATAATTCTTCCTGCTTATAAACAAAATTAATAATTTTAATTAGTTCAAATACTACATGGATATAAGTTTGATCGGAGCTGGGGCTTCAAGCGGCCGGAAGAACCGATCGAATTGGGGACTGATGACTGCCGAAAAAAGGCTGCTATAGGGGGCGGAATCAGATTGAATCGGGGCCTGGCGAACAATAACTCGAGCATATTGCGAACGACGGAACGAGCACAAAGCAGCAGGGCGTGTTTATCAATCTGAATCAAGGCAGGAATTTGAATCGATCCGGTCTCCGGAGAGCAGAGCGATCGAACGAATTATGGAATACGACAGACGTTCGCGTATGCCTCGCGCAGGCCTGCCTCGCCCGGTTGCGCAGCGTAGATGGGCCGATTTGGGGCCCATGACGAAGGAATTCGGAGACATGGCATTGGAGAACTCGGACTAGGCCAGAAATTGGACAAAACTAAATATATAAAGGGCTGTGTTGCTAGGGAAATGGGGGCCCCCAGTTTTTGGGGTCCTGTTCGATCGCACAGTTCGCACTGGGCCTTTGACGGGCCTGAAAAACCGTACAACTATTGCTGAAACATAAGACATGAGTAGAGATCTATTCGAAAACATACATCCACAACATATTCGGTTTATAAGAAAGAGTGAACTACAACTACATCAAAACAATTGGGAAACTTAAGAAATATATTTTTTAGAGGACTGAGGGTAACATACAAAATAATTGGCAGCATACGATGGCTCCAGCCTAAAAACAACGAGTGAAAGGTTTATTTATTGGATGTGACTCACGCACTGCCCGACCGAAAGAGAAATTAGCAAATTCTTTCATGCCATGTGCTCTAATTCTTGCATGCAGACTAAATGACGAAATTGCTGACGTCACCCGCATTAAATGCGAAATTCGAAACATTTGTAGCTCAAACCGTTTATTCCGATTTATGACCAATTTCACCGTTGAGCTGGTCGCGTCGAGATCTTCGAAACTAGATCCCATGTTGATATGTCCGATGATATTTTTTTGACCCAAAAATTACCCACCCATTAACACGTGAGTTACTAGGCTGTAGTATGTAAGTTTTCCCACCTAGTCAACGATTAATTTTCGGTTAGAAACTATATCCCACGTTTGGTTGTTCTTTTCGTTTTTTCCGAGTTGTGAAGTTGTCACCTAGTTTCATAAGTGAGGTACCACTTTGGGACGATAAATTTATCGTGGACAACTATATAGTAAAACACCTGTGCAATTCCATAAGTAGTAGAGTGACAACTTTGTCAATTTTATGGTGCCAACTACACCCCTAAAACAGATGGATAACTCTATCAGTACTGGGTGGGTAACTATTATTTAGACATGGTAACTATATCGATTTTATGGTGGAAAACTATATCATAAATAAATGGGTAACTTTATCAGTACAAGGTGGGTAATTTCTCGGTACGGGTGGGTAACTATATTAGTACTTGATGTGTAACTTTATATGTATTAAGTTGGTAACTTTATCAGTACTGGGTGGGTAACTCCAACAATACTAGTTGAGTAACTTTTAAGTATTAGATTGATAACTTTATTACATGGTGGGTAACTCTATCAGTAAATGTGTTGGTAACTTTATCAGTGATAGGTGGGTGTGCTCCGGTTGGTTCAGCTCGAGGGAGAGGCTTCTACGACATCGGGACAAGCGGGGTCGTCAGAGCATACGTGGAGGAAGCAGAGCTAGGGCCACATCAGCACGATGATCCACTTCAGCAAGTGCATCCCCACCTTCCATGGCGGTTGCGGAGTCCAATGCACTCCTGCCGTCACGTGGTACAACCATAGCCAGTGTCGTGCCCCCACGACGAGATTACTGGGTGGAAAATTTTATCATCTACTAGGTTGATAACTTCATCAGTACTAGGTTGGTAACTCCATCAGTACTGGGTAGGTAACTTTATCACTACAGGGTGGGTAACTTCATCAGTACTGGGTGGGTACCTAAATCAGTACTGGGTGGGTAACTAAATCAATACTGTGTGGGTAACTTTATAAGTATTAGGTTGGTAAATTTATCAGTACTGGGTGGGTAACTCCATCAGTAAAATAGGTTGGTAACTTTATCAGTACTAGGTGGGTGTTCTCCGGTTGTCTCATCGCCATCTTGTCGATGTCGTGGAAGTAGTCGACGCGGAACCGCAACATCATCATCTTGTCGGTGTCGTGGACGTAGTCGAAGTAGTTGTACTCGGGTCGTCGTGGTAGCTGATCTTGTCGACGTTCAAGGTACAAAGCTCGGCAACGTCTCTCGCTCAGTGACGGTCTTGGCGGCGGATAGCGGGCACGGTAAAACTCACGGGCTTAGCTCGGGCAGGTCTTGGCGATGGTTCATGGACGCGCACGAACACGGCGACACGACCACGGACACCGGAAAGACTCGCACGACGCACACGGAACAACACCACGACAGGTGGACAAACATGGACGAAGGCGCAGTGCCAGATTCCTTGCGGCATTCCATCAAACACCTTGCGGCCGTTGATGACGAAGCTCACTGATGCATGTAAAATGCATACATGAACTTTGCACTTTAATTGCTTATATATTCTAATATTTGCATCATATAAGGGTTATATCAATGTTTTATCATGATTTTGAAATATCTTAATGATTTCCTATTTTATGGAATTAACCCTGCACAGGCAGAAAACCCTAGTTTTGTATTTTAATGTTTCAGGGACCCAAACGTCAACGAAATCACCTGGAAATTTACGGGCGTCAATATTTGGAAGGAAGAACTAACGGAAAAAGGAAGCGAGCAAACGGAGACCCGAGGGCCAAACGGGCAAAGCCCACGCGGCCATAGTACCAGGCCGCGTGGGACCCACCCGTTGGGCCTCGTGGCTCCGTTGCCGTCGATCTTCGCTCCACCGCCTTCGTCTTGACCTAAAAACGCCTATAAAAAAGGTCCCCCGACGTTCTCTGGAAGGAGCGCCGCACAAACACCGAAACACCGAAACGGAGATCAGGAGCTGCAGATTGGAGGGGGAAAACTCCGGCGGGCGCTGCCGGCGTGGTCTCCACTTCTCCATCGACTTCTCCACCTTCTCCATTGACTTCTCCACCGTCTCCATGATGAAGAGGGAGTAGTCCACCTTTGGACTATGGTTTGTGGAAGTAACTTATGTATCTCTCCTCTCTTGAGCTTCACTAATTAGCACCGTATGAGCTGGTAAACATGATTACGGTCACCGTTGTAATACCTTTGTGGTGGATCTTTATGAGTTAATATATGTTTGAGATTGCAATGTTTGTTTCAGTTATGAGTATAGATGCATATTATGTACCCCGTTCTTGTCTACTTGTTTGATCAAGCATGTTTATGAGAGCGTGTGTGGGGAACGTGTGCATTAGTTGGAGTAACGGGGGTGGCTAGTGCAGTGAACGTGAGAGAAAGTTCTGCGATCCACTTTGGTATCTTTACCTTACTTTGTTACCTCACTAGGGATAAACTAAAATACCATGCTACCGGGGATGTGGGCGTGACCATTGCCACTACTCCATGACTAGATCTAGCATGTTCTTATTTTCACTTCATGTCATGATACTTATTGATATACTCTGAGTTATCTTAATTACTGAGTGTTATGATTTAGTTCGCATCTTGGTGGAGTATAAGAGAGGTTAATAACCAAAAGACCTCTATGCTAGGACGTGATGCCATATATCTAAGTAACTTGTTATCAAACCCTGTGTTGCAATCTCATATGTTAACTGTGTGTGTGTTCCATTGTCTACCACTTTATAAAGAGAGAGTGCATTTGTGAAACTATGAATCCCAGTCCATTTTTAATCATAAGAAACACCTTTCCAACACCATATACCACTTTTCTATTTTCAGCCATCATTAAATCCGAAATACAAAAATACTTTTTTCTTGCATACATCATTCAAAAGCCCAAAAATATCATTTACCATTGCATTCACCATCATTGCATATTTTTTCTTGTTTGCATTGCATAACTATCCTGATATCATTCTTACACCTTGTGCTTGACAACCACAGGTGAGGTTGAGTACCAAAACATCTAACCTTTTTTTGTAGATAACCAAAAGAAGGATAAGAAGAAATCTACCACTTCAGATTCCCCGAGAGTTCGATATTAAAACCTCGAGTCACCCCTCGTGGGAAAAACTGTTTACTTTACTACACTCTGCACTTGGAGTCTCAACCTAAATCCCGTTTATTTGTGCAGGCATCAAGACTTGCTCTTCGGGATCATCAAGACGTTTTCTGGCGCTGTTGCCGGGAATCGTAGCTGAGAGATTTATCCAAGGGTGGTGCATCATCGCATTCATCTCACAACAAAGTCAACATCACCAACTTGTGCTAACACCTAAGCTTGGGGAGGTTGCACCTACGTGAGCACCATCTTATCCATCTTTACTTACAAAGCAATTTATTTGTTTTGTTAGTGTCATTGCATATCATATCATATTTATTTCAGTTTTGCATAAAAATTAAAAATACCAAAAAAACTTGCTAAAATGGGAGAAAGAACTAAGCTGTGTGACTACACAAACACTCCTAATGATCAATTTATCAAGAGAGCTATTGCCACACCTAAGATAAATGCTGAGAGTTATGAAGTAAGTCCTAGTTTGTTGAACTTGATAACTAGGGAACAATTTGGTGGTAGTGCTATGGAGGATGCCTCGATGCATCTTCATGACTTTGTTGAAACATGTGACATGCAAAAGTTTAAAATGTGGAAAGTGATATCCTAAAACTGAAGTTATTTCCTTTTTCACTTAGAGGAAAAGCTAAAGAGTGGTTGCACTCCTTGCCATCTGGTAGTATTAATTCTTGGATGATCTAAAAGAAGATTTCATTAAGAAATATTATCCCCCTGTTAAAATTTTGCAAAATAGAAACAACATCCTTTCTTTTAGGCAAAATGAAAATGAACAAGTTGCTATGGCTTGGGATAGGATAAAACTTATGCTTAGAACTTGTCCCTCACATGGAGTTAATGAATGGACCATATTACACTCTTTCTACAATGGTTTAAACTACATGTCTAGAAACATACTTGATCTGCTGCTGGAGGTGCTTTTATGAGTAAGACTATAGTAGAAGCTAAAAATAATTGGAAAGCATTTTACAAAACTATAGTCAATGGCATACTGATAGGGCACCTAATCCTCTAGAAAGTGAACTCTATTGAAGAAACTAATGATTTGTCATCTAAAATAGATACTATTCTGCTTTGCTTAATAATAAACCTAGTGCTGAAAATATTCCTTTGCAAGAACTAGTTGGTAACAATTCTGAAAAATTGATGTCAACTTCATTAGGAACTATGGTAATAATGGGTATGGTAACAACAATTATAACTCTTATAATAAACCCCCATATGTGCCAAATAAATATGCTTCTAGTGGTAATGTTTCTAGTGACTTGGAAAACACCATTAGATCTTTTATATCTACCCAAAAAGAGCTTAATAAGGAATTATCTCTAAGTTTGAAAAACAAGATGTTTTGTTTGAAAGGGTAGATCAGCTTACTAAGGAAGTCTCATCATTAAAGAGCATCATTACAGACCAAAAACATGAGGAAACAATAAAATATTGCCAAGAGGTTATCAATAAGTCTTGGAAACACATTCATGAGCAAGAGAGAGTTGCTAAAGAATCTATTGGGGTAATGAAAGAGGTTGAAGTTGAGGAAGTTAAAATGCTTAATGAAGTCAAGGATCCTTTGTGCTTGACTTAGAAAATTGTAGCTTGCATGAATAATATCTATCTTACAAAAATTTGCAAGTGATCCTTCCATCAACACTAACCAAGCAGGTTTTGGTTCTTATATTGCTAATCATGTCTTGAAAGAAAATATTGCTAGGTACAACCAAGAGGCTATGATACCACCTAAGCTTGGGGATATGTGGATACCGAAGGTACTAGTAACTATTGGAAAAGAGACACACCATGCCATACTTGATCTAGGATCTAGTGTCTCTGTTTTATCTAAGGAACTATATGAAGTGCTTGAATTGAAAAATCTTGAAAAATGCTCTATTGAACTAGCACTTGCTGATGACTCTATTAAACATGCTTTGGGAAAAGTGAGTGATGTTATGGTAGAGTTACATATGACTTTTGTGCCTGTGGATTTTCTAATCATGGACATGGGGAATAAAACCTCTAATTCTATTATTCTTGGAAGACCTTTTCTTCGTACCACAGGTGCTATCATTGATTCAAAGGAAGGGAATGTAAAGTTTCAGTTTCCACACAAGAAGTGCATGGAACACTTTCCAAGGAAGAGGGAACCATCAAAGTTAAGCTCCCTCATGAGCTTCGTCCACAATAAAAACAACAAGTAAGAAGCCTAGCTATATGGCTATAAAGAAAGCGCTTTGCGGGAGGCAACCCGGTTATTTTTGTGTGTGATTTTTCTTTGTGTCCTCTTGCTGTAACAAGAGATTTTGTGTCTAGTTAGGTTCT
>CAMZMU010000096.1:52813155-53147409 GCA_947311845.1 Poa pratensis | reverse complement strand
GAGGCATCTTTGGGCAACCAGCGGCAAGACGTCTCTGATGACCTGCGACCGTTCCAAACGGTTGCAGATCATCAGAGATGTGTTGCCGGACGGTTGTAGATCATCAGAGACGTCTTGCCGCTGCTTGGATCGAAGTGGTGCTCAAACACAAAACATTCCAGCGTCACTCGGAGAGGCATCTTTGGGCAACCAGTGGCAAGACGTCTCTGATGACCTGCGACCGTTCCAAACGGTTGCAGATCATCAGAGACGTCTTGCCGGACGGTTGTAGATCATCAGAGATGTCTTACCGCTGCTTGGATCGAAGTGGCGCTCAAACCTAGGACAAGGGTGCCGCGTCGTCGAAGGGGAAGGGTGTTGCGTCGTCGAAAGGCAGGAGTGATGCGGGAGGCTGCGTCGATGGTAGATGAATTTTATTTTTTAATTTGCAGAGGTTTCGCCGGAGAAGGTAGGCACTATAAGATTTTATATTTTATGGCTCCACCAGGTGCCGCCGAACCTCCACCTGTCTGGTAACACCAACCGGGACTAAAGGCGGGCTTCGCGGTCACGACTCGTGTCAGTCACACGTGTCCGCCAGCGGTAACCGTCGCTTTATAAAAGGGGATTGCAGAATAATTCAAAGCAGGGAACAGTATTGTCCTCACTTTACAAAAACATCATCGATCAAATATTCAAAAGTATCACGCATACATCTTTATTTAATCCATAATACATCACGAATAATATAACTAACTTTTGCCGGGTCCTAAGCCGCGAGGTGCTGAGCGGCCGAGCGGCGCGCCTTGCACCCAAAGATAAGGAACCATCACTGGGGCAATACTCACATGAGGAGGATCCCTATGAAGTGTATACCACATATTGTCATGCACCGCTTGCGTATCCAACCTAACCAGGTAACGACGGACGTGCTCGTCCTCCTCTCTGATACGGTGACGCACCTCCACCTCGGGGGCCGGCGGCCTCTGCACCGAGGCTGGCCCACGCGACGGCCACCAAACAAGATCCGGGTCGACGACGTCACCCGGATTCCTCACCAAACTACCGTCCCGGAAGACACCTCCCAGTGCCAGCCCGGCGGAGCCCAGTCCCGGACACTGCCCGGTTCCAACAAATGGGTGGTCGTCATCGATTCCCGCCGAGATCTGAAAAAATGAGCGGGGAATTTGATCAAACAACTAAGGTGCGTGCAACCTAGGTAGGGGAGGGAGAGGGCAGCACCTTGGCATGGGGACGGAGGGGAGGTCCACGGTGGTGTGGAGGATATATCGCGGCGCCGGCGGAGGCCACGGGCGTGGAGGAGGGCGTCGAGCGGCGCAGACAAGGGCGGCGGCGCGGATTAGGGGAGAGAGCAGGGGCAGGCTCTCAGGTCTCCCGGCCCCTGGCCTTTATATAAGGAGGAAAGATAAACCTTATCCCAGCCCCCACCAACCCCACCTTATCCCGGCCCCTGGCCTTTATATAAGGAGGAAAGATAAACCTTATCTCAGTCAAAAATCAAATTTATCACGAAAGCAATTAAATCAATAGATATAAAAGAAAAAGAAAACACAAATAGAAACAAGAAAAAAAAAGGCCTTTCATATATATTGGACCATTTAAGTTAAATTTTAAAAAGAAACTAAAATAACAATTCAAAAACATGTAAAAGAAAAACAAAACTACAAAAGCAATTAAATTAATAGATGTAAAAGAAAACAGAAATAGAAATAAGAAAAGGAAACAAGAAAAAAAAGAAAAACACCATTCATCCCGGTTGGTAACACCAACCGGGACCAAAGGCCTGCTGGGCTTCGCGCGCAATTTTTCGCGGCCCAGACAGACCTTTGGTCCCGGTTGGTAACACCAACCGGGATGAAAGGGTCATCCATCCCGGTTCGTGGCTGGAACCGGGATGAAAGGTCTTTTAGGCGCAATATGTGGTGGTTCCGCTGCAAAATTTTCACAAGTCCCCAATTTTCTCCTCTCTGGCTCCCGCTGCCGCCGCCGTCGCCCGTCGCCGTGCCGCCGTGGTGCTGCCCCGCGCCGTCCGCCGTGGTGCTGCCCCGCGCCGTCCGCCGTCCGCCGTGGGGCCGCGCCGCCGCCCGTACGTGGAGCCGCCCCTGTGCAGCGCAGTGCCGTGGAGCGGCCGCGCCGTCCGTCCACCGCTGCGCCGTCCGCCCGTGGAGCAGCGCCGCCGCCCGTGGAGTTGCTCCGGCGGCGTTGCCGCCGCCGCCCCCGACACCGCTGTCGCCCTCGCTGGTCTCCCCTGCCCGAGGTGCTGCTCGATCCACCACGCCGACGCGCTCCACCACCACCGTCGGCAAGGTGAGAGGTTTTTTTTTTCATAATTTTGTAGATTAGTTATAGTTATTTTCATAATTTTGTAAATTAGCAAATATAGGTTTGTAAATTAGCAAATTTAGGTTTGTAAATTAGCAAATTTTAGTGCCTATGTTTGTTATTCTAATTTTGTGTTAGTTAGTGATAAATTGTTAGTGTAGTTAGAGTTAGGATAAATTTTGATATTTGCATAGTACTAGAAGTTTGGATCACACATTTTGTTAGGTACATTTTCTAATTTTTTATATTTGCATAGTACAATTGTTAGGTTAGTGTTAAAATTTAGGGTTATGCTAATGATAACATTGTATTAATTTTGCATAGTACAATTAACTTAGATTAATTTTGTTCTAATTAAGTTCACGTGGAGAACAAAATTGATATGAATTTTGCTATGAATTTTGGATCCAAATCATTGATCTAAGTTATAGTAAAATTTGCCATCTTGTTCATCTTGTAAATCAATTTGCCATCTTGTAAATTTGCCATCTTGTAAAATTGATTAAAATTGATATGAATTTTGCTATGAATTTTGCTATGAATTAAGTTCATTTTGTAACTATAACCAAAATGAATTATATAGTTAAAATTGCCATCTTGTTCATCTTGTAAATCAATTGTAGGCTTTCTTCTTTTGCAAATTTTAGATGTAATTGAGCCATGGATTTGAGTGTCATTTAATTTTACATATGGATATTCATATTCTTGTTACAAAATTGATTGCAGGCACATTAATTGAGCCATGGATCCAAATTGTCCGGACGACTTCGGCATAGACGAGGAGCGTGGAGAGCCATTGGATCCACTTTTTACGGGCCTCGGCGTTAGAGACGAGGATCGTGAAGAGCGAATGTGTATGATTATAGCAGGACGTGCAGCCGCGCCTGTCGGTGAAGAAGACGTTGTGGCAAATTTAGAGGAATTCAGCTCCCAATTTCTCAATGACTCCGGTGAGGGAGCAGAAATTTGTGTAGAGAAGGAAGTGGTAGTAACAAACTCAGGCGAGGTATATATTAATTAAGCCTCTGTTGATCGATGACATAGCTTAATTATTTGATCCTGCGGTTATTAACGAATCTTTTTTTTTCTTTTAGCCCTCTGGAACAAGCAAATCATCTGCATCTAGAGTGTCGAAAGGGTCGAAAGGGTCGAAAGCCATGAAGCCTCGAGGCCCGTCGAAGCCGATGAAGGAGGGTCAAAGGGTAGTGATCGACATAGTTGATGCTACTGGCCAACCAATGCAACCCTTAGAGTGCCGCCGCAAATTTATAAACCAATGCGGAGTTTTAGTTAGGGACATGGTACCGATCACATGTCAAGAATGGCATCCGCGGAAGGACGGGAGCAACACTTGGACTTATGTCGACGACCAAACAAAAGATTTGTTTTGGGAGAAGCTCTTGACAAAGGTCACCCTGCCTCCAGAAGTGACAGAAAACGAGAAGTGGATGGAGAAAGTCAAGGAGTGGACTCTTGGCAAGGCTGCCGAACAGTTCCGAACCCACAAGAAAACTATATGGAAAGATTATTGTGAAGAGAAGGAAAAAGATCCTGAATACACTCCAGTATTCACCGGAGCACAAGTGAAGCTAAACGACCAGTGGCCCTTATTTAAAGAGCAAAGAGAATCGGAGGCCGCTGTGGCCCGATCGGAAAGAAACAAGTTAAATGCTGCGAAGAAGGAATATCACCACACTTTGGGGGCAGGTGGCTACAAGGCTGCCGTGCCTAAGTGGGAAGCATTTGAAGCAAAACTGCTTGATGAGGGGAAGATTCCACAGACAGCGGGCTGGCCCGATAGGTCCAAATTTTGGTTGTTCGCGCATGGCGCTGGGTTGGACCCTGACACAGGGAAGATTGTTGCTCAGGGAAAATGGGAGGCAAAGATTAGGTTTATAACCACAGAACTTGAGAAAGCAATAGAGCAAGTTCGAAATGGAACCTACAAGGTCGACAGAGAGAAAGACGAGCTGTCACTCGCACTCGGGAATCCTGAAAAAGTTGGACGAGTACGAGGTTATGGATACGGAGTTACTTGGGCACAAGGTTTTCCGGCAGACGCTCACACTTATAGAAGCCGTCAGAGAAAGAAAAAGGAGAGAGCGACCGGTTATCGGCATTGGAACGCAAGGTGCATCAGCTGTTGCAAAGTCAGCAAAGGGAATCTCGTGTGCAGCTAGAAAGTCCAGAAGTCGAAGCCGCCCTATCTAATCAGCAAAAAAGCAGCGTGGGTTCCACGCAGATGGAACATTCTGAACTTGAAGCGCCGCCGACTCGATACCCCGTGGATGATATCACGGAGAAGACAGAATGCGAGCTACATATGGCAATGGGCAACTTGTCCTTCAAGGTGGCGGTCGGCTATGCTTTACTGAATGAACCTGGACCAAGGTACCATCTCGGCGGGATTCCAGCTGGCTATGCTATTGTCGGGGTGGATGACGTTGTGCCGTTATATGCTAATCTAAATCTTGACATTCCTGGAGGTGACGGCGAGAGGACACTAGGAGATGCCAAGAAGTCCATCATTCTGTGGCCAAAGAAATACATCTTGTTTCCAAATTTGCCGCCGCCAAGGCCACCGACTCCTCCAAGTAGCAACCCCCCACCTCAAGATCCACCCTCCCCACGTCATGATCCATCCCCCCCACCTCAAGATCCTCCCTCCCCACGTCATGATCCATCCCCTGCACCACCACCTCAAGATCCATCCCCCCCACCTCAAGATGCATCCTCGCCACCTCGTGACGACTGTCGGGAGCCCAGCCCGAGTCAAGAGAGAGTGCGCTCTGTTTCGCGGAAACTAAAGATCCCGTCGAAATATACAGAGAGGTGTGCTTTAAACTTCCCGCCAGAAACTCGAGAGGAACGTGAGTTGCGAAAGCCTCTTCCAAAGAGATCCTACGACTTGAGTCCAGAGGAACTCGAGGAGTCGGTGCGAGCTGATGTGAAAAAACAATTGGCACCGAAACGGCACATGCGAAAGGAGGTAATAGCACCGGGAAAAGTGGCACAATTTCTGAAAAATCTATCGACTGGGCCGGCACGGCCGCCTATTCTGCGAGACGACTATGATCGTACCATTGAAAAGTTAATTAGAGAACGGAATTTGCAGGAGAATGAGGCATGTCGCCAAAAGAGGGAGCAGCAGCAGATGGCAGCTAAAAAGGCCCAGCAGGAGAAGGAGGCTGCATTTCGCCAAAAGAGGGAAGCTAATAAGAAATCCGGGAAACAAGTGGCCCAGCTCGGAGAACAGGCAAACCAGTCGGTCCCCGCGTTCAAAGTGGTGTCCGATAAGGAAATACAGCAAGACACAATTCTCATAGAAAACCCCAAAGAGTATATGTATGCATGGACATATGCCTACGGGAAGCCCTTGGTCAGACCTGAGATGGTCAAATCTCTGCCGACACAATTGCGACGTTTGCATGAGTGGTACGAGGGAGCCGTAAAGGGGCACCATGAGTATTTCCACGTTTCATATAAGAAAGACCATTATTTAGAGGATAACGCGATGTATGTGCCGTTTGACGAAATATTTCAGTTATTCAATCAAGACTCCCTCGACAAAGCCATCATCAGCTGCTATTGTTTGTAAGTGATTTATTTTATGCAATTTAATTAAGTCTCTATCTCAGCTCGTTCGTTGCCAATTATCTAACTTTATTCTTTTGTACGCTATTATATATGCAGAATGAAGATCGTCGAATGCAGAGACAACGGAATCTATAGTTTAGGGTTCATGGACCCATATTGGATTCATGAAGTAACCGTAAGGAACCATCCCGAGGACACCGAGCATAACATGCTCCAATATCTAGTGAAACACCATACATGTGAAGATATACTTCTTCCTTACAACTTCAAGTGAGTGTTACCGTACCTTCTACACATTCTACTTTGCTTACTCGATGTTTAGTGTAACTCATGGACATATAAATGTGTGAAGGAACCATTGGATTCTGGTAGACATTAGACCTGAACAAGCATGCGTTCAAGTCCTGGACTCGTTAAGGAAAGATATGGACGATTATATCAACTTGCAAGCAATGTTTCAGAGGTAACTTCAGTCATTATCGCTCTATATATCGATCTCTTTCGTTCGTTCAAGTCCTTTGATTTTTTCTTTTGCCGGCCAGGGTTTGGGAAAAGTTCATTACCGAGGTTCGTGGGACTTGGAAACCGCACCTGTTTTGGTATGAAACCAAGGTAAGTAGTAGTACTATATATATGTCCGCGCAACTTTTAAATTCTAGTTTCAGCACCATTATCATGCTTGATTGTTATTTTGATTAAATTCTATTATTTGTAAAGTGGTGTCTGAGGCAGGCACAAGGGAATAATTTATGTGGATATTATGTTTGCGAGTACATACGATCTTTTGTTCATCAGCGGGATAGAAAGCTCAGAACAACAGAGGTCTGTATACACTCTCGGCAATTACTTCATTACCATATTTGTGTTCATTTCCATTTTCACATTTTCTGATGATTTCACATTTTCTTATTGATTTAGATGGAACGAGAGAAGGACAAGCTCATACCAACGAAGCGCCTTATAGCAATTCAAGAGGAATTGGCGGGATTTTTGAACAAGGAGGTCCTGAAGAAATCCGGAGAATTTTTTCACCCTAGAAATTATTTTCTGCCTCCAATGTAATTTTGACGTGATCTCGACGTGAGAAACGTGATGTCGGTGTGTGACTTAATTATATATGTATCAAAACGTATGTGTGTGACTTATATGTATGCATCACGCGCGTGACATCGATCGATGTGTCAACTTTATATATGTGTGTGACTTTGTATGCGCGACGTGATCTTAATTAATAGGAAATAATTAAATGGAAAACAAAAAATCGAAAACCCTAAAAAATAAGCAAATAAAATACAAAAGATGCAAACCCTTTGGTCCCGGTTCGTGTCACGAACCGGGACCAAAGCTCCCCCCTCTGCGCGCCCAGCCGCGCCCACGTGGAGGCCCATCTATCCCGGGTCGTGGACACCCGGGATAAAAGCCACCCCCCCTCTAGTCCCGACCATTTAATCCCGGTTGTAAACCCGGGATCAAAGGCCCTCTGGACCCGGGATAGATGGTCTTGTTTCTACTAGTGAGTATACATTTGTCCCGTGACCACAGCCTTCACCACCATCTCCATCGCAATCTCCTCTCTCTCTCTCAACACAAAACTCTTTAATACCCTACTTAAACATGGTGTTTGATGTTGTATATTGTTTACCGATGATTCGCAACATCTCTTATGCTTGAGTTGTTCTATGTTACGTATTATTATTATCGGAGGAGTTTTCAGCTTGATCACGTTAACTATCGTAGCTATATATAGCATGTTGATCGAGCGGGGAAGTTTTGATTGACTTACGATGTTTCAAATGAAAAAGAAGATTTGAATGAAATCAGTCGATTATTTGGGTATCAATGAGAGATAAATTTGGCACTTGCAATTTTGGTCGTGACATGTGAAATAATATGGCGTTCGGATAACTTGCGATTTTCCTAGCCGGTTCTCAAGCCCACTGCTAACAGGGTTTCACCCCGCACGCACGCACGCGGTCATCCGCGTAAGAGCACTCACGAGATATGTACATGTTGAGTGGGGAAAGTTTTGATCGCCGTACTATGCTGTTTGAAATGAAAAGATGATATAAATAAAAAATTCGATTCTTTCTTTGGGTTTCAGTGAGAAAGATAAAATTTACAGACTTAAGTTACATGATTTTTGGAGTCTTGGTGACATGTTGCCAGACAAATTAATTAACAAACATAAGCAGGGCATTCATACATGCGCAGGTGCATAAGAATAGCTACACAGCAATTAATATCATATCAAGAATTCAGAGTATCTATGTGTCGATTGATGTGGTTGTCTGCAAGTCACTGCTGATCAGGAATGCACCGGTACAAGTTGTTGGCGACGCACCCCATCCTAAAGATCTTGACAAATGAGCTCCATATCCTGAGTTCTTGGTGCACCATGATCGGCGTCCCGTCCTTGACGCAGTGGTCGTACTTGTCCAGCACCGAGACGATGTAGCTGAACTCCGGCCGCCTCGCCGGGTTGGCCGACCAGCACCTCTTGATCAGGTTGTTGAGCAGCGCGGCGGCACGAGCTCGACAGGGGCGGCCGGAGATTCTGATGAATCGATTATCGCAACCATAGACAACTTATCAGATTCAGATTTCAGAGTAACAACGTACGAACTACGAACACACGGCGGAGAGACGAACGGAACGGCATGAGAGGAACTTGTACCTTCTCTGCTGCGGCGTATGCGGCCTGTACTGGGGTCATGCCCTGGAAGGGGAGGAGGCAGGTGGTGAGCTCCCAGAGCACGATGCCGAAGCTATAGACGTCGACCTTGCGGTATAGGGCTTCTCCTTGATCATCTCGGGCGCCATCCAGCGGTAGGTGCCCTTGTTGCCCTTGGTGGCCTGGCAGCGCGTCTCGAGGCAGGAGGTGCCGAAGTCGGCGACCTTGACCCGCATCTCGTCGTTGAGCAGCAGGTTCTGGGACTTGAGGTCCCGGTGCATGACCCCCTGCGCGTGCAGGTACTCCATGCCCCGCGAGATGTCGAGCGCCAGCTTGAGGATGGTCTCCGGGGAGAGCGAGTAGGGGTCCTTCTTGTTGAGGTACATCCGGAGCGTGCCCTGCGACATGTACTCCGTGATGATGCAGTACACGGGGGGCTTCTTGCACGCCGCGATGAACTGCACGATGTTGGGGTGGTAGAGCCGGGACAGGAAGGCCACCTCCGAGTTGAACTGCTCCTCCAGGACGGCCCGGCGAGCCTCGTCGCGCTCCGGGATGCGGACCATCTTTACCGCCACGGCGCGCTGCTTGTAGATGCCGCGGTAGATGCGGCTGTTGGCGCCGGCCGCGAACTTGTTGCCGATGAAGAGGTGGGACAGGTCGGCCATCCACTCCTCGCGCCGGCCGCTGTTGCCGCCGGACGAGGACGAGGAGGGGCCCTGCATGGCCGTGTCCAGTAGCATCGACCACGACTCCATGCTGTCCCACCGCTTCTTCTCCATGTCGTCCGCCTCCGACGGCCAAGGGTTCTTGCCCGACGTCGACGGGGAGGAGGCGAACAGGCTTGACGCGAACAGCCGCCGGGGGGACGACGCCGCGCCGCCGCTCTGGCTCGCGTCCCCGCCGGGCCGCGGCTGCCGGAAGCAAGAAAGCATGGGTGAGTGATATCAAGAGTTTCGCGACGACCAACACGTCGTGCCAGTGGCAGCGCCAGGGCCTCGTCGGCGACGGAGCGACACCACGCCGAGAGTACGCCGCGCCACAAACATTGCTTGCCGTACAGGTACCGTGGATACCTATGCGTTAGTATGACAGGGCCCGAAGCAAAGTATTCGTTCCGATGAGTGAAAACTCCATACTATATACACGCTACCTTATCCGGATCATGGAGCTACGGGCCTATGGGCTACAGCTAGATGAATAGATGATGCTTCCTGCAGGACACAAATGGCAAAAACTAAAGGCGATGGAGGGCACGCATTCTTCCTCCTTCTTCGTCCTAGCTCGTTCTGTGGCAGTGGTCGTTTCGACGCTGGCCGGGCGGTGCCGCTGACACTGAAGATAAGCCATGGATGGATGGAAAGATTAAAGGCGCTCAAGGATGTCTCGTGAAGAAGCAGTTCAGCAAAAGCGCCACTTTTTTTTGTCACTCTCCCCAGTTGCATGCAAGACTGGTAGCTAGGCTCAAGGCATGCATGTACACAATCTGTCTCGTCAGCCTAGGTTCCAGGACATGAGGGATGAGGCATGCACCTACAATATCTGTAAAAGAGAAAGAGGGGAGACGAAAAAGGTTCAGACGACATGACAAGCAGCGAGATGGATATTTGGGGGGGAAGAAAGGTGTGGTGTTGAAAGGAACAGATGCATCAGCGGCTACGTACTTTTACGCTTTGATCCACGCTCTGAGAGGGGGGCGTTTTTGTGGTGGTGGTACGAACGGGTGATCGGCCGGCCGCCGCCAGTGTATACTCCTATGACATCACCAGCTGCGTCATTTCTTCCGGCAGCTGCATTGAGGAAGAAGAGTGGGAAAGATGTCAGCCAGCGATTGAAATTGGGCTGATTTGTGTAGGCCGAGACTATGCCTCCATCTTGCCTAGTATTGGCCCAATAGTGAGAGGCTGTCAGTGACCCCAAAATGCAGCCCAGGGAAACAGTGGTTCCAAAGATCTGCGGCAATTAGTCCTGTTCATGAGAAATTTGTATTCCCCGAAAAATGACTGAAAAAGAGAGATTTTTTATATATCTTAGTAGGCAACTTTGTAACCCTAAACGATCATATAATACGGCGAGTACCACGTCTAAGTATTGTTTTCACCTAAGTATCATATTTATGCAACTTGTAGAGACAAAGTACTCCACTAAAAAAAGCCTCCACGCTGACAAAACATGCTAACATGTGGAGCTGATGAGACTCACCAGGTTGACACATAATCTTTGAGTACAAATCCTATATGGCTTGTAAAGCTATTTCGTGAGAGAGAAGGGCCACCAATTGTCTGGGTCTAGCTAGGAAACTTATTCGAAGATTACACAAATATATTTTTGGCTTGTGCCCCGCGTGTGATTTTGGTGTCGAGTTGTGTAAGTCGGGGCTGCGACCCTGAAGTCGGTGGTGTGCGTTTGTTGTGTTTGTTGGAATAGCGTCGTGTGGGCGATGTGTCTCCTCGCATGTGTAGTTTTTAGGCCTGGTTTCCTCATAAACATGGCAATAGGTCTTTCTTATCAACTAAGCCAAGTCTTTTCTTCTATACGAATTTGACAGGAGCGTCCTGCCCTCCTCCAGAGGTTATTTGAAAAAGAAAATATGGCAAGTCATGTTACATGCCTGGCCCATATGTCAGTTTGTGCAAATTGTCAAAAGAGGTACATTGTGTTGACATTTTTGTATGAAAACGTCGACAATTTCAAATGGGGTATGTAATGACAAAATCCTTAAATAGTACTCCCTGTCACAAAATGATCGGCCAGGGTTTGTCGCCGCCTTTGAGAGCGAAACGGGAGCCGAATGCTAACTGGCTCATATTTAGGTGTGACTGCAGAACTGAAAGTAGGGAGCAACACGACTACTGGAATGACAAATGGGATGGGAGGAAACACAGAACTGTCTCTGATTGCTGCAATCTATAGGGTGTTGAGATGCAAAGATGCTGAAGGAAGGAGCTTGGAAGCTGATGCAGAAGATGGCGGAGGTTACTCGCAGCCGTCGAGCCAACATTTCAACTGCAGAGATCCTGATGATAGCTGGGGAAGCATGAAGCTTGAGGCTGGGTGTTACCTGGAGTGGAGTTTTCCAAAATAATGGAAAGAGGGTTGTCCGGTTGGAAAAAAAATATTGCTGCAATCTACTATTTCGGACCATCTTCATAACTCGTAAGCATCACTGAGCACCTGGTGCTTGACCATGGCTAGGATGTAAGTGGCGGCGGCGGCCGACAGACCCGCGTACGCTGCCCGCGAAAAAACACGCATGTGGCTGTCGCGGCAAGCTGCTAAAATTAAGCGGCTAAAGCGGACATACCCGCATAATCCACTGGAGCAGGGGGCGTCAACACTTCAGTACTTACGGCGGCGTCAACATGTCAGGTGTTCAGTACCGGTACCGCCACATCCTGAGTCCTGACATGGCACTGAATACCAATATGGCAAAGCATAAGAAACGTTGAAGACATGACTGAAAGTTGTCAAGTATTAAGGTGAAAGGCACCCTCGGAGTCCAAGTGAAGTGAAGAATGCAGCCCAGGCAGCAAGCCGCGCTGGCGGGCGCGTGCGATGAAGTCCTCCAAGGGATCCTGCTTGCGGCCTGTGGCGGTAGCTGTAGTGATGGTCCTCGTAGGAATCATGAGAACCGCCCTGATGAGAGGATCGTCATGGGGTTGTTGCTCTGGTTGCGGCTGCTGCTGCTCTGCTTGGAGTTGTTCCTCTGGTTGTGGCTGCTACTGCTCTGCTTTAAGTTGTTGCTCAGGTTGTGGCTGTTGCTCTGCTTCGCGTTGTTCATCTGGCTGTTGCTTCGGGCTTGGGGTTGGGGTACTGACCTTGGCGCCCCTGACCTTCCTTTTGGAAACCCAAGGCTTCCGGCACGGATTGGCGGGCGCCACGTACTCGGCGTCGGCCTTGGCGGAGGGAGGCGCGGGCGACTGGCAGGACCCTCCTGTTGTCAGATGACCTACAGTAAAGCAGAGCATAAGGAAGACAACCACGGACGGCTAGGATGGCAAGATGACGATTCACCAAGATCCAACGGCTATACTTCAATGATGCTGAATTACTTTTATGCCTGTCATAACGTACCACTGTCTAGTTTAAGCTAAGGACAATATTGTAAACTTGCTTGAGCTTGCCTTTCGATATAAAGGGCAAGTGGGGTGGTTGGGAGGATCAAGCAATCCAAAACCCTAGTTATATCAAGTTCTTTCCTGTTTTAGTTTGTTTATCTAGTGTAGATCTGAGCCACCGGAGCTCCATCTTCTCCCTCTTCGTCGGATCACCATGTCTTGACCACGGTCCTGACATCTTGGTATCAGAGCCAGCGATAGCGTTGCTCTTCTCTTCTTCTTCTACTCCCTACCCTTCCCACCCATCGCCACCACCACCGCCGCCACCAGGTTATCGGATCTTCTTGTTCCGGCAGTAAAATCCCTGCTTTTCCTGTCTCACCGTGCCGACCAAGGCGAGACAACGCTCTCAGTCTCGCGAACGAGCTGCGGCGTCGGAGGACATCCAGGAGAACGCTGCTGCAGCAGCTGCCCAGAACATGAACGACGCACACGTCCACGCCAACCTACCTCTCGAGGTCCAAAACCTCTCGGAGCGGCTCGATATACACCAAGCACACGCTGCCGCATCGATGGCGTCGCTCAAGAGCGAGATCACCAAGAGCTCCGACATGCTGGCCGGTCTCGCGGTCAACATCGGCAAGCAACCGGCAATGGAGAGCATGGGTGTGGTCGACCAAGGCTCTTCAAATAAAGGTCCACCCATTCCCACCCCTCCTCCTCTCCCCGACACCACCTTGTCCACGATCGCCGAGATGCCGACTCCGGCAAACACTTGCACACCACCTCCACCCCAAAACTAACCACTCCAGTTCGGTAACCTCACGCCGGACAAACTCCCCCATCCGCAATACCCAGCACAACCGCTACCTGTTCGACAGAACGTCCAACCCATCCCCGACACCACAAATCCAGCCAACATCGCTTCTTCAAGCCACGACCCACCACTGCAAACCCAAATTACAACACCCCTCACACAGCCTCAATACTACCAACCACAAAATTCACAAGCTTTCGCCATGAACCAATTTCTACCACACCAATTTCAGCAGATGCCACCATATTATCCATACTTTCACCCACCGTTCCAACCACAGTACCAAATGCCTTTTCCCCAATTCTATCCACCCATGCCTCCTCATCAGTACTACAACCCATACCCAAACCCACCTATTCCACAACAACAAACACAACCGTAACCACAACCACCACCTCCACAGCCACAACCACACCCAAACAGCCCAGAAACCAACTCTCCACGTGAGAACAACTCCCAAAGAGAGTCACCCGAACCATACATTCGTGCACCACATGTTGAATTACCGGTCTTCTCTGGAAATGGTCCTCGTGCTCGGATTCTTGAATGTGAAGATGTGTTCAATTTAGTCAACATCCCAGCTGAACAAAGAGTGCATTGGGGACTAGCTCACATCCGAGGACAAGCAAAAACATGGATCAACAGTATAGGTTTCAACTTGCAGACTACGTCCTGGTCTCATTTATGCCAGATATTGATTGAACGCTTTCCTGACATGCAAGCTGTTGACCCAATGGACCAACTACAGCTATTGAAGCAAGTAACAAGTGTTAATTCCTACATAGATGCTTATGAAACTTGGATGACAGCAATGAAGCGTGAAAAACCATACATTCTGCCGGATTTCTTTCTGGACAGATTCATAGCTGGTCTCAAGGATAGCATCAAACATTCAGTGCTCTGCCCAAAGCCCACTGACCTGTTAGCTGCATACTGGTACGCAAGGCAGTACGAGAAATCATTCATGTGCAACAACAGGAGACCTCTTGCACACAACCCAGGCAACCTAGCTAACAGAAATGTGCAGCCTAGAGAAGCAAAGTGCTGGTATTGTCCATAAAGTGCTGGTATTGTCCAGAAAATTGGGTCATTGGATATCGGTGTGCTGGAATGCAAAGGGCAGTAAACGCCATACAGATGCAGGATGACTATGAAGATGAACAAGAAATTGTGCAAGCCCCACAGGCAGCAGACCAGCCTGTGCAACAACCTGTAGCAGATGAACAACAGCAACAGCAAGCTGTGAAAGATGACTGTATGCACATTTCGACTTCAGCTTACACCGGTACACCAAGTGGTGACACTATTTCGCTGCTGTTGCAATTTCAGAAAGTGCTGGTATTTGCTCTAGGTGATGCCGGTAGCACCAACACATTCATGGACTATGAATTTGCAGTGAAAAACAATATACCCATGACACACGTACCTGCAAGAACAGTCACCGTAGCTGGTGGAGGCACACTAACTTCTGATGCAGTGGCTACCAACTTCTCCTTTCAGATTCAAGGTCATTTATTCAAATCCAACTTCAGAATCTTGAAGCTACAAGGCTCTGACATAATTCTTGGTGTCAATTGGTTCAAGCAATATAATCCAATGACATTTGACTTTGAGCACAGAACACTGACAGTCCAACATGATGATTCAACAGTTACATTAAGGATCATCTACTTCCAGCTGAAAAACTGTTGATATCCAGTGAGTGTTCCAAATTATTGGATCATGGAGCTAGCGGATATATCTTATTAAGTCCAACTGAATCAGTGACATCAACAAATGATGCTAGTACAGCAAACATACCTCACTCCTTGGAGCACCTCTTGCACGAATTCCAAGAAATATTCAACACTCCTGAAGGACTCCCTCCTCACAGAGCCACTTATCACACTATTCCATTGATACCAGATGCAAAACCACCCAATATTCGACCCTATCGCATGTCCCATAGGCAGAAAAACATTGTGGAGCAACTGGTAGCTCAAATGCTCAAAAATGCAGAAATTCATCCCAGCAGCAGTCCCTTCTCTTCTCCGACAATCCTTGTAAGGAAAAAGGACAAGTCATGGCGCCTTTGCATTGATTACAGAGGTCTGAACGATTTGACAATAAAAAACAAGTTTCCCATACATGTTATCGAAGACCTCTTGGATGAACTCTATGGAGCAACAGTCTTTACCAAACTTGATCTTCGCTCGGGTTATCATCAAATCCGTATGCATGAGCCAGACATTCCTAAGACTGCATTTTCCACACATGTTGGGCATTATGAATACCAGGTGATGCCCTTTGGGTTGAGCAATGCACCTGCTACCTTCCAAGAGCTAATGAATTCATTGTTCTCCAAAT
The DNA here is from genome assembly GCA_947311845.1 of Poa pratensis. Taxonomy (NCBI): domain Eukaryota; kingdom Viridiplantae; phylum Streptophyta; class Magnoliopsida; order Poales; family Poaceae; genus Poa; species Poa pratensis. The sequence continues at coordinate 53,131,598 of CAMZMU010000096.1, read as the reverse complement.
TTCTGCGAAAATTTGTGCTTGTTTTCTTCGACGACAATCCTGGTCTATAGCAAAAACATGGTAGAACATGAACAACGTATGAAATTGGTGCTGCAAACACTGCACAATCACCAACTCAAATCAAAAATAAGAAAATGCACATTTGGCCAGCCCCAAGTTGAATATCTCAGGCACATCATATCTGGCAATGGTGTGGCTACCGACCCAGCAAAGGTCAAAGCTATAGTGGAGTGGACCACTCCTGGAAATATAAGGAAATTAAGAGAGTTTCTTGGTCTGTGTGGTTATTATAGACGCTTCATCAAGGACTTTGCTCTGATCTGTCAGCCACTCTACAATGCACTGAAGAAAGAAGCATTCAAATGGGGAGCTGAACAAGAAAAGGCCTTTCAGCAGTTAAAAACTGCCATGACTAATCCTCCTGTTCTAGCAATGCCAGATTTCTCCACCCCTTTCATCTTGGAGACAGACGCAAGTGGTACAGGTATTGGAGCTGTGCTCATGCAACACCACAGACCACTCGCCTACTTCAGTCAGTGTTTGGGACCTCGGAACAACACTGCTTCTATCTATGAGAAAGAGGCTATGGCCATCTTCCATGCCTTGAAGAAATGGCATCACTATTTCCTAGGAAATCAAGTGATAATACGCACTGATCAACAGAGCCTCAAGTACCTAACAAGCCAACGGCTGCTTGAAGGAATGCAACATAAATTGATGATGAAAATGCTGGAATTTGATTATAAAATTGAATACAAAAAGGGCACCGAGAACAGTGTTGCTGATGCCTTATCAAGGAAATTTCAGGACAATGAAGCTGACACCTGCCAGGCAATTTCACAAGCAATTCTAGTTTGGATAGAAGACGTCTTTCTTTCTTATGAAGATGATCCATTCTGTGTCAAACTGTTGCAAGAACTTTCGATCAACAACAACAGCCACAATGACTTCTCCTTGACTTCTGGCATCATCAGATATAAAGGACGCATCTATGTGGGAAGTTCCTCAGACCTAAGGCAGAAAGTATTCTTGGCAATGCATGCATCAGTACTTGGAGGTCACTCTGGCATTAAGGTCACACACCATAAGCTCAAAAAGCTGTTCTATTGGCCTAAACTCAAAGCATTCATCACACAACAAATTTCTGAATGCCCAGTCTGTCAGATTTCGAAAACTAAAAAATTACCATACCCAGATCTTCTAAACCCACTGCCAATACCAAAGATGAAGTGGTCAGAAATAAGCTTGGACTTCATAGAAGGACTACCTAAATCCCAGGGTAAAGATGTTATATTAGTGGTTGTTGATCGCTTAACCAAGTATGCGCACTCCATCCCACTTTCACATCCTTACACAGTTTAGAAGGTAGCTACCTTATTCATGGACAACATTGTTAAGCTACATGGGCCTTCCTCTGTAATTGTTAGCGACAGAGATCGCATTTTCACCAGCACTCTTTGGAAGGAAATCTTTGAAGCTCACAAAATCTCTCTCAACTTCAGTTCTGCATACCATCCTGAGTCTGACTGCCAAACTGAGCGTGCCAATCAACGTGTTGAACAATACTTGCGCTGAATGGCATTCCAGGAACCGAAGAAATGGTGTCAGTGGTTAGCTGCAGCTGAATGGTGGTACAATTGCTCTTATCACTCCACAATCAAGATGTCCCCTTTGAGGTCCTCTATGAGTACCCACCTCCAATGCTTCAAGAAATATCTATACCTTGCAATGCCTCAGTTGAAGCACAAGTTACATTAGCCGAGAAGGATCACATGATCAAAACATTGCAAAAGAACATGGCAGCAGCTCAACAGCGCATGAAGAAGTTCGCTGACCAAAACATAACCGAAAGAGAATTTGCTGAAGGTGACACTGTCTACCCCAAAATGCAACCATACCGTGAAACGGCATTGGGCTTCAAAAATTCACTAAAGCTGACATCTAAATGGTATGGACCTTTTCGCATCACCAAGCGAGTGGGCAGAGTACGTAGCTTACAAGCTACAGCTTCCGGAGGGTACTCAACTCCACGATGTCTTTCATGTCAATCAACTGAAGAAACACCTCGGCAAGAATGCAGTGCCAAATGCCAGGCTACCAATTCTCACACCTGATGGCAAGGTAAAAACTGCACCTCTGTCTGTTTTGGACCGTCGTCAGGTTCCTCGCTCCGTTGGTTCATATGCAGTGGCGGTGCCACAATGGCTCATAATTTGGGAAAATATGTCGCCGAATGAAGCTACCTGGGAAGACGCTTCTTACATCCAGGCAACATTTCGTGATTTCAAGCCCTGAGGGCTTGAGTTAAGGGGGCGGCACTGTCAGGACCCTCCTGTTGTCAGATGACCTACAGTAAAGCAGAGCATAAGGAAGACAACCACGGATGGGGACGGGGTGAAGGGGAGGGAGCAAGACTGCAGAACTGATCCAATGTCTATCCTCTCGGCCCCACTCATTTCACCAGTATTAGCAACAAGGGCAGAGAAAACAGTAGCTCCAGATGAGATCTTCCCGAGATTGAGATGATCCATGCTCAGCATGATATCGTTGAACGACCCAGTCATGTTGAGAGGATCACCATCTTGCAAGCTTTTGTGTTGCTCCATCATTTCACCAGTTTTAGCAACAAGGGCAGGGGAAACAGTAGCTTCCGGTGACTTCTCCCCAAGAATGATATTATTCACGCTAGGCATGATATGGTTGAGCGAGCCATTCATTAGAGGGTACATGTTCATGGAATGCTTTATTATGGTACTGAAACCAATATCACCATAAATTTGGCACAAAAAAGGGGGATCAAATAGAAAAGCATCATAATATGACTAGGAAGAAGTGTTTATCAGACCCACTAAAATAAGAATCTATTATATGCTAAAAATAAATCACGCCACCTCGAGGTCGTCGGTGGTCAATATCACTTTCCATCATGCAATTTCCAACGACCTCTAGGTATCCTCGTCTCACAGGTATTATTCTCACACTCTCAGCATTTAGTGTTTTTGCTACTTTATGGTGACTTCAAGTAAATGATATCATCCATTAGTCTGGTGATTCTGGAAGGGTTGATGTGTCTATCAGATTGCAAGAGATTGAGTTCTCATGATATGTTGACCTGAGATTTCTCTTTGTTTCCTTGTTGCTTTTCTGGTTCTCTTTGCCTTTGTTTTCTGAGATGGCTATAAACATTGCGCTATCTCGGTGCCCCCCTTCTAATGCAAATGACGCGCATTTAGAGACGCGTCCGAAAAAAATATATAGGCTGACCTGAGATTTTCAAGGACTGAGGACAGACATAGGGGCTCGTCCTAATTTAAACAAGAGCAACATACCACTCCTTTATCCCAACGACTGTTGTGCTAATGGTCGACAGTTCTGCTATTTTTTATGCACCTCAATTTTGACAAATTGCGGTTTGTATATGTACTATGTTTATTTTTCATGTAGATCAGACCTTTTGAGTTTGGAGGAAAAAAAGTGGAGATAAATCTGAAGATGATCATCCAAGCATCACCAGTGGTGATGATTCTTTTTTCAATACCAAGGGGTGAAGAATTAACAAGTTCATAATCTGATTGAATACCTTTGAATGAGTTAATCTTACAATAATACATGTCATGTATCATGTAAGATAATCAATCTAGAGACTAAGGTATATGTTTTACATCGTGAAATGGATTTATATCACAATATTAGCTGTTTCTCAGGCCCAACATGATTCTCTCATCTGCTGTGATATTTTTCAAAACAAGTTCTATAAGCTTAACGAGTATTGACTGGTAAAGTAACTATGGCATACCAATGACAAGCAACTCCTCACATAACGGCATGTAGTTGCCATTTGGTTCTTTACACGATTCGATATTTTGGGAGGGTTTCCAAATATTAAGAATGGAATTCTAGTTCAGTTTACACAAAGCGTATAGAGTTTCGTTGTCTAAAATTACATGTAGTATTATGTAGTTCAATTCACTCGCCATATTATGTAGTATTACCAAAGATAAAATTTTGTTGCCTAAAACTATAAAATAGTTTCATATTTGTTTGACATTTACACAAAGCTTATAGATGCCTTGAGATCATTCACTAAACTGCAGTATTTTCCAGTAGAAGTGAAATTTAAATCTTAAATCTAAGGCTCATGCTGCGATACAAACGTAAAGCTAACTAGGTAGAGGATTATAGTTATGAAGTTTCTATTTACATACCGCCTATTTTGAATTGCGCGAAGGCTCTATATTTACCGTATTCTTACTCTTATTTTCATCGTCGGTAAGATGCATATTTTTTTCTTGGCGGGCCCTATATCTTTATTCTTGGAACTGTGGCCCATAGAAAATTATAATCAGGCATTCAGCTATCAAAGTTTCTTTCTACAGGATTTTCATAGTTTATTTATGCCCAGCATTACCATCTCTGTGCAAGTAAAGTTGTATATGCATGTCATCCCATTGTTTGTACACGTCAAATCACTGCAGTTAAGTTTCCGTGGTACTCCACTATCATAATTTGTTACTTTATGAAGCCACCTTTTGTTTCACAAGCTAACATAAACAGGTAAGCTATGGTGGCCGACCTGTATCACAATGGTTAGGATCAGTTACCAAATGTTTTGAATTGTTTCTTGACAGAAAATCTTGCATTTGTTTTTTAAGTATAAATAAAATAGTGTTCCCCGTGCCACTAATGTAATCCTCAGGGTTGAGGTTTTTTTTACTGTATTTTCTTGGGTTCATACCAAACGATTACTTTTGAAATGTACCTGCCATTTGCAGTCCTCAGGTTTGCATCTGCAATTTCTTTTAAATTGTTTTCTGTATATTCATGTCTTTTTATTTATCAAGACAAAAGGTGCCCTAAGGTAGTGTATATATTATGAATGAATAACTCGTGATATTAGAATTCATTGTTTTGGCACGTTTTGCCATCTTGCTAATTGATATTGTGCTTTTTTTTTGGTACAGCAGTAACCATTTAGCTGATATATTAAGTCATATTATGGAATAGTAACTACTCACTTCTTCCTGTAATTAATTTTTAAAATTCGTACATCCATGCACTAGTAGAAATATGCCCTTCCGTTTGGGCCATTGGTCCCGGCCTAATTACAACCCGGGATCAATGGTGCATTGATCCCGGTTCGAACTGGCGTGGCGCCCGTGGGCATTGCTCCCGGGTCGGGGGAGACCTTTGGTCCCGGTTCGTGACACGAACCGGGATCAAAGGGTTTACACCGCAGCGCACATGCACCGCAGCGCTGGGCCCCCCTGGCAGGGGACCTTTGGTCCCGGTTCGTGTTACAAACCGGGATCAAAGGGTCTCCCTGTATATCATCTTCCACCCCCGAGCTCCATCTCATTTTTTAGCTCGAGTTCATCACTCATTTCTTCTCCATTTCCTCTCTCTTACTCAAGTTAATCCCCATTTTTTTTGCACCATTTGTGAGGATTGAAGGCACCGCATCTATTCAAGGGTTAGCAACATCATTCTTTCCTCCGGCGTTGCAACTTCTGTTCCAAAATTACTTCCGGTTGCATTGAGGGGGCTTCTACCGGAAAATGTTCGACTACCCATTGTGAAGCTATGTTCATTTCTCAATGCAATTTCCCAGAAGATGATCAGTCCAACAACTCTAGGAACTCTTCAGAATGATGTTGTCCAATGTCTTGTCAGCTTCGAGTTGGTGTTCCCACCATCCTCAGGAAAAAGAAACATCGTGGGAGTGGAGGACAAGACAGACATGTCTGAAGATTACAATAAGTTTGCTGAAATCCGGCCCTTCGCAGTGAAAACTGACCCAAGCCTCTTGTTAAATGTAGAAGTTTGTCCATGGCTACGACCCAAACAGAAGAAAGTGACAGGCAGAAAGTAGAAGAAGATTGTCCATGGAGGACAAGATAAGAATGTTGGTGCTGATGTGTAATAATGTATGAAACCTTTTTATATAACTCTATTCTTCCGGCCCTTCGCAGTGAAAACTGACCCAAGCCTCTTGTTAAATGTAGAAGTTTGTCCATGGCTACGACCCAAACAGAAGAAAGTGACAGGCAGAAAGTAGAAGAAGATTGTCCATGGAGGACAAGATAAGAATGTTGGTGCTGATGTGTAATAATGTATGAAACCTTTTTATATAACTCTATTCTAAAAGTTGGAACGAAACACACGGTTTCCCCGTCATAGAGCGGAGGAAGAAGCACACGGATCGTGTGTTTCTTTCGAGCGCTTGTGAGCCGTTGGATCAGGGGTGTGTTTCTTTTGAGGGCTTGTGAGCCGTTGGATCCATAGTTTCTGCAAAATGCACACAATATTATTTCAAAATGCATAATATTATCATCTATAAAATTCCATCTATAAAATTGCTTGGAAATGCTGATTTGAAGCTTCTTGACAATACACATTGGAAATACACATTCATTATTATTACACATGCTCCTTACATAAAGGTTTAATACATTCCATAGAATGCATTACATAAAAGCTCGGAGGCCGTAGGATTAGGAGGAACGGAGGGAGGAGCTAGCCCCGTTCGCGGCCGCCCGGTTCTCGCGCGCACGTTTGCGGCGGAGGGCAAGATCCATGGAGGATGAGTCTTTCAGCGCCCAATCCAGCTCGGAAGCCTCCTTCGCCTTGAGCTGGCAGACAGTTCTGGCTCGCTGTACACGGTCGTCGTGGACGGACTGGAAGGAGGCTTCAAGGGCCTCCTGCATCTGCGGCCCGTCGAAGTCGTCGTCGTCGTCATCCTCCTCGTCGGGAGGGGCGGCGGCGACTGGTGGAGGTACGGCCGCGGATCCCCACGCCACCCCTGCGGCGTACGCATCCTCGTCGGGGTCAGGGACGTCGGACCACGCGCGCTCGTACGTCCTCCGCACCTCCTCCGGCACCGGAGCAGGAGGCCGGTAGGAGGGCATTCCTCTCCACGCCGGGCTCGTGGGCATACGGCGGGATAGGCTCCCGCGGTTGCGCCTAAGCGCGCTCTGCCGAGCACGCTCGACCTCGTCCAGAAGGCGCTGCGGCGGGCGTGGCGGATCCATCTCGTGGAGACGATGCGTTCGTGGCTAGGAATGGTGGATTAGGGTTTACCCCGTCGGCGACAATATATAAAGACCTCCAGGGCAGCGCTAGGGGAAGACACGTGCCCAGGGCAGCGCTGGGGGAGGACACGTGTCGTGACCGCAAAGCCCGCCTTTAGTCCCGGTTGGTGTTACCAACCGGGACTAAAGAAGCACACGGATCGTGTGTTTCTTTCAAGCGCTTGTGAGACGTTGGATCAGGGGTGTGTTTCTTTTGAGGGATTGTGAGCTGTTGGATCGGCAGTATCACGACCACTTCGTGATCCACATGACCCGGTTGGTGTTACCAACCGGGACTAAAGAAGCACACGTACCCTATATATAGCCCCCCTCCTCAGACAGGTTACTCACACACAAAACATTCCAGCGTCACTCGGAGAGGCATCTTTGGGCAACCAGCGGCAAGACGTCTCTGATGACCTGCGACCGTTCCAAACGGTTGCAGATCATCAGAGATGTGTTGCCGGACGGTTGTAGATCATCAGAGACGTCTTGCCGCTGCTTGGATCGAAGTGGTGCTCAAACACAAAACATTCCAGCGTCACTCGGAGAGGCATCTTTGGGCAACCAGTGGCAAGACGTCTCTGATGACCTGCGACCGTTCCAAACGGTTGCAGATCATCAGAGACGTCTTGCCGGATGGTTGTAGATCATCAGAGACGTCTTACCGCTGCTTGGATCGAAGTGGCGCTCAAACCTAGGACAAGGGTGCTGCGTCGTCGAAGGGGAAGGGTGTTGCGTCGTCGAAAGGCAGGAGTGATGCGGGAGGCTGCGTCGATGGTAGATGAATTTTATTTTTCTAATTTGCAGAGGTTTCGCCGGAGAAGGTAGGCACTATAAGATTTTATATTTTATGGCTCCACCAGGTGCCGCCGTACCTCCACCTGTCGCGAAAATGTGTTGTAATTAAATTTGTATAGATTTGTTGAAGAAAAGATGTTCATGTGTTTGATTGTTTGATATTATATGTATATATCTTGTATTGCTATCATTTGATATGATTCATTCCTTTTTGTTATGAAACATCTAAAAATAAATATTGAACATTTGAATTAGAAATAACAATTAAAAGAAACTTGATACAAACAATACAAAAAACATGTAAAAGAAACAGAAATAGAAATAACAATTAAATCAATAGATATAAAAGAAACAGAATAGAAAACAGAAATAAAAAAAGGAAAAAAAAGGAAAAAGGCCTTTCATCCCGGTTGGTAAAACAACGAAAGCAATTAAATCAATAGATATAAAAGAAAAAGAAAACACAAATAGAAACAAGAAAAAAAAGGCCTTTAATGACAACACTGTTGAAGAACAGCTATACTTGTTGGCCAGAGCACCATCATACAGCCCAACGTTGGGCTCAGGTTTTCTATGTGAAGATGCTCCATGGTTAAACCTTTATGTGATGTGTAGTAATGTATTAAAGCATTAAAGTCGTCGTGAGCAGCAAATCGACCTTCGATCCACAGCGGCAAGACGTCTCTGATGATCTACGACCGTCCCAAAAAGTGTTGGGAATGTCGCAGATCATCAGAGCGCCTTGCCGCTGCTTGGATCGGACCGAGGGGCATGGCTACCACTTCCACCACCACCACCACTCCCACCTCCTCGGCAATTCATTATTGCGTCACCCTAATCCAGTGGCTGGATTCAACCTACCTGAGGGCTTGTGTTTCCAACAACGTCGTTGTGTTGTCATTGTTCACCGACCTACAGGAGGTGGCTCCAATGGCTGGCCGGTGAACAAGGACGAACACAATAATGCCAAGGAACATGCCAGCAGGTAGGCTAAATCCAGCCATTGGATTCGGTGGCGAAGGTAGATGCTCGTTGTGTGCCGTTCGCTGCAGGGACTCCGCTATTTATAGGCGATTAGAAAGTGTACCTGTGGATGAGGTGGGAGTGGTGGTGGTGGTGGGGAGTGCTGATCCAACAGCTCACAAGCCCTCAAAAGAAACACACCCCTGATCCAACGGCTCACAAGCGCTTGAAAGAAACACACGATCCGTGTGCTTCTTTAGTCCCGGCTGGTAACACCAACCGGGACTAAAGGCGGGCTTCGCGGTCACGACTCGTGTCAGTCACACGTGTCCGCCAGCGGTAACCGTCGCTTTATAAAAGGGGATTGCAGAATAATTCAAAGCAGGGAACATTATTGTCCTCACTTTACAAAAACATCATTGATCAAATATTCAAAAGTATCACGCATACATCTTTATTTAATCCATAATACATCACGAATAATATAACTAACTTTTGCCGGGTCCTAAGCCGCGAGGTGCTGAGCGGCCGGCGGCTTGCACCCAAAGATAAGGAACCATCACTGGGGCAATACTCACATGAGGAGGATCCCTATGAAGTGTATACCACATATTGTCATGCACCGCTTGCGTATCCAACCTAACCAGGTAACGACGGACGTGCTCGTCCTCCTCTCTGATACGGTGACGCACCTCCACCTCGGGGGCCGGCGGCCTCTGCACCGAGGCTGGCCCACGCGACGGCCACCAAACAAGATCCGGGTCGACGACGTCACCCGGATTCCTCACCAAACTACGCGTCCCGGAAGACACCTCCCAGTGCCAGCCCGGCGGAGCCCAGTCCCGGACACTGCCCGGCTCCAACAAATGGGTGGTCGTCATCGATTCCCGCCGAGATCTGAAAAAATGAGTGGGGAATTTGATCAAACAACTAAGGTGCGTGCAACCTAGGTAGGGGAGGGAGAGGGCAGCACCTTGGCATGGGGACGGAGGGGAGGTCCACGGTGGTGGGGAGGATATAGCGCGGCGCCGGCGGAGGCCACGGGCGCGGAGGAGGGCGTCGATCGGCGCAGACAATGGGAGGCAAAGATTAGGTTTATAACCACAGAACTTGAGAAAGCAATAGAGCAAGTTCGAAATGGAACCTACAAGGTCGACAGAGAGAAAGACGAGCTGTCACTTGCACTCGGGAATCCTGAAAAAGTTGGACGAGTACGAGGTTATGGATACGGAGTTACTTGGGCACAAGGTTTTCCGGCAGACGCTCACACTTATAGAAGCCGTCAGAGAAAGAAAAAGGAGGAGAGCGACCGGTTATCGGCATTGGAACGCAAGGTGCATCAGCTGTTGCAAAGTCAGCAAAGGGAATCTCGTGTGCAGCTAGAAAGTCCAGAAGTCGAAGCCGCCCCATCTAATCAGCAAAAAAGCAGCGTGGGTTCCACGCAGATGGAACATTCTGAACTTGAAGCGCCGCCGACTCGATACCCCGTGGATGATATCACGGAGAAGACAGAATGCGAGCTACATATGGCAATGGGCAACTTGTCCTTCAAGGTGGCGGTCGGCTATGCTTTACTGAATGAACCTGGACCAAGGTACCATCTCGGCGGGATTCCAGCTGGCTATGCTATTGTCGGGGTGGATGACATTGTGCCGTTATATGCTAATCTAAATCTTGACATTCCTGGAGGTGACGGCGAGAGGACACTAGGAGATGCCAAGAAGTCCATCATTCTGTGGCCAAAGAAATACATCTTGTTTCCAAATTTGCCGCCGCCAAGGCCACCGACTCCTCCAAGTAGCAACCCCCCACCTCAAGATCCACCCTCCCCACGTCATGATCCATCCCCCCCACCTCAAGATCCTCCCTCCCCACGTCATGATCCATCCCCTGCACCACCACCTCAAGATCCATCCCCCCACCTCAAGATGCATCCTCGCCACCTCGTGACGACTGTCGGGAGCCCAGCCCGAGTCCATCCCCACCACCTCAAGAGAGAGTGCGCTCTGTTTCGCGGAAACTAAAGATCCCGTCGAAATATACAGAGAGGTGCGCTTTAAACTTCCCGCCAGCACTACAAGAAATATGCTAACCTATGACCTTTTGATAGTGACCCTGAAAATATTGGTCATAGATCTATGACCATTTTGTATCATTTGGTCACTCGCTGTTTTGAAGGGTCTAAACCCGAAAATATAACGACCAAATCTGTCTGAAAGGTCATAATCGTCTTACATCAATTGGTCATAATTTAAATAACATTAATTTAATATATTTTTCTACCCAATTACGACCAATTTAAATGGTCATTCGTATTAGTTGACAGCCAACTCAGCAGTCTCGCCTACGTGTCACTGCTTAGGTGTCATTTTTGCTTATGTGTCATTGCTTATGTGTCATTTTCGCTTACGTGTCAATACTCAGCCATCTCACTGACATGTGGGACCCGTTAACAGGAGGAGCACATATTGACTTGTTGACTTGTCATGTGGGACCCATCATGCTGCCATGTGGGACCAGTGGGACCCGCCATGTGACTTGTCATGTGGGACCCACCGTGTGACCTGTGGGACCCGCCATGTGGGACCCACCCCGCTGCCATGTGGGACCCGCCTGGTCGGACCCACCGTGTGACCTGTCATGTGGGACCCATCCTGCTGCCATGTGGGACCAGTGGGACCCGCCATGTGACTTGTCATGTGGGACCCACCGTGAGACCTGTGGGACCCGCCATGTGGGACCCACCCTGCTGCCATGTGGGACCCACCCGTGTGATCTGTGGGACCCACCATGTGGGACCCACCCGCTGACATGTGGGACCCGCCTGGGTGACATGGGCCCACGTCCGCTGCTGACCAGTGGGACACACCATGTGGGACCAACCCAGCTGACATGTGGGACCCACGTCACAGGAACAGGAGAGCACATAAATAATAATGAAAAAATGGCTCAGATGTATACTCGAACCCGCGACATCACGATTCTCCCCAACGCCCCTAACCATTAGTACACCACAGCTATCATGTTACATTCCCGCACTGGATGTTTTTGTAAGAGAAAAGGGTCTGCGTCCCTGGGCTTGGGCCTCGGTGCACAAGGGCACTTCCATTTTTTTTCTGCTTTTCCTTCTGGCGAGCGCGCCAGCCAGCCTGGTTCGCCTGCTGGGCTGGGCCGGCTCGACTCGGCCGATTCTCTTTTTTTCGTTCGTTTCATTTATTCTTTTGTACTTTCTTTTATAATAACTTTTGATTTTGAACCTCAATCTCAACCAAAAAAATCTCGAAATTTTTATAAATATTTTGTGTATCATTATATAGTATTGGGGACTGTTTTAGTCAAAAATAAATACAAAATACCCCTATGATTATATATTGCTTTATATCAGGTTTTCAAGATTTTGAAATAAAATTGTGAGCTTATTCTTTTAAATTTAAATGCAACATAAAACAAATGAATTGTTTTAAAATTTGGCAAGGATGAAATGCAACCATACACTTCTAAATTTGGGTTTTAAAATTTTATGCCATGATTTTTTTGAATTTTTATGCTCTTGGCCCACACGTGAGCTTATTTGAAAATCTAGTCGAATTCGTGGCCGTGACCGTTCGTGTCTAGTGTTTGAATCATGTGGATATTTTGATGTATCTATGATGAAATGGATACTTGTGAATCTAAAAATGAAATTTAGGAAAAATAACGGGCAAGCTGTGTGGCAGCTGCAGTTCAAAATCTAGCCGTTTCCAACTGAATCGGCAGGAAGCCGTTTAAATGGCCGGAAATAGGCAGAGAGCTCTGAAATGCATGCCTTTTGGTGATTGTACATGAAATGATGTCTACTATGTGAAGAAAATGTATCGGTGCCATTTTGGACGACTTTCTCGGTAGGCGCTTCACAAAAAACGCTATTTTAAGCACTTGAAAAATAGAAAGTGGTATTTTTTGTGAAACATGTCGAAATCTTTGTTCGGCAACATTGCTTGCCATCCCACAATGAACACATGTGCCAAGTTTGGGCACATTTCGACAAACTATGTCATGAATGTGTCCAAAACATTGCTCCTTCATCTTGAAAGCTATGAATGTTCGTTCGTGATAGCAAGTTTCTGTGAACATTTTTCCAGTAAAACTTCCGCAAAGCAAGTTTATAGTTTTTTCTGATAACTAGGTCACATATCATGACGCTATGCGAAGGTTTTCCATTTTTTTGATTTTTTTTGAATTTCGTGTGCTCATTTGAAAATCTAGTCGAAATCGCCGCGGTGACCGTTCATGTCTAGTGTTTGAATCATGTGGATATTTTGATGTATCTATGATGAAATGGATACTTGTGAATCTAAAAATGAAATTTATGAAAAATAACGGGCAAGCTGTGTGGCAGCTGCAGTTCAAAATCTAGCCGTTTCCAGCTGAATCGGCAGGAAGCCGTTTAAATGGCCGGAAATAGGCAGAGAGCTCTGAAATGCATGCCTTTTGGTGATTGTACATGAAATGATGTCTACTATGTGAAGAAAATGTATCGGTGCCATTTTGGACGACTTTCTCGGTAGGCGCTTCACAAAAAACGCTATTTTAAGCACTTGAAAAATAGTAAGTGGTTTTTTTTGTGAAACATGTCGAAATCTTTGTTCGGCAACATTGCTTGCCATCCCACAATGAACACATGTGCCAAGTTTGGGCACATTTCGACAAACTATGTCATGAATGTGTCCAAAACATTGCTCCTTCATCTTGAAATCTATGAATGTTCGTTCGTAATAGCAAGTTTCTGTGAACATTTTTCCAGTAAAACTTCCGCAAAGCAAGTTTATATTTTTTTCTGATAACTAGGTCACATATCATGACGCTATGCGAAGGTTTTCCATTTTTTTGAATTTCGTGTGCTCATTTGAAAATCTAGTCGAAATCGCCGCGGTGACCGTTCATGTCTAGTGTTTGAATCATGTGGATATTTTGATGTATCTATGATGAAATGGATACTTGTGAATCTAAAAATGAAATTTAGGAAAAATAACGGGCAAGCTGTGTGGCAGCTGCAGTTCAAAATCTAGCCGTTTCCAACTGAATCGGCAGGAAGCCGTTTAAATGGCCAGAAATAGGCAGAGAGCTCTGAAATGCATGCCTTTTGGTGATTGTACATGAAATGATGTCTACTATGTGAAGAAAATGTATCGGTGCCATTTTGGACGACTTTCTCGGTAGGCGCTTCACAAAAAACGCTATTTTAAGCACTTGAAAAATAGAAAGTGGTATTTTTTGTGAAACATGTCGAAATCTTTGTTCGGCAACATTGCTTGCCATCCCACAATGAACACATGTGCCAAGTTTGGGCACATTTCGACAAACTATGTCATGAATGTGTCCAAAACATTGCTCCTTCATCTTGAAAGCTATGAATGTTCGTTCGTGATAGCAAGTTTCTGTGAACATTTTTCCAGTAAAACTTCCGCAAAGCAAGTTTATAGTTTTTTCTGATAACTAGGTCACATATCATGACGCTATGCGAAGGTTTTCCATTTTTTTGATTTTTTTGAATTTCGTGTGCTCATTTGAAAATCTAGTCGAAATCGCCGCGGTGACCGTTCATGTCTAGTGTTTGAATCATGTGGATATTTTGATGTATCTATGATGAAATGGATACTTGTGAATCTAAAAATGAAATTTATGAAAAATAACGGGCAAGCTGTGTGGCAGCTGCAGTTCAAAATCTAGCCGTTTCCAGCTGAATCGGCAGGAAGCCGTTTAAATGGCCGGAAATAGGCAGAGAGCTCTGAAATGCATGCCTTTTGGTGATTGTACATGAAATGATGTCTACTATGTGAAGAAAATGTATCGGTGCCATTTTGGACGACTTTCTCGGTAGGCGCTTCACAAAAAACGCTATTTTAAGCACTTGAAAAATAGAAAGTGGTTTTTTTTTGTGAAACATGTCGAAATCTTTGTTCGGCAACATTGCTTGCCATCCCACAATGAACACATGTGCCAAGTTTGGGCACATTTCGACAAACTATGTCATGAATGTGTCCAAAACATTGCTCCTTCATCTTGAAATCTATGAATGTTCGTTCGTGATAGCAAGTTTCTGTGAACATTTTTCCAGTAAAACTTCCGCAAAGCAAGTTTATATTTTTTTCTGATAACTAGGTCACATATCATGACGCTATGCGAAGGTTTTCCATTTTTTTGATTTTTTTTGAATTTCGTGTGCTCATTTGAAAATCTAGTCGAAATCGCCGCGGTGACCGTTCATGTCTAGTATTTGAATCATGTGGATATTTTGATGTATCTATGATGAAATGGATACTTGTGAATCTAAAAATGAAATTTAGGAAAAATAACGGGCAAGCTGTGTGGCAGCTGCAGTTCAAAATCTAGCCGTTTCCAGCTGAATCGGCAGGAAGCCGTTTAAATGGCCGGAAATAGGCAGAGAGCTCTGAAATGCATGCCTTTTGGTGATTGTACATGAAATGATGTCTACTATGTGAAGAAAATGTATCGGTGCCATTTTGGACGACTTTCTCGGTAGGCGCTTCACAAAAAACGCTATTTTAAGCACTTGAAAAATAGAAAGTGGTTTTTTTAGTGAAACATGTCGAAATCTTTGTTCGGCAACATTGCTTGCCATCCCACAATGAACACATGTGCCAAGTTTGGGCACATTTCGACAAACTATGTCATGAATGTGTCCAAAACATTGCTCCTTCATCTTGAAAGCTATGAATGTTCGTTCGTGATAGCAAGTTTCTGTGAACATTTTCCAGTAAAACTTCCGCAAAGAAAGTTTATATTTTTTTCTGATAACTAGGTCACATATCATGACGCTATGCGAAGGTTTTCCATTTTTTTGATTTTTTTTGAATTTCGTGTGCTCATTTGAAAATCTAGTCGAAATCGCCGCGGTGACCGTTCATGTCTAGTGTTTGAATCATGCGGATATTTTGATGTATCTATGATGAAATGGATACTTGTGAATCTAAAAATGAAATTTAGGAAAAATAACGGGCAAGCTGTGTGGCAGCTGCAGTTCAAAATCTAGCCGTTTCCAGCTGAATCGGCAGGAAGCCGTTTAAATGGCCGGAAATAGGCAGAGAGCTCTGAAATGCATGCCTTTTGGTGATTGTACATGAAATGATGTCTACTATGTGAAGAAAATGTATCGGTGCCATTTTGGACGACTTTCTCGGTAGGCGCTTCACAAAAAACGCTATTTTAAGCACTTGAAAAATAGAAAGTGGTTTTTTTTGTGAAACATGTCGAAATCTTTGTTCGGCAACATTGCTTGCCATCCCACAATGAACCCATGTGCCAAGTTTGGGCACATTTCGACAAACTATGTCATGAATGTGTCCAAAACATTGCTCCTTCATCTTGAAAGCTATGAATGTTCGTTCGTGATAGCAAGTTTCTGTGAACATTTTTCCAGTAAAACTTCCGCAAAGCAAGTTTATATTTTTTTCTGATAACTAGGTCACATATCATGACGCTATGCGAAGGTTTTCCATTTTTTTGATTTTTTTTGAATTTCGTGCGCTCATTTGAAAATCTAGCCGAAATCGCCGCGGTGACCGTTCATGTCTAGTGTTTGAATCATGTGGATATTTTGATGTATCTCTGATGAAATGGATACTTGTGAAGCTAAAAATGAAATTTCGGAAAAATAACGGGCAAGCTATTTGGCAGCTGCAGTTCAAAATCTAGCCGTTTCCTGCTGAATCGGCAGGAAGCCGTATAAATGGCCGGAAATAGGCAGAGAGCTCTGAAATGCATGCCTTTTGGTGATTGTACATGAAATGATGTCTACTATGTGAAGAATATGTATCGGTGCCATTTTGGACGATTTTCTCGGTAGCCGCTTCACAAAAAATGCTATTTTGAGCACTTGAAAAATGAAAAGTGGTTTTCTTTGTGAAACATGTCGAAATCTTTGTTCGGCAACATTGCTTGCCATGCCACAATGAACACATTAGCCAAATTTGGGCACATTTTGACAAACTATGTCATGAATGTGGCCAAAACATTGCTCGTTTGTCTTGAAAGCTATGAATGTTCGTTCGTGATAGCAAGTTTCTGAGAACACTTTTGCAGTAAAACTTCCGCAACGCAAGTTTATATTTTTTTCTGGTGAGTAGGTCACATATGATGACGCTATGTGAAGGTTTTCCATTATTTTGATTTTTTTTGAATTTCGTGTGTAGTGATTGAATCATGCAAAGATTTTTGTGTATCTCTGATGAAATGGCTAGTTGTGAACCTAGAAATGAAATTCCTAAAAAATAACGGCCAAGATATATAGCATCTGTAGTTCAAATTTGACCCGCTTCCAGCTGACTCGACAGAAATTTGTCTTTTTGACGAGAGGTGGATGAAAACCTTTTGAGACACAACATTTTGATATTTGTAGATACAATGCGGTCTAGTATTTTCATAAAATGCATTGCTCCAATTTTGTAACATATATTTGGTAGGTGCTTTACAAAACAACCCATTTTTTGCATTCGGAAAATGAAAAATGATTTTTTTGTGAAAAAAAATAAAAACTTTCTTCGCCAACATTGTTCATGGTTCCAAAACAATTGCCGTATTTGTGTTTAAATTGTGGTCTAATATTTTTAACAAATGGTGTCATAGAATTTTGTCAAAATGTAAGACTCAAAACTTACTTATTTCAGCCAAAAAAGGATATTTTTTAGTATAATGATTCTGCCGAACTGGGCCTTAACTGGCCAGCCTCTGATCCCCTACTAGGCTTTAGGCCCGTTGGACAGGTGCTGGGGCGCCGGACGTCGTCCGATGCCGATCGAACGGCCGGGATCACGCGCGCCCGGTATATAACCAGGGCGTCGCCTCCGCTCCGTGGCAAACCCTAGCCGCTATCCCCCCCACCCAGCGCATCGCGTTCGCTCTACCTCTCCCTCGCGCCGCCACCACCAAACAACCGCATCCTCTCCTTCGCCACCGATCCGAGAAAGTCTGATCCCTTCTTCCTTCTCTCTCGTGACGGCGCCAGACACCACGCTCCACATCCCGCCACCCAGGCAACGTCCCTACCCTTTTCCCCACCACCTCCCCTTGCTCACGCTGCCCAGATCCTCTCGCTGCAGCACGCCCTCGTTGATCCCCCACCTCCCATCGGACTACGCACTGCCGCGGTGGTCGTTTACGACGACGCAAGGCCTCACGGACCGTCCTGCCTCCAACAACCCTCTCTCCCGACTATTCCTTATTTTCCTCGCAGCAGATCGGATCGGATCTGACCAGCTCGTTGTGTTTGGTTGCGCGCTGGGGAAGTACTCGGGCGAGGTGGCCGTCATGGAGGTCGACGGCGCGCTGCTAGGCGCCCGCACGCGCTCCCGCACGCTCCTCGCTCTGCAGCAGCGTGCCCGCTCGCCCTCGCCGCGCAAGGGGGACGAGGACACCGCGGCGGGGGACTTCCTCGAGCTCAGGAGCAGGAGGCTCGAGACGCCGCCGCTGGGCGGAAGGAACATGCGTCGGCGTTCTAGGCGGCCGACGACCTGGAGGCCTCCTTCGGGGACAACGTCCTGGATTGGGACGCCATCGAGTGGTACTGGTGTGTGCAGTGCAAAACAGAGCTTATTCTTCCCCTTTTTCTTGCTCTCCGGTTCAGTAGCTACTGATGTGTGCAGTGCTTCTTGTGCTTGTGTACCAGTTCATTTTGATTTTCTTTATCAGAGTTGTCGTTCTATGCCATGCTGTAGGAGTAGCAGTGCAATAGCTTGCTTGTGCTAGTTACTGTCACTTGATCCTTGCTCTATTATTGCAGTAGGAGTATTTGTTCTTTTTTAGTAGTAGCAAGTTCAAGGTTAAGGTTATAAGAAAATGATGCAATCCTTGGGGCTGTGTCTTGTCTGATGGTATAAATGATTGTGCAATCCTTGGGCTCACCTGTAATCTGCAATATTTTCACCTGTTTGTGCTTGTAGTGCAAGCAGTGCTTATGCTTTTGACCAAAATTTTAGAGAGCAAATTAATCTTGTCCCACTAAGTGATTACAACAACCTTACTTTTAATCGATCACAGTGGTACTTAATTTTTACTAGACTTCACTAGGTTTTTACTACTGTTAAAAGAAATGTAATAACTTGAGTGTAAATTGGTTATGTGAAGGAGTGCTTCATGCACAGCTGTGCATTTGCTTGCAAGCACTGTCAGTAGCAGGAGTCCCTGGAATTTTTTTAAAATTCATATTGTTTGCTTGTGTTCTTGTTTTTAATTTGTCTTGTAGGTTGTTCTTCGTCAGGTAGGAGATAGTAGTTTCTGTTTTCTTTGGTCATGTTGAAGAATTTCTCATCAACATGCACAATCTTGTGCATCTTGCTGAACTTTGGTCTTGCACTTGTTGTAGTTGTCTCATCGAGCATTGACACGCAAAATTCAACCCTGTTCTTCAACCTGATGATGGACATCCATGCCCTCCTTTCTTCGACCTGATGATGGACATGGCCTCCTGCGGGTAAAGTGCCATCCTCTTCTTCCCGTAGAGTGCAATTAAGGTCTAACAGTAACATGGCGATTTGCCGTGCCTTACCGAGATGATTAAGTCCTCTACTCGTATGCTTGCAGGGCTACCAGTGACATGTCGGTGTTGAAAACTGCCTAGTGGTGGTGCTGCTGCATGACCTGGGTGCTACTTCAGGACCTGGTGGTGTTGCTGCGGACGCTGGTGGTATCAGAAACTGCCCGGTGGTGCTGCTGCTGCATGACCTGGGTGCTGCTTCAGGACCTAGTGGTGTTGTTGCTGCTGCTCCTCTTCATCCGGTGAGTCCTACTGCTGCTGCTGCTCCTCTAGGACAAGGACCGGTTCCTGTGAGACCTGCTGCTGTAGGACAATGAACGGGTGCTCCTGTGCGTGATTTTTGCAGGACCAGAACCTGGGCGACGAGATGGAGCCGAGAAGATGGGCAAGCACAATCTGGACGAGGAGATGGGCAGCAGGGCAAGCACCAGGACATTTATGTTTGCATCAGTTTCAATTGATGCAGATGCTTACCTTCAGTCATGTTTGCTTTTTTTGCTCCTAACCATATTGTTTTACAACATGCACATGCTTGCAGTCATTCATGTTCGCCGCAAGCTCCAGGACGAAGAAGTCCAAAGAAGTATAGGTTCTGCGAAGATTGATTTAGAAATTTGTGAGTATGCATAGGTTCTGCGAAGATACATCACAAACATCTAGTGTTCTGATATATAATTGGTCTATAAAGTATCTAGTTCGTTGAAGTTCTTAGAACCTGTTGATTCATCATACACTTGGTTAATAAATCTGCATTTCTGTAAAATTTCTTTAAATATGTAGTTTTACGATAGTCTGTACGCTAAACCTGGTGGTTTGCAAATCTAGTCTAGGAATAATAGCTACTCTAATGCTGGTGCCTTTGTGTTCTCTTTACAGGAACTCCAGGGCTAAGAAATATGAAGTTCGAAGACGTGGATCCCTACTATAAAGATTGTACTATTGTAGTTGTAGTCATATTGGGGTTGTAATAGAATGTGCCGATTGTAATACATTGTAATATAGTGCTACTTGATGAATAACATTTGTTCTGTTCTGTTTGGAATATTGATTATGCATGTGATTCGAAAATGTGAGAAATGTTAACCTGACAAGTGGGTCCCACTTCAGAAAATAATCTGAGCATTTATATAATTTCGGACATGTGGGACCAAATTTAGCAGATCATGACAAGTGGGACCAGCTCCAAGATATAATAGACAAAACACAGTAAAAGGCCACAGCCCATTAAATAAAAAGGCCGATTTGTTGGGCTTGGCCCATGTTACCGTCCAAAATTGACAGGGAAAGAAAAAGGCTGAATAGTTGGGCCCGGCCCATTTAAACCACCGAACTGGACCGGGCTGATTCTGCTATATGACCATTTCAATTGGTCACAATTTTGCCACGTCAGGTTTGCCACGTTGGATCTGACGTGGACATGCCAGATTGGTAGTGACCAAAACAATTGGTCATAGAATTTGTGACCTTTGGTTTTGGTCACAATTGTCTATGACCAATCCCCAAAAAAGGTCGCAAACTGCCATTAGTGACGCTCATCTTTTGACCAATCGTTTTTGGTCACAAAAAGGTCATAAATGACAGTTCATGACCATTTCTGTGACCAATATCGAGGGTCACAAGTTAGCATATTTCTTGTAGTGCAGAAACTCGAGAGGAACGTGAGTTGCGAAAGCCTCTTCCAAAGAGATCCTACGACTTGACTCCAGAGGAACTCGAGGAGTCGGTGCGAGCTGATGTGAAAAAACAATTGGCACCGAAACGGCACATGCGAAAGGAGGTAATAGCACCGGGAAAAGTGGCACAATTTCTGAAAAATCTATCGACTGGGCCGGCACGGCCGCCTATTCTGCGAGACGACTATGATCGTACCATTGAAAAGTTAATTAGAGAACGGAATTTGCAGGAGAATGAGGCATGTCGCCAAAAGAGGGAGCAGCAGCAGATGGCAGCTAAAAAGGCCCAGCAGGAGAAGGAGGCTGCATTTCGCCAAAAGAGGGAAGCTAATAAGAAATCCGGGAAACAAGTGGCCCAGCTCGGAGAACAGGCAAACCAGTCGGTCCCCGCGTTCAAAGTGGTGTCCGATAAGGAAATACAGCAAGACACAATTCGCATAGAAAACCCCAAAGAGTATATGTATGCATGGACATATGCCTACGGGAAGCCCTTGGTCAGACCTGAGATGGTCAAATCTCTGCCGACACAATTGCGACGTTTGCATGAGTGGTACGAGGGAGCCGTAAAGAAGCACCATGAGTATTTCCACGTTTCATATAAGAAAGACCATTATTTAGAGGATAACGCGATGTATGTGCCGTTTGACGAAATATTTCAGTTATTCAATCAAGACTCCCTCGACAAAGCCATCATCAGCTGCTATTGTTTGTAAGTGATTTATTTTATGCAATTTAATTAAGTCTCTATCTCAGCTCGTTCGTTGCCAATTATCTAACTTTATTCTTTTGTACGCTATTATATATGCAGAATGAAGATCGTCGAATGCAGAGACAACGGAATCTATAGTTTAGGGTTCATGGACCCATATTGGATTCATGAAGTAACCGTAAGGAACCATCCCGAGGACACCGAGCATTACATGCTCCAATATCTAGTGAAACACCATACATGTGAAGATATACTTCTTCCTTACAACTTCAGGTGAGTGTTACCGTACCTTCTACACATTCTACTTTGCTTACTCGATGTTTAGTGTAACTCATGGACATATAAATGTGTGAAGCAACCATTGGATTCTGATAGACATTAGACCTGAACAAGCATGCGTTCAAGTCCTGGACTCGTTAAGGAAAGATATGGACGATTATATCAACTTGCAAGCAATGTTTCAGAGGTAACTTCAGTCATTATCGCTCTATATATCGATCTCTTTCGTTCGTTCAAGTCCTTTGATTTTTTCTTTTGCCGGCCAGGGTTTGGGAAAAGTTCATTACCGAGGTTCGTGGGACTTGGAAACCGCACCTGTTTTGGTATGAAACCAAGGTAAGTAGTAGTACTATATATATATGTCCGCGCAACTTTTAAATTCTAGTTTCAGCACCATTATCATGCTTGATTGTTATTTTGATTAAATTCTATTCTTTGTAAAGTGGTGTCTGAGGCAGGCACAAGGGAATAATTTATGTGGATATTATGTTTGCGAGTACATACGATCTTTTGTTCATCAGCGGGATAGAAAGCTCAGAACAACAGAGGTCTGGATTCACTATCGGCAATTACTTCATTACCATATTTGTGTTCATTTCCATTTTCACATTTTCTGACGATTTCACATTTTCTTATTGATCTAGATGGAACGAGAGAAGGACAAGCTCATACCAACGAAGCGCCTTATAGCAATTCAAGAGGAATTGGCAGGATTTTTGAACAAGGAGGTCCTGAAGAAACCCGGAGAATTTTTTCACCCTAGAAATTATTTTCTGCCTCCAATGTAATTGACGTGATCTCGACGTGAGAAACGTGATGTCGGTGTGTGACTTAATTATATATGTATCAAAACGTATGTGTGTGACTTATATGTATGCATCACGCGTGACATCGATCGATGTGTCAACTTTATATATGTGTGTGACTTTGTATGCGCAACGTGATCTTAATTAATAGGAAAAATTAAATGGAAAACAAAAAATCGAAAACCCTAAAAAATAAGCAAATAAAATACAAAAGATGCAAACCCTTTGGTCCCGATTCGTGTCACGAACCGGGACCAAAGCTCCCCCGCCCCTGCGCGCCCAGCCGCGCCCACGTGGAGGACCATCTATCCCGGGTCGTGGACACCCGGGATAAAAGCCACCCCCCCTCTAGTCCCGACCATTTAATCCCGGTTGTAAACCCGGGATCAAAGGCCCTCTGGACCCGGGATAGATGGGCTTGTTTCTACTAGTGATGGTTGATATTTATAAAAGAAGCTACCATTCTAAGTATATAATGTTACAACATGGAGATAAGCACTGGTGTACTTTTCATGCAACATGGTATCCCTTACTTCATAAAAGAGTTAAATGTAGCTGAGCATATAGTCCAATAGAATAACCAAGATCAAGTTTCTATTAAATGCATTTTCTGAGCTCAAAATATGTTGCTCACCGCAAAAAAACCCAAACTATTGTGCAGACACTCCGGGAAAGCCACAAGACGCCGACGACAGAATTATACACCGACGGCCAAATGTCGGGGCCGTCGGCGTATAAGGCGAGCTAGGGAAGCCGCGAACGCGGCCGTCGGCGTAAAAACCCCGTCGGCGTAGCCCGACATACTCCGACGGCAGCCGTCGGCGTCTACAATGCCGTCGGCGTACAAGGCCTGCCGTGGCGGCACGCAAACGGGGCTTTACGGCATTGATACGCCGACGGCGGCCGTCGGCGTCTACTTTGATACGCCGACGGCAGCCGTCGGCGTCTACTTTTTTCTATTTTCCACTTAATATGAAATAATTCATATCTTTAAATTCGTAAATCGAAATTTAACAAATTAAATGTCTAAATCGATTAGAAAAATGAGAGGAATCCAAATATGAAATCCATAAAATCTTTTTCACCATGTACATGACATTTTGTAACATATGTTTGGTACTTGCTTAATTAAAAAGTCATTTTTGACACTTAAAAAATGGAAAATGATATTTACGAAAATATTTTGGAAATTGGTTTTGGCAACAATGTTTTGCATACCAAGACACCCCTATGTGTCAAGTATGGACACATTATCACAAACTATGGCATGGGGATGGCCATAACTTGGTCATTTGACGCGAAATCTATACATGTCTATAGATGATAAACCTTTTTGTGAAGCATTTTTTTGAAATATTTGTCAAAACTCAAGTTTATCATTTTTGCTAGCAACTAGTACACATAAAAGGACTCCTTGTCAAAGGAATTCATTTTTTGAGTATTTTCTCAATTTCTTTTATTTTTGTGAAAAAAGGTCAAAATGACCGTCGTGCCTATTCATTGAAAGGGGTCACATTTTTCAAAACTATCGATATTTCTGTGATAAAGTCACTACTTGTGTACCTAAAAATGATTTTTTTTAAACAAAACTATCACACACATGTTAGTTCAATTTCAATTACTTTTGGAAAATCGGCATAAAGTCATTTAAATAGGAATAATTAGGTATACAATGCAAAGGATGATATGGATGTCATATTTGAATTCCTCTGATTTTTCTAATTGACATAGACATTTTATTTTTTAAATTTTGATTAACGGAATTAGAGATATGAATTATTCCATTTAAAAAGGAAATAAAAGTAAAATTAATTTTATTTTCATTTATTCAAAATATACTATTACATAATCATTGTTACTTATTCAAATGAATTTTTAAAATTTAAACAATGAAAAAGTGTAATATCATAACTCAGGGGTTAATATGATTGATATGATACAAGTATCAGTAAGTTCTCATTTCTCATTTGGAAGCTAATTTTGAAGGAACTCAAAAGTTAAGCGTGACTGGGCTGGAGCAATTTGAGGATGGGTGACCGAACGGGAACTTTGACCAGCGTAATTACTTTGGCCTATGATTAAGTGTGTAATTAGAGATTTAATATGTAGCTGAGTTAGAAATTTCGAAATAGAAAAAAATAAAAAAGTTTAAAAATATTTAAAAAAAATCGTATGGATGGCTGACGGAACGGCCGGATGCCGTCTTGTGGGGCCCACCACAGCGTACGCCGACAGCATCTGCCGTCGGCGTACCGTCGGCATATCCATATGCCGACGGCATGCGTGCATACGCCGGAAGCCGTCGGCGTCTTGTTCGATTCCTGTAGTGAGAACGCTGGAACGACTGACCTGAGTTACTCTAACCAGCTACGGCCCAACTCTCAGTAAGAGGAACGCAAATTTATTGAGTGAACTGAGCGTGAATTGATGATTACAGAAATTTACAGAACATGTTTATTCCTTGGCAGAACCTTTTTGCTTCAACTTACTCCCAACAGTCTATATGGGCAATTATAAACGTTGTGTTTCTCTGACTTCAGAAGTAGACACATCTTGTCAGGATTGGCAACTCATTGGCAGCAAAAGGTTAAATCTATTACTCCCTCCGTTCCAAATGACTTTCATTTGTGTACATTGGGATGTATCTACATATAACATGTCTAGATACATCCACATGTGGACAAATGAAAGTAATCTAATTAGGAACGGAGAGAGTAGTATCTAAATATTATGTTCCGCTCTTATGTTCCCATCTATTAGCCAGCAATTGTCCTTCATCTAATGTGTAGGTATATGCCTATTGACCATCAAACTGTCTGTCTCCTTGATCTGACTGAAAGACTTCACTCCCCAAAAGATTTAAAACCAGTGAACAAGAACTGTGCCTATTAACGATTAAGGGATCGTCATGTTTATGCCTGTTAGGTACAAATTCTCCGATCCATGTTTTTTGTCAACTATAATTGAGATTTTTTTTTGAGTAACATAATTGAGATTGTATGGTATGTTAAATCCGGTTATTCAATTGTCCTTATGAGGTGGTGTTGGCTGCGTTGCCTAAATTTTTCTTTTACTTTGTTTAGTAATATGAACTTTACCAAGTCTGCCAAGACCAAATTTTACATGTATAGGTACATCCGCATGTGGATGAATGGAAAGTCATCTAATTTGGAACGGAGGGAGTATATGTTAGAGCACAATATCTGAATTAGTGCATGCTACACTAGCTTTACCTTTCCCCTGTAGTTGACGGGTCATCCTTTTTGTTGCTGGGGCACTGCTTACTCACTTCATCACCAGCAATATGTCGAGAAACATACAAGAGAAGACAAATGTCACCGGCTTGATTTGCAATATTATTAAGTGATCGATACAAATGGAAGTAGGGAGGTAAATTTACCTTTCCTATGTAGTTGTTGCGTAATCCTTGTTGTTGCTGGGGCACTGCTTACTCACTTCATCACCAGCTATGTCTAAATATATAAGAGGAACAAATATCACCAGCCTGATTTGCAATGTTCTAAGGTGATATATACAAGGGAAGTAGGGAGAGTTAAAAGCTTACTTATTATGGCTGGATGCCATAGTGGTAGCAGGAGCAGCAGCCATCACAGAAGGCGGCCAGGGAAACTGGTACAAGTAAGCCATCTGTCGACTGTGATTATTAAACTTGGCCACCTGGGTTTTGCTGTGCAAGTTGATCACGTAGTGATCTTTGCTGTACGGGTTGCTAACTACCAGTAGTCCATTGACAACCTTAGTCACTTTGTACACCCGAGCATCCTTCTCAAGTATCTCGCTGACAAGGAACTCCTCCTTCATCTTCCAATCAAATCGGCCTTTTCCCCCCTCATTCTCTTCCCCTTCCTCCTCCTCGTTGTCATCCCCTTCCTCCTGCTCGTTCTCATCCCCCTCTTTCTCCTTCTCCTTTTCCTCCTCCTCTTCTTCTTCTTCTTCTTCTTCTTCTTCTTCTTCTCTATTGTCCATGTTGCCCCTGATGCTTAAACGAGAGAGTGTGGAGAAGAGAGAGGGGAGTGTGTACCACTTAAGAAAAAATGGTTTGTCTCAATTTTCTCATTGTATTCCTCCCTCTAAATAGGGGTTGTGCCAACTGCTGGCCTAATAGTCAACTATCCGGTCACATCACTGCGACGTGACCGGTCATACCTCTATCTGACACTCCACTGTTGACGATGTCACGACTAGGAAACACTGTAGGTGACGTCTAGCATGTCCTAGCTACCTACTTTGTACTGGTGCTGACGCACCAATTCAGGACAAGGGTTACAGGACAAAAGTCCTCTCACCCGAAGAACCTGGCGACTGTCTCGACCCGGGACAGACCCCGGAGTCGAACACTTCCTCGACCTGGGACAGACCCCGAAGTCAGGACCCTCTATGTTATCGACTCCCCCTCCACACTCAAAGGAAACGTCGACTGGACACACAAGCCTATTCCAACAATCACTCCCTAGGCTTGAGTTCCAGAGACACCTCCACCATGCCGATCCTTGTGCACAGCTCCGCCAGGCGGACTCGTCCATGTGGCTTGGTCAGCATGTCCACGAGTTGGTGTTCGGTGGGCACGAACTCCAGCTCGACCTTCTTCGCCTCCACGCAGTCTCGAATGAAGTGGTACTTCAGGTCGATGTGCTTCGAGCGCTCGTGGAAGACAGGATTCTTGGCGAGCGCGATTGCCGACTTGTTGTCGACCTTGAGCACCACGTGCTCGGCTTCGCCGTTGCTGAACTCGGCCAGCAACCGCGCCAGCCAGACCCCTGGCAAGCAGCCGTGGCAGCAGCCACGTACTCCGACTCGCAGCTCGACAGAGCTACGACCTTCTGCTTTAGGGACTGCCAGGTCACTGGGCTGCTCCCGAGGAAGTACAGGGTGCCCGACGTACTCTTGCGCGAGTCGATGTCGCCCGCCAGGTCGCTGTCGCTGTAGCCGACCAGGCACGGTGTACCTGCATTCCTCCCATACCTACATCCGAGTCGCGGCGACCCGGCGATGTAGCGTAGGATGTGCTTCACGGCCGCGAGGTGCTCCAGAGTCGGAGCCTCCATGAACCGTAATACGAACCCGACTGCGAAGGTTAGGTCCGACCTCGTGTGCACCAAGTACCAAAGGCACCCGACTATGCTCTGGTACTCGATAGCATCCGTCGCGGGCGCCGTGCTGCACTTGGACAGCTTGAAGCGCGGGTCCATGGGTGCGTGGACGGGATTGCACCCGCCCATCCCTACCTTCTCCAGCAGCTTCAGGGCATAGGCACCCTGCGAGATGTCGATCCCGCTGGGTCCTTGTCGAACCTCGATGCCGAGGTAGTAGCTCAGCAATCTGAGGTCGGACATCTGGAATAGGCTCCGCATCTCCAGCTTGAATTTGTCGATGTTGCTGGAGTCCGAACCCGTGATCACCAAATCGTCGACATAGACACCGACTTGAAGTCGGCTCGGAGTCGCTCCTCGCGCGTACATGCCGTCCTCCGACTCGCACCTTGCGAAGCCGAGCTTGACGAGACATGCGTCGAGCTTGGTGTTCCATGCTCTTGGCGCCTGCTTGAGGCCGTAGAGCGCCTTGTCGAGTCGGAGCACCAGGTGCTCCTTCCCCATCACTGTGAAGCCAGTTGGCTGCTGCACGTACACCTCTTCCTCCAACTCGCCGTTGAGGAAGGCTGACTTGACATCCATGTGGTGGACGTCCCAACCCCCACTCGCAGCCACGGCTAGCAGTAGCCGTACAGACTCGAGTCGGGCCACGGGTGCGAAGACCTCGTCGTAGTCGACCCCGTGCCGCTGCACATAGCTCTTCGCCACCAGGCGAGTCTTGTGCTTAAGGACTGTGCCGCGCGCATCCTTCTTCACCTTGTAAACCCACTTCAGGCCGATCGCACGGTGACCCGGTGGTAAGGTGGCTAGCCACCAAGTCGATTTCGACTCAATGGCCTCCAAATCCTCCTGCATCGCCTGCCTCCAGCTGGCATGCACCTTCGCCTCCCCGAACGAGCCTGGCTCTTCGGAGGCAAGGAAGTGGAGCTCCTCGCCCGGTTCAAGGGCCGGACCCGCCTCGAACACGTTCTGCAGCGTGCAGAACCGGTGCTTGAAGCTCATGTCGTCTTCTGCATCGAGCATACCTGAGTACCTCGATGGCGGCGTGACGAACTCGACGTCAATGACTCGGCTGTCCGGTGCTCTGGTATTGTTGGAGAACCAGCTAGGGATGCACTCCCGGCTCCTGGAGTCGGCGAGTCTGGAGCCGGTGAGTCGGGTGCAGGACCCGCACTCCCATCTCCCGGAGTTGGCTGCGACTCGAACACCATGTGCTCGACCGCGAAGGTGTCGACTCCGAAGGTGTTCACCGGACTGTCTAGCGAACTCCAATCCCAGCGCATGTTCTCGTCGAACACGGCATCTCGCGTGATGGTTACGCGGTTGGTCACCGGGTCATAGGCCCGATATCCCTTCGTCCCAGGTTGATACCCGACGAAGATCATCGGCCTGCTCCGGTCGTCGAGCTTCTTCAGCCTTGGGCGCGTCTCCCTGACGTGCACCTGATGGCCCTTCACGTGATTACCCCACAACGGCGTCAGAAAACACTTTACTGACCCTTTGCGTGGTTACCTGCGTGAATAGTAAATGGGTTAGTTTGAGACTCCAAGTGCAGAGTGTATGTAGTAGTGGAAGACAGTTTTCCCCACGAGGGGTGACTCGAGGGTTTAATATCGAACTCTCGGGGAACCAGTATTTCAGGTGTTATCTCCTTATCCTTCTCTTGAGAACCTGCAACAAAATAAATTGTTTTGTGCCCTCAACCTCACCAAGTGGTTGTCAAGCACAAGGTGTGAGAATGATAATAAAATAAATATGCAAACAGTAGTAAATATGCAATGATGGTAAAATAAATATGCAATGATGGTGGAAATGATAAATGATATTTTTGGGTTTTTTATGATGAATGCAAGATGTAAAAGTGTTTTTGTATTTTCGGATTTAATAATGGCAGCAAACAAAAGTGGTGATAAAAGTGTTGGAAAGGTGTTTCTTATGATTAAAAATGGACCGGGGTTCATGGTTTCACAAATGCACTCTCTCTTGATAACGTGGTAGACAATGGAACACTAAAATTAACATGTAAGATGGCAAGACATGGTTTGACAAGTTATTAATAATATGGGCATCACGTCCTAACATAGAGATCTCAAGTATAAGTTGTTCTCTCTCTTATGCTCCACCAAGATGCGAACTAAATCATAACACCTTAGTAATTAAGATAAATCAGAGCATAGCAATAAGTTCAATGACATGAAGTTAAAATAAGAACATGCTAGATCTAGTCATGGAGGTAGTGGCCAAGGTCACATCCACTCTCCGGTAGCATGGTATTTTTGTTTATCCCTAGTGAGGCAACAAAGTAAGGTAGAAAACCCAAGTGGATCGCAGAACTTCTGTCACGTTCACTGCACTAGCCACCCCCCGTTACTCCAACTAATGCACACGTTCCCCCTCACATGCTCTCATAAACATGCTTGATCATGACAAGTAAATAAGAACGGGGTACATAATATGCATCTACTTTCATAACTGAAACAAAACCATTGCAATCTCAAACATGTATTAACTCATAATAAAGATCCACCACAAAGGAATTACATAGATGACCGTAATCATGTTCAGCAGCTCATACGGTACTAATTAGTGAAGCTCATAGAGAGGAGAGATACATAAGTTACTTCCACAAACCCATAGTCCAGGGGTGGACTACTCCCTCTTCATCATGGTGTCGGTGGAGATGTTGTTGGAGGGGAAGGAGACCACACCGGCAGCGCCCCGCCGGAGTTTTCCCCCTCCAATCTTCAGCTCCAGGTCTCTGTTTCGTGGTTTCTGTGTTTCGGCGGCGCTCTCCTTTCGCGAAAGCCCTGGGGGGTCTATATATAGTCGTTTTTAGGTCAAGACGAAGCTTCGGGAAGAAAGATCGACGGCAGCGGAGGCCCGAGGGCCAGGATGGGGGTCCCACGCGGTCAGGGAATCTGGCCGCGTGGGCCCACCCCTTTCGGCCTTCTGGTCTCCGTTTCTTCGATTCCTTTGCGCCTACGTTTCGTTCCTTCCAAAAAAGTGATCCCCGTAAAATTCAGGTCATTTGGACGTCGTTTGGTCCCTGAAACATCAAAATATAGAAAAAGGGGTTTTCTGACAGCGCAGGGTTAATTCCAGAAAAATGGGGAAGTTGTTAATTATCCCCAAAACTCAATATAAATCATGAATATAACCCTTATATGATGCAAATAACATGTAATAAAATGTAAAGTTCATGTATGCATTTTACATGCATCAACATCCCCAAGCTTAACCCATGCTCGTCCCGAGTATGAAGGTGATAAAACTAACATGGACTTTGCATTTTAATACTATCAATGGATATCAAAGGTGATTACTATTGCTACATAGTCAAATGATTCATTCTTCAAAGGAATAACAATATGCAAGATAAATTATGAAGTGATATCAAATACTCAATGTAAAGATGTTCAATGATAAATTCACAAAGTGTAACATAGAAGAAAGTACTATGGACCAAATGTATGCATAATGAAAAGTAAAAACATCCTATGGTGGTCATAGAGTACTTCTTATGAAAACTGAATATAAAAGGTGGACACTTTGGATAGATAAATAAGTAGAGGTAAAGCATGAATAAGTTTCATCTAACTTCCAAACACTTCTACTTAAGTTAATGCTTGCAATGTGGTAGTCATTGGTGTGGAGCTCTCATTACCCCTATCATAGCATCTTGAATGATTAATGTTTAAAGTGAAAGCAAATATGAGTGGTGTGCTTGACAATGTATTGGTTGAATGTCTCATGTCCCTTGAATACAAGTACCTACACCATGTGTTACTCACTTTGGTCCACAAAGTAAATTCAAATAAAGGTCATTGCAAGTAATAATAGTATCATCAAGAACTGCACTGGGGTACCTCTTGCCCCTTGACATGAACAAGCCCATGTCAAAACAACAAGACAAACAGACAATGAACAATCTCAGCACTCTTTTATTTACTATGGGTATAGCTTTTTATTATGAGGTGCATCACTGAATGAACATTATGGTTATGCTGTAAATTTCCACCATGAATGATGCATGGCTTAGATTAGCGGCCCAGGCATTTCTCTAACCATTTATACAAACTCTTTGAACTTACTAAGTATCCACATTCATTTCACCCATGATAGGCATCCATAAACAAAAGTACATGACATCAACTAAATATAAATAAGTGCAATGTTGAAAGCTTGCCATGTGACAGCACATATGGGCTAACTCCCAACCAAAACAATTGTCAAGCCCACAACTTCATAATTTTAATCACAATGGTTCATGCTTATTAAATGCAATAAAAGTAAATTGTGCATCAAGTTCGTGAGAGCTTTTAACCAATTTTTCCCATGACAATCAATAACATAAGCATTTAAATTCAGAAATGTAGATAACACAATATAACATGATAAACATACTTGGAATAGCATAAAGCTAATAGGTAGATATGGTGGACTCACTGGAAAAACTTTGGTTGAAGGTGTTGGGAAACAAGCTTTTTACTTGTTGTAATTTTTGGGCTAGCAATAGGGAGAAAGTTGACCATCTAAATGCATGCATAAGTGTCCATAGAACTAATCAATCCATGTTAAACCAAGTAAAGTTAAAATTCAACATCTAAACATGGTAAAAGATAGCTCTTGACAACACACTTGCAAATTAACATTCATTCAAAGCACATGAATTATGCAACTATATGTATCTTTTAAAATCAACTCAAACATCCCTATCCCAATATATTTAATAGCATCCAACATAATTCAACCCAAACTTCCAGTAGCTCTCTCATATATAAATGATAGTGGTGGTCTTAAGAAAATAAAAATCACCGAAATAACAAAAGCAAAAAAAGACGCTCCAAGTTTATACGATAAAGTGCTTTGATCGAAAAACAGAAGTTAGACGTGTGCAAACCGAGAGTGTGTTGGTCTAGTGGGGTTGTCTTGACATCCCCAAGCTTATGGTCTTCACCATCCTTGGATAGCTCTTGGTGCAGCTCCTCTAATCCCTGTGAAAAAACTTCAAAACACCGTTTCTCCCATTTCTTTTCTGTGGGGTGATATTAGTAGTGATAAACAAATAGGTTCCTTGCTGCATAAAATCCTTAGGCAAAAATTCATATGAATGTCCAGAGAGTATATAATGTTGTATGCCTACTCATAAACTCAATTGAATCAAAAAGATTCAAGCAAAAAGCTCAAAGAATGCATCAAACAATATCAAGACAGAATCTGTCCAGAAAAACAGCAGCAGCAAAACGCATTTTTCTACCCTACTTAAACTCGTCAGAAAAATCTGCAAAAAATCACGTGTGCAGAGGATGAAAAGTTGAAGCTACAGTTCAAATTACAGCTCAATCGGAGTTACAGATAAAAAATGAAAAATCAAACCGTGCACAGACTTCGTGCAGGCAGAAAACTCTCCGAAAATGAATAGCAACTTTTCAAACCCAAAATAGGTAAAACTTGGTTCTTTATTAAAAATCCAGAAACAAAACTAACAAACTACTCTCTTGTTACAGCAAGAGGACTCAAAGAAAATCTCAAACAAAAACAACCGGGTTGCCTCCCGTAAAGCGCTTTCTTTATAGCCATATAGCTAGGCTTACTTACTTGATAATCAAAGGGGACGTAGCTCATGAGGGAGCTTGAACCTTGGTGTGTCCCTCTTCCTTGGGAAGTGTTCCATGCTCTTCTTGTGTGGAAACTGAAACTTCACATTCCCTTCCTTTGAATCAATAATGGCACCTGTAGTACGAAGAAAAGGTCTTCCCAAAATAATAGGACTAGAGGTTTTATTCCCCATGTCCATGATTAGAAAATCAACAGGCACAAAAGTCATGTGTAACTCTACCATAACATCACTTACTTTTCCTAGAGCATGTCTAATGGAATCATCAGCAAGTGCAAGTTCAATAGAGCATTTCTCAATATTTTTAAGTTCAAGGACTTCATATAGTTCTTTAGATAATATAGAGACACTAGATCCTAGATCTAAAATGGCATGGTGTGTCTCTTTTCCAATGGTTACTAGTACCTTAGGGATCCAGATATCCCCAAGCTTAGGTGGTATCATAGCTTCTTGATTGTACCTAGCAATCTTTTCTTTTAAGACATGATTAGCAATATAGGAACCAAAACCAGCCTGGTTAATATTAACAGAAGGATCACTTGCAAATTTTTGTAAGATAGAAATTAATTCATGCAAGCTACACTTCTCTAAATCAACAAATGGTTCCTTAACTTCACTAAGCATTTTAACTTCCTCAACTTTTCTCTCTTTTTTAATCCAAACTTGTTTCTTAATAGGAATTCCTTCACATGTTTAAATGATGGGTTTTTCCTTAATAAATCACTAACACAAACCAACTTTTCCTCAATACTGTTGAGACTAATATCTTTTTCAAGAAATTCTTTCTCACATAATCTTAGTTTATGCATGACATTAACTAATTCATCATTTATCTTAGGAATAATATTTTTAGAAACAGATGCTAGTTGTTCAAAATCCTCTTTATTTGGTAGTTTCTCTAAACCAGCTTCGAATTTATCTTTAGATAATGCAAGTGCTACTGTGGTATCCTCTACCTTTTTCTTTCTACCAACAAAGTTACCAAAAATTCTTCTAAGTGTCATGGCCGCACAGGATGGTGTTGACAGGACAAAACTTCCACCTGTAGCCCCATCTAAAGCATTTTGATACCAAGGATCTATTCCATAATAAAAGTAAAGATCTAGCTTTTCATCTTCACAAGGTGTAGGATCTTCATAGTGCATCCTATTAATTCTAACCCAGGCATCTTTTAATGTTTCTCCAGGTTGTTGTTTAAAACTAGAAATGGAACTTAAAGGAAGACTCACTTTCTTTTTGTTTTCAAGACTCATGATTGCAAGTTTTTATGTGTTTTTAATTTTTTATGCAAAACTGAAAGTAAAATGACACTAATGCAACTCGAAATAACAAATGCAACACAAAAATGCAAAACTGAATATAAATATGCAAACCGAAATATAAAGATGATATGCAAGACAAGAACAAAACAAAATAAAATGATTGTAGTAAAGATGGATAAGATGATGCTCACGTAGGTGCAACCTCCCCAAGCTTAGGTTGTTACACAAGCTGGTGATGAAGTTGACTTGATGTGAGTGATCCTTGGATAAACCTTTCAGCTATGGTTCCCCGGCAACGGCGCCAGAAAACGGTCTTGATGGCCCTTCACGTGATTACCCCACAACGGCGTCAGAAAACACTTTACTTACCCTTCGCGTGGTTACCTGCGTGAATAGTAAATGGGTTAGGTTGAGAACCTGCAACAAAATAAATTGTTTTGTGCCCTCAACCTCACCAAGTGGTTGTCAAGCACAAGGTGTGAGAATGATAATAAAATAAATATGCAAACAGTAGTAAATATGCAATGATGGTAAAATGAATATGCAATGATGGTGGAAACAATGATAAATGATATTTTTGGGTTTTTTATGATGGATGCAAGACGTAAAAGTATTTCTTTATTTTCGGATTTAATAATGGCAGCAAACAAAAGTGGTGATAAAAGTGTTGGAAAGGTGTTTCTTATGATTAAAAATGGACTGGGGTTCATGGTTTCACAAATGCACTCTCTCTTGATAACGTGGTAGACAATGGAACACTAAAATTAACATGTAAGATGGCAAGACATGGTTTGACAAGTTATTAATAATATGGGCATCACGTCCTAACATAGAGATCTCAAGTATAAGTTGTTCTCTCTCTTATGCTCCACCAAGATGCGAATTAAATCATAACACCTTAATAATTAAGATAAATCAGAGCGTAGCACACTAGTACAGAACGACACATCGGAAACGGGCCAAAAACCCCATCGGCAACGGAGAAAGGGTCCGTGTCCCCGACCCTGTCACTGATGTGAAGATCTCAATGGCAACGGAGGAGATAAATCGTTTCTGATGTATTTAACATTAGACACGGAGTTTTGCTAATAACCGTTTCTAATAAGGGTTACAGGAAAACAAAAAAAACACGGTGACGGGCTGTGCCGTCGATGGAGCCCCGCTCCATTCGACTAGACGGCCGCCCGGTCGTCACCGTATTCCTGTACGCCCTGCTTTACAAAAGTTCATCAGTGCGCGTGGCTGGAGCTCTGCTCCTATGTCTTCACGGCCGCCAGATGAACATCTATTGTCTTTCCTGCTGCGCAAAATGTACTGCTCCTGGTGACGGCACCGTGTATGGAGCCCCGCTCCTAGGTCTTCACGGCAGCAGCATCGTCACCAAGCATCCACCAAGCCCTTGAAACAACGAATATTCTTTGTTAAAAATAGCAAACAAAGCTAATAAACAGAGCCAATAAGCAGTAAACAAAGCAAACCGAGCTAAATACATAGCTGAAGAGCTAACTAACAGAGCAAACCAAGCTAAATAAGTAGCTAACATAGCAAATACATAGCTGAACAGAGCTAACTAACAGAGCAACCCGAGCTAAATAAGTAGCTAACATAGCAAATACATAGCTGAACCGAGCAAACCGAGCTAAATAAGTAGCTAACATAGCAAATACATAGCTGAACAGAGCTAACTAATAGAGCAAACCGAGCTAAATAAGTAGTTAACATAGCAAATACATAGCTAAACAAAGCAAACCGAGCTAAATAAGTAGCTAACATAGCAAATACATAGCTGAACAGAGCTAACTAACAGAGAAAACTGAGCTAAATAAGTAGCTAACATAGCAAATACATAGCTAAACAAAGCAAACCGAGCTAAATAAGTAGCTAACATAGCATATACATAGCTGAACAGAGCCAACTAACAGAGCAAACTGAGCTAAATAAGTAGCTAACATAGCAAATACATAGCTAAACAAAGCAAACCGAGCTAAATAAGTAGCTAACATAGCAAATACATAGCTGAACAGAGCTAACTAACAGAGCAAACCGAGCTAAATAAGTAGCTAACATAGCAAATACATAGCTAAACAAAGCAAACCGAGCTAAATAAGTAGCTAACATAGCAAATACATAGCTGAACAGAGCTAACTAACAGAGCAAACCGAGCTAAATAAGTAGCTAACATAGCAAATACATAGCTAAACAAAGCAAACCGAGCTAAATAAGTAGCTAACATAGCAAATACATAGCTGAACAGAGCTAACTAACAGAGCAAACTAAGCTAAATAAGTAGCTAACATAGCAAATACATAGCTAAACAAAGCAAACCGAGCTAAATAAGTAGCTAACATAGCAAATACATAGCTGAACAGAGCTAACTAACAGAGCAAACTGAGCTAAATAAATAGCTAACATAGCAAATACATAGCTAAATAAAGCAAACCGAGCTAAATAAGTAGCTAACATAGCAAATACATAGCTGAACAGAGCTAACTAACAGAGCAAACCGAGCTAAATAAGTAGCTAACATAGCAAATACATAGGTAAACAAAGCAAACCGAGCTAAATAAGTAGCTAACATAGCAAATACATAGCTGAACAGAGCTAACTAACAGAGCAAACCAAGCTAAATAAGTAGCTAACAGAGCGGTCATTTACCTTAGGTGAGGCGGGGTCGCTTTCCGTCGTGGATTGCGTCCCAGGCGTCGGCGCCGGATCCACTGCCAGAGGAGACGTCAGAGGAGACCTCATCCTGCTCGAACACCGGAGTGTCCTCCTCCTCCTCATCCTCCTCCTCCGGCGCCGCCACCGCCGCCGCCGCCGCATCTGGCCCAGGGCCCTGGCCAGGTAGAAGAGAGCGGTCTATGGCCGCCCGGAGCCGCGTCTGGAACAACGCCTCCTCGGCGGCTTCTATCGCGTGCTCGGCGGCGGAGATGCGGATGGCTCTCTGCATCGCAGACGCCCGAATGACACCCTCGGCGCGCTCGCGCTCAAAGGAGGCGCGAGAGAGGAGGAGACCGACCTCCAGATCCTCGTCCTCATCGTCCGAGGAGGACGATGAGGACGAGATCCGGGCGTCGGTTGCCGCCGCCACCGCCGCCGTGGATCCGGATGGGATTTGACGGCTCAGAATGAACTCGCGACCGCAGTCGCCGGGGATCTTGCCCCAGTTGTAGGGGAGATCCGGGCTGCGCCTCGGAGGGTGGGAGGAGGAAGATGCTCCATCCTGACTTCCGTCGGCGCCGGAGGGGTTCGCCATCGATGGGTGA
Source organism: Poa pratensis (assembly GCA_947311845.1). Classification (NCBI taxonomy): domain Eukaryota; kingdom Viridiplantae; phylum Streptophyta; class Magnoliopsida; order Poales; family Poaceae; genus Poa; species Poa pratensis. Next base: position 53,093,513 of record CAMZMU010000096.1, on the reverse strand, counting down.
AGTAGGAGGAGAGCGTGTGCGGCTAGGGTTAGGAACTTGGGAGAGTGAGACTGAGAGTGAGAGTGAGATACAGTACTGGAGTAGGAGATATTAATACCGGCACCGCTTAATGTGCCTTCACATGGGAAACGGAGATAGACCGATCTCCGTTTCTGATGTGGCAATATCAGCAACGGAGATATTTTTTCCTCCGTTGCCTATATATGAGCAACAGAGATCTTTTCAGCCTCCGTTACCATTGTGTCGGGCCCATAGACCGACTAGCGCGCGCGCGCACTCGCGGAAGCGCGCGGAGCTCATTTTTCCGTCGCCTAACTCTTGCCGTTGCCATAGAGGGGTATCCGATGTGTCGTTCTGTACTCGTGGACCTTCTTGGCATTCAGCAGACTGCGGGTCATGCCCACAATCATCTGGTTGCGTCGCTCCACGACGCCGTTCTGCTATGGTCAGTACGAAGCCGTCAGGTGACGCTCCACTCCGAGCTCAGCGCAGTATGCTGTGAAGGACCCGGAGGTGAATTCGCCTCCGCGATCCGTGCGCAGCTTGCAGCCGGTTTCCGACTCGGCTCCCGCCTGGAGTCGGATGATGGCGGCTGCGGCCTCGTCCTTCATTGAGAGAAGGGCGAGCCACATGTACCGCGACAGGTCATCCACGAGCAGGAGGAAGTACTTCTTCCCGCTCGGAGTGGCTGGGGTGATCGGCCCGCAGAGGTCGCCGTGGACCAGCTCGAGTCGCTCCTTCGCCCGGAACTTCGCTTGCTTTGCGAACGGGGCTCGCCTCTGCTTCCCTGCTAGGCAGGCGTCGCAGAGTTGGTTTACGTGCTCCACCAGAGGGAGGCCACACACCATCTCGCCCTTCGCCAGTCGGCGCAAGCTGTCGAAGTTGAGGTGCCCGAACCGCGCATGCCAAGTCCATGACGGGTCGTCGCCGGCGCCCACGACTAGGCACACCGGCTGCGAGACTCGCGCGTGCAGCTTGTACATCCAGTTCGGCTCTCGCCTGACCTTAATCAGGAACTGTCGCTCCCTATCACGCACCCGGAGGATCCCATCCTCGATCAGCACCTGGCAGTCGTTCTCGTCGAACTGGCCCAGGCTGATGATCTGCGTGTTCAGCCGAGGTATGTAGTATACCCCGGTGACGGCGCGGTGCTCGCCTGACTTGCAGAAGAAGAGCATCGTCCCCTACCCGCAGATGTTGACTCGCGAGCCGTCGCCGAACTTGACAGTTCCGGTGACGCTCGAGTCCAGCTCTGCGAACGCGGCACGGTCACCAGTCATGTGATTGGTGGCGCCCGAGTCGAGGTACCAGACGCCCTTCTTGCGCCAGGTTGACCTGCGCCTTCTCCTCTAGCATGAGGAGGACCGGCTCCTTGCGAGTCGGGTCGGCCAGCTCCTTCCGAGCTGCCGCGGTCGACTCCTCTCGAGTCACCGCAGTCAAGTGCTCTCTACCCGACGAGGCTGTCGGGTGCTCTCCACCCGACGAGGCTGTCGAGTCCTTGTGACCCGACACTCCCGGCTGCTAGAGCCGGGTGGCCAACTCCTACCGATTCACCATGGTCAGCTCCTTCTGAGCCAACGCTGTCGAGTCCTCCTGACTCGACGATTCTATCGGGTCCTCGTGACCTGACACGGCCGACTCCTCCGGATTCGCCACGTCCCACTCCGCGATCCATTGGATCGTCGCGAGTTCCTCCAGAGGATTCGACGATCCCTCCGACTCTGCCACCGATCGAGTCGCTGACTCTGCCACCGGTCGAGACAAGGGTGCCGCCTTCGAGGTGTTCGACTCCGCCTAGCGAGTCGAAGCAGGGAGCTGTGGGGAAGGCGCGATGGTACATGCCTCCATCATGAGGAGCGCGTTGTCGTCCTCGTCGTCTCCGCCACAGACGAGGTGCGCTTCCGCATCCCCTCCGCGCACGAGGTGTGCTTCCTCGCGCTTCTTCTTGCGGCAGTCCCGCGCCCAATGGCCGGTGACTCCAAAGTAGCGGCACGTGTCTTTCGACGCGCCGCGGTTCCCGGCTCCGCAAGCCGAGATGCCCCTACCGCGACCGCGCGGCTTGCCCCCGTCGCGTCTGATACGTCTCAAACGTATCTATAATTTTTGATGTTCCATGCTGTTATTATACCAATTGCTACATGTTTTATTTACACTTCATAACATTTTTATGCATTTTCTGGGACTAACCTATTAACAAGATGCCGAAGTGTCAGTTCCTGTTTTCTGCTGTTTTTCTCCTTCTCAAAGGCTAGTCGCAAAATATTCTCGGAATTGGACGAAAATCAACGTGTGCAAATATCTCATCGGAAGACTCTAGAAGCCAGAAGGGGAGACGGAGTGGGGCCACGAGGCAGCCACGCCACCCTAGGGCGCGGCCTAGGAGGGGGTGGCGCCCACCCCTGGCGTGGCCACCTCGGGTGCTCTCCGACGCCGCCCTTTCGCCTATATATTCCCGATGTCCCGAAAACCCTAAAAATATCGATCATATTCCACGAAAAGTTCCGTCGCCGCCGCCGTCGTCAACCCTAGATCGAGAGGGTTCTGAAGCTCTTCCCGGCACCCTGCCGGAGGGGAGATCCTCACCGGAGGCCTCTACACCGCCATGCCTGCCTCCGGAGTGATGCGTGAGTAGTTCATCCTTGGACTACAGGTCCATAGCAGTAGCTAGATGGTTGTCTCTCCACCTTGTACCTCCATGTTTAGATCTTGTGAGCTGCCTAATATGATCAAGATCATCTTATTCTAATGCTACATGTTGTGTTTGCTGGGATCCGATGAATATTGATACTATGAGCAAGTTGTTTATCAATCTATCTATTTATGTTGTTTATGATCTTGCATTCTCTCCGTTGCTAGTAGATGCTCTGGCCAAGTAGATGCTTGTAACTCCAAGAGGGAGTATTTATGCTAGATAGTGGGTTCATGCCTCCAGTTATCTAGGCTCGAGATGACAGAAACGACTAAGTTTGTGGATGTGATGTTGCCACTAGGGATAAAACAATGATGCATTGTCTACGTGTCATTTGCATTGTTTACATTACACACTTTACTTCATGCAATAATCTGTTATTTGCAACTCAATACCGGAAGGGGTGCGGATGCTAACCGGAAGGTGGATTATTTAGGCATAGATGCGTTGGATAGCAAGTCTATGTACTTTGTTGTAATGCCCAATTAAATCTCATAATAATCATCTTGTCATATATTGCATTGTCATGCGCTCATTATTTGTCAATTGCCCAGCTGTAATTTGTTTACCCAACATGTTAGTTATCTTTTATGGAGAGACACCACTAATGAACTGTGGACCCCGGTCCATTTCCTCATACTGATAAAACCACCAACTGCAATCATTTGTTCTCTGTTACTTTCTGCACTCATTACTGTTTTCCACACAATACGTTTAATCCTTTGTTTTCAGCAAGCCGGAGAGATTGACATCCTCTCTGTTTCGTTGGGGCAAAGTAGTTTGCTTGTGTTGTGTGCAGGTTCCACGTCAGTTGTGCCGCCGACAACCTTCTGAAGAACCTCCGTGTCCTCCTGGTTCGATAAACCTTGGTCATATTTCAAGGGAAAACTGCTGCTGCACTACATCATACCTTTCTCTTGGGGTCTCCCAACGAAGGTGTGTTGTCACGGTCAACAAGCAGATCTTCTGGTGCTGTTGCTGGGAAGTAATAAAACACTCTACCGTTAACACGCCATCAAGACATTTTTCTGCCGCCGTTGCCGGGGATACTGGAATCTCCAGATAGGGGAGTCTCACACTTCCAATCTCATTACTTTGTTTTTGTCTTGCTTAGTTTATTTTATTTTATCTTGTTTGCTGTTAAAACCCAAAAACACAAAAAAATTAAATTCCTGCATTTAGTTTATTTCGGTTTGTTATTTTCTTGTTCTGTTTTAATTTTGCTAAAATGAGTAATCCTGAAAACACTAAGTTGTGTGACTTCACTAGCACAAACAACAATGATTTCATATGCACACCTATTGCTCCTCCTGCTACCACGGCAGAGTTCTATGAAATTAAACCTGCACTGTTAAATCTTGTTATGAAAGAGCAATTTTCTGGTGTTAGTACTGATGATGCTGCTGCTCACCTTAATAATTTTGTCGAGCTATGTGATATGCAAAAGTATAAAGAGGTAGAGGGTGATATTATTAAACTGAAATTTTTTCCTTTCTCCTTGAGAGGAAGAGCTAAAGAATGGTTACTATCTTTGCCTAGAAATAGTATTGATTCTTGGACTAAGTGTAAAGATGCTTTCATTGGAAAATATTATCCTCCTGCTAAAATCATATCTTTGAGAAGTGGCATTATGAACTTTAAGCAATGTGATAATGAGCATGTTGCCCAAGCTTGGGAAAGAATGAAATCATTGGTTAAGAATTGTCCCACTCATGGACTGACTACTTGGATGATTATTCAAACCTTTTATGCAGGATTGAATTTTTCTTCAAGGAATTTATTGGATTCAGCTGCTGGAGGGACCTTTATGTCCATCACTTTGGGTGCTGCAACAAAGCTTCTTGATGATATGATGGTAAACTATTCTGAATGGCACACCGAAAGAACTCCAACAGGTAAGAAGGTAAATTCTGTTGAGGAGATCTCCTCTTTGAATGATAAGGTTGATGCCATTATGTCTATGTTTCGAATGGTCATGCTACTATTGATCCAAATAATGTTCCTTTAGCTTCATTGGTTGCACAAGAAGGGAATGTTGATGTGAACTTCATTAAAAATAATAACTTCAACAACAATGCCTACAGGAATAATTTTGGTAATAGCAACTATAGGCCATATCCTTCTAATGGTAGCAATGCTTTATGGTAATTCTTATGGTAATTCCTACAACAACAATAAGAGTGTGCCCTCTGATCTTGAAGTTATGCTTAAGGATTTTATTAGCACACAAACTACTTTCAATAAAACTGTTGAGGAAAAGCTAGGAAAAATTGATATTCTTGCTGCTAAGGTTGATAGTCTTGTTCATGATGTTGATTTCTTAAAAATAAAGGTGCTGCCTCATGATGTTAAAGAGAGCAAAACCCTCAATGCTATACAAGTTAAAATTGATAACAATATAAGAGTGCTAGCTGAGTTGCATGATAGATGGGAAAGAGAGGAAAAAGAAGCTGAAATTGCTAAACAGAATAGTGTGGCTAGAGTTTGCACTATTTTTACTACTGAAAATGTTGATACCTCAAGTGCTAGTAAACCTCCTACTGTCAAAAAGCTTTAAACTGCCTGATAGCACTAAAATTGCTCCTGATAAAAGTGCTAAATTTTTAGGAGTGTAGGAGATAATGGTTCCATTACCTTTGATGATAATAATTTTGATTTTGATGGTTGTAATATAACTGAAGTCATTATGTTCTTGCAAAAGCTAGCTAAGAGTCCTAAGGCTAGTGAAATAAATATGACTTTTACTAAACATATCATCAATGCTCTCATGCATGCTAGGGAAGAGAAATTAAAACGTGAAGCTTCTATCTCTAGGAAGTTAGATGATGGTTGGGAGCCCATCATTAAAATGAAAGTAAACGATTTTGATTGCAATGCTTTGTGTGATCTTGGTGCTAGTATTTCTGTTATGCCTAAAAAGCTTTATGATATCCTTGATCTTGCACCTTTGGAAAAATGTTATTTGGATGTTCACTTTGCTGATTCTTCTATGAAGAAACCTTTGGGGAGAGTTGATAATGTTCTTATTATGGTTAACAATAACCTTGTCCCTGTTGATTTTGTGGTTTTGAATATTGAATGCAATCCTTCTTGTCCTATTGTGTTGGGAAGACCTTTTCTTAGAACTGTTGGTGATTTTATTGATATGAAAGAGGGGAATATAAAATTTCAATTCCCACTCAGGAAAGGTATGGAACATTTCCCTAGAAGAAGGATGAAACACCCTTTTGATACTATTGTTAGGGCAAGTTATAATGTTGATGTTTTTGGTCTTGACAATACTTGATTCATGTTTCATGCCTAGCTAAAAGGCATTAAAGAGAAGCGCTTATGGGAGGCAACCCATTATATTTACTTTCTGTTATTTTTTTTTTGTGTCAAGGAGCAAGTTTACTTCTGTAAAAACTCATTTGTATATTTTATTTGCTGTTTTGTTGTGCCAAGAAAAGTCTCTTATGACAAGATGGTACTATATTTGGATTACTGCACAGGAACAGATTTCTGGAACGTCACCGTTTCTCGCTGAAGAAAATCAGAAAATTTTGAACCAATCTGCCAATTTTTGTGCGTGTTCTCGAGATATGTACGCAACTTTCGTACGACTAAAGTTTTTCGATTTGAGCACGTAGGTATCCCGAAAAAAATCATCTTTACGGACTGTTTGGTTTTGACAGATTCTGTCTTTGTTTTGCATTCTCTCTTTTACAAGTGTTGAGTGGTTTCTTTTAAGCTGAAAGAGCATCACTTAAGCCTAGTAACAGTAGCTAATGTTTGAAAATGATTGCTTATGAATTTGTGTCCTTACATAATCAAGTGAGATTATTTGTTTTGATGCACTAATCCGCTAATGAGAAAAATGTTGAGTTTTGGTGTGAAGGAAATTTTCAAGTGTTAAGAGAGGAGGATGATATTATAAGATCAAGAAGAGTGAAAAGCTTAAGCTTGGGAAGCTCCCATGGATCTCCTTAATATATTCAAGAAGACTCAAGCGTCTAAGCTTGGGCATCCCCTTCTTCATCAACAAACTATCAGGTCATCTCTAGTGAGACTATATTTTTATTTCTTCACATTATATGTATTTTCTTGGAGCGTCAGTGTGCTTTTGTTTTCAGTTTGTTTCTGTTTTTTTGCTGCTCTATATTTGTTGGATCCTGGCACTCTTTTTGGGAGAGAGACACGCTCCGCTTTTTCATTGGAATACTCTTGTTCTTCACTTATATTTGTTTAGTATTCCTGTCTAGCTACTGCTAAAGCTTCTAGCTCTCTGTTTTCATATATCTCTTGTCAGAGCTATTAGTTTATTTTGAAGAAAGTACTCTCTTTCTTCACTTATATTTGTTTGGAGAGTTGTTCAAATAAGTTGATTGGTATTTGGTAGGAACAGAAAATGCTATGCATGTGGTAGTGGTATAAAATGCTTACATAAGTTTTGTAGATCACTGTCTTGAGTAATTTGATACTTGTCAATTGTTTTGAGTTACCAAGTAAGTAATGTTTAGACTTGTGCATCATGTAAGTAAAGGCTATTAGTGAAGAACTACTGTAAAGCTTATTGATATTTGATTTGTATCATTGGTAGTTCCAAAGTCTAGATATTTTCAAGTGAAAGGTTTTGGTTAACAAGGAAGACAATGTGGAGTCTTGTAATTTTTCAAGCATGTTTTTTATATGAGTTCTTGCTGTACCGGTTGACAGTCTGTGTTTTCTTAAATAACCTTGCTAGACTAAACTCTGTACTAAGCGGGAATGCTGCTTGTGCATCCAAAACCCTTGAGCCAAAATCCATGCCATCTGTGTCCACCATAACTAACTATTGTGTGGTATTTTCCTGCCATTCCAAGTAAATTTTTCATGTACTACCTTTAAAATATTCAAAACTGTTACTACTCCTTTTTGTGTCACTGTTTACAAGCTCATGAGAATGTGGTAGTTGGTCTTTATTTCACTTGTTGATCAGACTTTACACCTGGACTAGTGGCATATACATCCGCTTATCCAATAATTTTGCAAAAAGAGCTGGCAACGGGGTGCCCAGTCCCAATTAATTACAAATTTAACCATTAATTCTCTTCATATCTTTTTGCCCCTAAGAAATCAGTCAAGCAATTTTCATAAGTGTGTAAACAAAAGAGAACGATGGATAATCTACCCGCTGGTAGAAATAACGTCCTTCATGGGAGCCGCTCTTGTAAGGTCTGGTTAACTTGTGACTTAAAGTATTGTCTATTTACTGATTCGTTGACCACTAACACACACCTCTCAAAATATATTTTTTATACTCTCTATATGCTTTAAAAACTTAAAAAGATCTAGCACATGATTTAATCCCTGCTTCCCTCTGCGAAGGACATTTCTTTTACTTTATTGTTGAGTCAGTTTTCCTACTTCTTTCTATCTCTACAAGAAAACACTAGTGTCAACTTTGGTACAACAGTTGTCATATAATGATATGTTTGACTTATTGCATTACTTTGCCTTGACAATATCCATGAGATAAATATGTTAAAGTTGAAGCCAGTGCTGAAACTAAATCTTCATTTGTGTTAGTCAAACACTTTCATTTAGAATCTATTGCTTTGTGAGATAACTTTTATGCAAACTCTTATAGCTCCATTGTCTCCAAAGTATTATTCATGAAAGTTTGCACTTGTATGATTCATTTTGTTTACTCCTTGTTTACTTGTTAGCAAACTATAGACTATTGATTTGGATCACTTCATTCAGTTCATGTGCTTTGCATTACTATTTGATCAAGATTATGTTGGTACCATGTCACTTCAAAAATTATGTTGTTTTTATCGTTTACCTACTCGAGGACGAGCAGGAACTAAGCTTGGGGATGCTTGATACGTATCAAACGTATCTATAATTTTTGATGCTTGATACGTTTCAAACGTATCTATAATTTTTGATGTTCCATGCTGTTATTATACCAATTGCTACATGTTTTATTTACACTTCATAGCATTTTTATGCATTTTCTAGGACTAACCTATTAACAAGATGCCGAAGTACCAGTTCCGGTTTTCAGCTGTTTTTCTCCTTCAGAAAGGCTAGTCGCAAAATATTCTCGAAATTAGACGAAAATCAACGCGTGCAAATATCTCATCGAAAGACTCCAGAATCCAGATGGGGAGATGGAGTGGGGCCACAAGACAGCCACGCCACCCTAGGGCGTGGCCTAGGAGGGGGTGGCGCCCACCCCTGGCGTGGCCACCTCGGGTGCCCTCCGACGCCGCCCTTTCGCCTATATATTCCGGATGTCCCGAAAACCCTAAAAACACCGATCATATTCCACGAAAAGTTCCGTCGCCGCCGCCGTCGTCAACCCTAGATCGGGAGGGTTCTGAAGCTCTTCCCGACACCCTGCCGGAGGGGAGATCCTCACCGGAGGCCTCTACACCGCCATGCCTGACTCCGGAGTGATGCGTGAGTAGTTCATCCTTGGACTACGGGTCCATAGCAGTAGCTAGATGGTTGTCTCTCCACCTTGTACCTCCATGTTTAGATCTTGTGAGCTGCCTAACATGATCAAGATCATCTTATTGTAATGCTACATGTTGTGTTTGCTGGGATCCGATGAATATTGATACTATGAGCAAGTTGTTTATCAATCTATCTATTTATGTTGTTTATGATCTTGCATGCTCTCCGTTGCTAGTAGATGCTTTGGCCAAGTAAATGCTTGTAACTCTAAGTGGGAGTATTTATGCTAGATAGTGGGTTCATGCCTCCAGTAATCTGGGCTCGAGATGACAGAAACGACTAATGTTGTGGATGTGTTGTTGACACTAGGGATAAAACAATGATGCATTGTCTACGTGTCATTTGCATTGTTTACATTACACACTTTACTTCATGCAATAATCTGTTGTTTGCAACTCAATACCGGAAAGGGTGCGGATGCTAACCGGAAGGTGGATAGATGCGTTGGATAGCAAGTCTATGTACTTTGTTGTAATGCCCAATTAAATCTCATAATAATCATCTTGTCATATATTGCATTGTCATGCGCTCATTATTTGTCAATTGCCCAACTGTAATTTGTTTACCCAACATGTTAGTTATCTTTTATGGAGAGACACCACTAGTGAACTGTGGACCCCGGTCCATTTCCTCATACTGATAAAACCACCAACTGCAATCATTTGTTCTCTGTTACTTTCTGCACTCATTACTGTTTTCCACACAATACGTTTAATCCTTTATTTTCAGCAAGCCGGAGAGATTGACAACCTTTCTGTTTCGTTTGGGCAAATTAGTTTGCTTATGTTGTGTGCAGGTTCCACGTCAGTTGCGCCGCTGGCAACCTTCTGAAGAACCTCCGTGTCCTCCTGGTTCGATAAACCTTGGTCATATTTCAAGGGAAAAATGCTGCTGCACTACATCATACCTTCCTCTTGGGTCTCCCAACGAACATGTGTTGTCACGGTCAACCAGCAGATATTCTGGTGCTGTTGCTGGGAAGTAATAAAACAATCTACCGTTAACACGCCATCAGCGTTCGGCATGGCTAGAGGATCCATCTCCGTCCTGCAGGCGCATCCGGGAGAACCACTCCTCCTCTGTGAGGAGCAGCTTGCCGGCCTACTTGGCCTCCGGCTTCTCCGCCTCATGACGCTCCTCGGCCGTTTTGAGGCGGCCGATGAATTCCTCCATGGGGAGCTTGTCGAGGTCGAGCAGGGTCTCGATGGAGCATGCCATCTGCGAGAACCTCGTGGGAACGACCGAGAGAAACTCGACGGATAGTGTCCGGCTCAGTGACGGTGACGCCGAGCACCCCAAGCTGCGACACGAGCGACGACAGCCGCATGGCGAAGTCATTGATGTTCTCGTCGTCGCCGAACTTGATGGTCTCGTACTGCTTCTTGAGCGCCGTCGCCTTCGCCTCCCGGACACGGGTGTCTCCGACCCGCATCGTCTTGATCGCCTCCCACGCCTCCTTGGCCGTCTTCTTCGACGCCAGTGTGGAGATCATCTCCGGCGGGACGGCGAGCAGCAGGTACTCCAGCGCTGCTCGGTCCGTCTCGTGCTCCTCCGTGCCATCGTGCACGGCGGACCAAACACGGCGTGCCTCAAGCTTTACCTGGATGAGCAACGCCCAATCCGCGTAGTTTGACCGCGTGAGCAGCAGCCACGAACTATCGGCCTCCCGCACAACCCACTGGGCTGCCAGCGTGCTTGCGGCCTCCTTCAGCTCCGCCGGCAGAAGAGCTCTGTGCTCGCCCATCTCCGGTGAGATCTCTCAAATAACTCAGACTCTGATACCAATTGTTGCCCCTGATGCTTAAACGAGAGAGTGTGGAGAAGAGAGAGTGGAGTGTGTGCCACTTAAGAAAAAATGGTTTGCCTCAATTTTCTCATTGTATTCCTCCCTATAAATAAACAAAGACTTTGAATCTCAACACCTGATGTTTTTTATGTTATATACATTGTAATTAAACAACGACTATGAATCTGGAACCATAATGCTATGCCAAAAACACAGCGAAAATTGTAAATGGAGGGCCTTCTAACGTAAAGCATGTTGATGCTTCAGATGCTATATACATTATAAGTAAACACAGACTCTGGACATGAACTCCTAATACTATGTCAAAATTGTAAATTCTCGTCCGTCTCACACATAGCACTGCCTATAGAGAGTGGATTTGCTACCATACATGTATCCACCGCCCGTTGGTGCATAAAGATTCGCTCCGTGTTTTTTCAAAATTTTCAAAGCTTGGCATGTTTAGAATGTTCCCTGGTGTTTCTTTGGGACTATTATAGTTACGCCATGTTTTCTCTTGTTTCAAAATGTATTTGTGTATCAACAAAAATCGAGTCCCACCAATTTCCGGACAATACTCATTTCTCACAGCCTATAGGCAGACACAAATCTCCTAGTACATGGTGGATGTTTGCAGACTCATCTCTCACTGTCTATATGTAGACACAAATTATATCTTTTTCAATTAAACCCAAAGAGATAAAAACACCCCCTAAAAACTGACAGTTTCACCAGAAGCAGTGGACATCGAATCGCCCATGGTTAACAAATATATGCTGGAATATATATGTACCGCAAGTAATTAAACGACACCCTGAATCCCTCATCAGAGCAGTAGTACTGATTCACATTCGATTTAGTACCAGGAATACCCTCATGGATTGAGTACAGAGCTACGTTAACAAGCTTAGGCACGCATTGATCGTCCCTTTGGAGAAGAACCGGTTGACCTTCTCGGTGGGATGGAACGAGTCCCAGAAGAAGTACTTGTCGGCGTCGTCGCAGGTCAGCGGGCACACGTCGTTGCACAGGTACCCCATCTCGACCTTTCCCGTCGCGCAGCACCCGTCCGACACGTTCTCCAGCCCGAGCTTCTCAGGATGCTCGATGAGGTCCACCATGTTGTCGTAGATGTTGACGTAGGCGAGCCTGAAGCCTTTGAGCTTGGCCCGGAGCCCGGCGATCATGGCCTTCACCTTGACGTTGTACTCCCTGGCCACCTTGTTGTACTCCTCGTTGCACCCGCCGCCGCGGAGGATGTTCAGGGTGCGCTCGAGCGGCACGCACCCGATGGCGGGGAGCCCCGCGAAGGTGACCCGCCGCGCGCCGAGCTGGTAGATGGACGTCAAGAACTCTTCGGCGCGCGCGATGAGGTAGTCCGAGAACTCCGACACGCTGAACTCCAAGAACCGCCCGTGACGAGCAGGTAGTAGTTCTCCAGGAAGTCGTTGGTGCCCACGCTGACGATGTAGGCGGCGTTGGAGACGATGTGCTTGGCCTTGGCGCTCCCGACGTGCTTCGCCAGCCGCTGCTGGTACTCCTTGAAGTACTCAACCTCCTTCAACAGCGGTAGCACTGCCTGCATGTGCATTTGCATTCACAGGGAGAAGAGTTGGTCATGTTTTCCTTTTACTGAAAAATTGAACACTTTGGCAATGCTGTAATTCTAGGACTAATGATTGGCGACTGAGGATTAGCAAACAAAAACCCCATTTTATGACTACTTTCTGATCAGGACTCCATATTCATGAATCATGATCATAAGAGTTGACCGGATCAGAGCCATATTGCCGCATTAGTGGACACACATTGGCCCGCGATGATCGGAGGCGATCCGCGGGCGCCCACGTTCAGGCGCCGCCGTATCCTGGCGCCGACGTCGTGGGGGGTGCGGTCCTCGGGATCCCGCTTTGGATGCTTGGCTGGGATGGACGCGGAACTCTCGGAGGTCGAGGAGGAGCGGCTCAAGGACGCCGTGGCGGGATCGGAGGATCACGTCGCGGTCCGGGCTGCGCTGGATGCGATCAACGAGGAGGCGACGCCGCGGAGGAGTCCGTTGCCGGCTGGGCTGCCTCAACAGTCCGATGAGGAGCGGATCGACGAGTTCTGGAGGACAGCGGGCTACCCCTCGCCGGCGAGTCGTGCATGGGAGCGGGGCAAGTCGGCGAACGACGGTGAGTTAACGGGTTCGTCTTCCATGTGCAGGTCTGCTGAGGGATCGAAGGAGTCATCGCCGGAGTTCAACCGAAGAGCGAGCTCGTCACCGCCTGGATTCCGGCTAGCCCGGGCACCGCCGCGAGTTCGCCCTTGGTGTGGACCTCTTCCGCCGCGTCGGGTCTCGCCGCCGCCGGTACTGGGGACGTTCCTCGACAAGGCTGTATCATCGCGGCCAAGTGCTTCGTCGCCGGGGGCGTCGCCGACGGCGAGCGATGCTCTGGCGTCATCAACGGTCGCCGATCCGTCGATTACGGCGCTGCAACTGCTCGAAGTTTCAAACCGCGCGTTGGTGGGGCCCAGGTGCCAGCAGATCGATCGGGTCCACCCAAACCGCTGGGCTCATCTCCACCGTCCGTCGAGGTCGAGCCCTACTTCGTCCTCACTGCGGTTAGGACTCGTCCATCTTCCCCATCGCCGCCACCGACGCCCGCAAGACACGCCCGCTTCGTCAAGTTCTTCGCCGCCTCCTGCTAGGGTGCCGGAGCTGCGCCCGCCGCCGGCCGCTGCCGCTCCCCCGCCCCGGTGGGCTTGGTCTTTCGCGTCTGTGACGGCTAGCCCCATGGCCGCGCCGCCGCGTCCTCTCGCTGTCGGCCAACCTCGCCAGGGCACTGGACGCCCGCCCGCGCCGACGCCACCGACTCCGGCACTGCCTCTTCATCATCCTCAAGGAGCTGGTGTCGGGATGCCGCAAGGAGGGCAGCCGTCGCCGCAAGCCGGCCCGAGCCACCCTCATCATGGTGGAGCGCCGTACGGCGGCCAGTCGGCGCTTCTCGCCGGCGGGTGCTCAGTATTGGCAGCCGCAATTCCATCCGTTGCAGAACCCCTCGCGGCAGCCAGGACTCCCGACGTACATGCCGCCGCCGCAGCAAATGATGTTCCCGCCTCTGGTGCCGTTGGCGCCACCCACGTTCCAGCAGTTCTAGCAGCAGCTCGCCACCACGAACCCCCAGGCGGGGCAGGCACCGCGGTCGAGGAAGAAGAAGAAGAATAGGGTTCAGCAGCCGCCTGCGCAGGCTCCGCTTCCTGTTTTTCAGCAGCCCCCGGCTGTGGCGGGGCAATTCGCCGCGCCCCTCCATGCACACATGCAGGGTCAGCTGTTGTCAGCGCCTCTAGCCATCACGGACACCACGGTGGTTTCGGCTGCAGCAAATGGGGCGGCTGTTTCGACAGTCGCCGGACAAGAGGTGCAGGGTGAGACCAAGACTAGTGGTAATAGTAAAGCGAAGAAGGCATCGAAGTGTTGGAACTGTGGAGTCGAGACTCACACTACAAAGGGGTGTCCCGTGCAGCACTACTGTCTGGTTTGTGATAACCGGAAACATCCGACTATGAGGTGCCCGACTCTACGGTTGCCGAGACCCACGACATTCACGGCTGGTTATGCCAAGGAGGATACTACTTTTGTGCAGCTTCCCGATAGTGTGTACAAGCCCCATCTGATTCCCTCGAGTTCACCCACAACTTTGGTGAAGATAGTGGGGGTGCCTGTGCCTGCGACTGCGGTTCCGAGTTTGATAGCGAGGTTGTGCCCGTCATCGCCGTCATGGACTTGGGAGGCTGTGCCCCACAGCTCGGATGCGTTTCTGATTGGGTTCCCGAGCTTCGAGGACCTCCAGCGGATGGATGGTATGCAGTTGCGCATCCCCTCTTTCGATGCGCAAGCCAGTATTTCGGTGTGGAAGAAAAAAGATTTTCTACCGACTAGAGTTCTCGGGCAGGTTTGGGTGCATGTTCAGGGGGTTCCGTATCCACTCAGACATTTTCTTGGTATTTGGGCTGTCGGCTCCTTGATTGGGACTACGCTTGATGTTGATCTTGTCACACTGAGGAGCAGAGGCATTGTGCGTATTCTGGTTGGGATGCCTTGCTCCAGGCCTCTTGATGCTCAGCAGGACCCGGCTGGTCCTTATCTTGGCACGGCATGTGTGGTGAGGCTGAAGGAGTATGCTTTCATTTTCCGCCGCGAGACCGCGGAGTTCGTCCCTGATCCTGAGTTCGTGCCATACTTTTGGCGCCGCAAGGGAGACGATGATGAGGACGAGGCTGGGGGTGCTGAGGATGGCTTGAAGGGATCCTCGTAACATCCTAACATGAGTGCGTCTGCGAACACTAGTATGGATGTCGACACGAGCCAAACTTCCGGCGCGGCGGTGAAAGGAAAGTCCGTGGCCACCTTGCAATCCACCTTGCAGGCCCCTGGTTTTGCTATCACCCCGTACAACCCAAATCCGCAAACTCCCCGCGGTATCGAGATTGTGGCTCGTATTGGGCGGTCTTCGCTGGGACTTCTTCGTGGCTCAAGAGTGGAGGGGCAGCGTGAGCACGCCGACCATTCGGTGCTCACCGGCCCTGCTGCTGCACTTGGTGTTGTGCGTGTGCGTGTGCCGCAGCTGGAGGTGGAGGCCGCGAGCGACCTCGACCTAGCTGGGCCGCAGACGGAAGCGGCGGCCTGCCGCGCGACGGAGACGGAATGCGGCCCAACTGGGCCGCCTGTGACCGAGCAAGGCCGGCTGCAGCTGGGCTCCGGCTCGGCTTCTCTGCAGGCTGCGTTCCAGGCCGCTGCGGTGCCAGGCCTGGACGCCGCTGCTGCTGTTGCTGGCTCGCCCGCAGGCCTGGGCGCGGCTGCTGGGCTGGTCTCCGGGGAGGGTTCTTCATCGCCTATTCCCCCCCTGGATGGACTAGCCTCGGTGGCTGCTGGGACGGGGCTGGCCTCGACTTCGACCTCGACCACCCCACGTTCTGCTTCAGGTTCTCCAGTGGCATTGACTGGGTCGGCTGCTACTTCACCTGTGCCGACCCAGGCTAATGCCTCTCCGGTGGTCTCGGACTTGGAGGGAGGTGTCATCACGCCGTCCACACCCCCACCGAGCTCTACGACCTATGACGGGGTCACCCCTCCCCGATGTAGCGAGAGGTTCGGGGTGGAGACGGATGGTGCTTCTGTGACGGACGAGGACTCCATGACGAGGGCTATGCGTCGCAAGGCGGCGCGTAACCTCAACTACTCCGGTACGGAATCTAAGTCGAAATCTTTTCTTTCATTTTCTCCTCAGTCAATTCCTTCGAAGCTTAGTAGTGTAGGTGTTAGTCTTGGTAATTGTTTAGATCAAGTTCATGTTTCAACTAAAGTCTTGAGACATATGGAATTTGACCGTCTCACGGTTATTCCTAAAGTTTCGACTGGGTTGACAGCCACCTATGAAGATGAGGAAGAAGCGATTGCCACATCAGATGGTCAGCTTCTTACTCATCTAATTGGTGAGGTGTTGGAGGGTGGTTTGGATGACGACGGCTTGAGCTCATTGTATGAGCTAAAAGCATCTGGTCGGAAATCCAAATCTAACTCCAATAAGGTTTCCCGGAAACGGGCTAAGGTATCCAAATCCCCCACGGTTTCCCGATGAATGGCATGTTCGCAAATAGCAGAGGTCTTGGTGAATTGGCTAAACATTTGCACTTTGCTGGTTGCATTCGGGACAATAATTTGGATTTCCTTGCTATTTCTGAGACCGGTAGACGTGAGTTCTCGCAATCTCTATTGAACCGTCTTTCTGGCGGCATAGATTTTAAGTGGTATTCGCGTCCTCCGCATGGCCGCTCCGGAGGCATTTTACTAGGTATCAGGACGGATACCATGGAGGTGTTGGATGTTACAGATGGTGATTTTCATATAAAATTGCACATCCGTAATAAGTCTGACAACTTCATTTGGAGTCTTGTTACCGTGTATGGGCCGGCCCAGGAGGTGGCTAAGACTGCTTTTCTTTGTGAAATGGTAAACTTGGCAAGAGATAACCCTCATCCTTTGATCATTGGAGGGGACTTCAACTTGCTTCGCTTCCCATTCGAGAAAAGTAGAGGTCGGTTCGACAACCGTTGGCCTCTTTTGTTCAACGCTGTCATTGAGAGCTTGAACTTAAGAGAGATCACAATGGTCGGGAGACAATTCACTTGGGTGAATTCTCTCCCGGAACCCACATACGAAAAGCTAGACCGTGTACTGATGGATACGGAGTGGGAATCTCGATTCCCACTGGTGTCGGTACGAGCGCTCGAACGTATTGAGGGATTGTCGGACCATGCTCCCATTCTGTTGACCACCGGAATGCCTAGACCACAATGTAAACCGCGTTTCAAATTTGAAATTGGGTGGTTACATCGTGAAGGCTTCCATGAGATGGTCAAACGTGTTTGGGAAAGACCGGTTGCTGGTGACACGCCAATTCAGAGGTGGAACAATAAAATTCGTGCTTTATGCACACACCTCGTGGGTTGGGCTCGTCATACTTCTGGTTTACTTAAAAAAGAAAAGATACGACTTTCCTCCATAATCGATGCTCTAGAGGCACTAGCAGAAGTTCGCCTATTATCCACGCATGAGATTGAGCTAAAGAGCCAATCGAATGCACAGATTGCGAAACTTCTGCGGGAGGAGGAGTTAAAATGGTATCAACGATCCAAATCCCAATTTATCCTTGAAGGAGATTCGAATACTCGCTATTTCCATAGTATTGCCAATGGCAGACACAGGAAAAAGTGGATTCATTCTCTTGTCCAAGAGGAGGGTACGATCGAGGGCCATGCACAACTAAAGTCGTATATCACAAATTACTATAAAGGTCTGTTCGGAGCACCCGAGGAAGGAAACTTCTCATTGGATGAGTCTCGAACAGATGATATACCCCAGGTTTCAGAGGAGGAAAATGGCCTACTTACTAAACCCTATTCAGAGGAGGAAGTGAGAAAGGCAGTTTTCCAAATGAAACTTAATACTGCTCCTGGCCCCGACGGAGTTCTACCAGAACTTCTGGGATGTCATCAAGTCGGATCTAC
Organism: Poa pratensis; assembly: GCA_947311845.1. NCBI lineage: Eukaryota > Viridiplantae > Streptophyta > Magnoliopsida > Poales > Poaceae > Poa > Poa pratensis. The sequence goes on along the minus strand of CAMZMU010000096.1, from coordinate 53,075,502 downwards.
TACAACTATTCGCTTGTCTCCATGATGGACAACTTGAGTTGTTTCGTCTCAATTTGGTGAGATAATTTTACTACCTAAGGTTAAGGAGGCAGAAAGGATTCAACAATATAGACCTATCTGCCTTCTTAACGTTAGTTTTATTTTTTTTACTAAAGTTGCTACGATCCGGCTGAATAGTGTGGCAGACCATGTGGTTCGTCCGTCTCAGACAGCTTTCATGCAAGGTCGTAACATCCTGGATGGGGTGGCGATTCTACATGAAACAGTCCACGAACTACATAGGAAAAAGCTGAATGGGGTAATTCTTAAAATTGATTTTGAGAAAGCTTATGATAAAGTCAATTGGTCTTTCCTCCAACAGACCCTCAGGATGAAAGGTTTTTCTCCTGAGTGGAGAGCGCTAATTGAGAAATTTGTCTCGAGAGGAAGTGTTGCTATTAAAGTCAATGACGATACTGGCAAGTTCTTCCAAACGAAAAAAGGACTCAGCAAGGTGACCCATTATCGCCCATACTATTTAATATAGTGGCTGATATGTTGGCTATCTTGATCGAACGCGCTAAATCTGAGGGCCAAATTGAAGGAGTGATTCCACATCTCGTTGATGGTGGCTTATCGATTCTTCAATATGCTGACGATACAATACTCTTTATGGAACATGACATCAAAAAAGCTCGTAATTTAAAGCTGATTTTATCAGCCTTTGAGCAGCTGTCGGGTCTTAAGATCAATTTCCATAAAAGTGAATTGTTTTGTTTTGGCGAGGCTCAAGAAAACGCCGCCTTGTATGCTGAACTTTTCGGCTGTGGGCAAGGTCAATTTCCTATCAACTATTTGGGTATCCCGATTCACTACGGAGACTTACAAATGCTGAATGGAAAAAGGTGGACGAAAGGCTCCAATTACGCCTGAATAGTTGGAAAGGCAAACTCTTATCCCTGGGAGGGAGATTGGTACTCATTAATTCGGTACTAACAAACATGGTACTGTATATGATATCATTCTTCCAATTACCTAAAGGAATCTTAAAACGTTTGGATTACTTCCAATCTAGATTCTTTTGGCAAGGGGATAGTGAGAAGAAGAAATATCGGCTAACTAAGTGGAGTGTGGTTTGCTGCCCTAAAGACCAAGGAGGGCTCGGAATTCATGACCTTGAGGTCAAGAACAGAGCTCTACTTGGTAAATGGCTTTCCAAGTTTCTGTCGGAAGATGGAATTTGGCAAACCCTCCTCAGGAGGAAGTACGTGGGATCTCAAGCCGTATCTCAGGTTATTTGGAAACCTGGCGATTCGCACTTCTGGGCAGGCCTTATGGCCACAAAGAAGTTCTTTTTCCCACATGGATCTTTCTTAATTAGGGATGGATCGGAAATTCGATTCTGGGAGGATAAATGGCTAGGCCAATCCACTCTCAGAGAACAATATCCGGCTCTGTACGCAATTGTACGAAACAAGAGCGACACAATCGCTAAGGTATTGGGTTCCTCCCCGCCAAATGTTTCGTTCAGGAGAAGTTTACTTGGTGCGAGGCTAGCATCCTGGAATGCTTTGCTCAACCGATTGGATCCTATCAATCTGTCGGAAGGTCCAGATAAATTTCAATGGAATCTCACGAAGAATGCTAAATTCTCGGTTGATTCTATGTATAGAGCATTAATCCTACCCGTAGGACCGGTCGATATTAAAGGTAATAATAAAATTTGGAAGATGAAGATTCCACTAAAAACTAACGTGTTTGCGTGGTATCTCCGTCGAGGTGTAATTCTTACAAAAGATAACCTTGCCAAACGCAATTGGCACGGAAGCAGAAAGTGTGTCTTCTGTCATCATGATGAGACCATTACACACTTATTCTTTCAGTGCGAATTAGCCAGGTCTATATGTTCCGTTGCAAACATTTTTGGCAACTGATTAAACGGGGTGGATCCCAGGTTTAAACTCTTCAGTAGGGTGGGAGCGATTGCCGTTATTTGGTCGTTGTGGCTATGTAGAAATGACAAGATTTTTAATGATAAAAATACTTCTTTTATGTAGGTTATCTACCGGTGTATAGCATCGCTACGGGCATGGTCGGCCCTGCAACGTGTGGAGCACCGAGACTTGTTTTTGGAGGTGGCGTCACGTTTGGAGGCTGCGGCCAGGGAGTTATTCTCCCGGCATGGATGGCAACATAGTCTCCGGATAGACCTACCAGCAGCTTAGGCGGATCTACAATTTCTCATTCTGATATGTAATTCGCCTTTTATTTTCAGCATTGGGTACTTGTGAGCTCGTGAACTATTGGCTGTGTGCATCCTTACTATGCAGAGGCCGGATGTAATGCTTAAAACTCTTAAGTAATAAAAGCCATTTATCTAAAAAAAATGACTACTTTCTCGAAACAGAGAATTTATGGAATCTTTAATTCAGACTAGAGACCGTAGTCCTTTTGTATAGCACAACAGTACTATATTCGATTCAGTTCGCGTGCATGTAAGAGTAGGTACAATTAACTTATGTAAGCGGACTATAAAGAATAAAATAATATTTCTTTGATGACATGGAAGAGAGAGAAGAGGAGAGAGAAGGATAGTGGGCTCTCATTCAAGAATCAGATCTAGCACGTGCTTCTATGCACTTAGTGAGAGTGAGATGTGGGACATATCTTAATAAAGTAACACATTTTCATATCTAACTATTGTACTTGTTGGCTATATGGTTGGTTATAAATGACGTGACAATGTCTTATAGCCGGCTGTTGGCTCTACTATTAATCTTGCTCTAAGTACTTTCTGATTCTAGTCCAGGAAAGATTGGTGCGGCCAGTTGGTGGTGAGAGCAACGGACCAAACTAACTACCACTCGACCAGTACCACTGTTTGTTTCATAAAATTGTACACGAACTACGATGATCTTGCCAAATTCAGATTAAAACCGCCGCACTGACCGGCAATGAATGTGTCATCAGGTCGAGAAACGTTGTTCTCCAGCACATGGAAACGAAAAAAAAAAAGTGGTGTCCGATCATGGGACAGAACTACTATTTGTCAGGAGATTCAGGTTTCCTTTTTACTGAAATTGAACACCTTTACAATGCTGTAATTGTAGAACTAATGATTGACTTGCAATGTTTTTCTGAAATATCTGGCGACTAAGGATTGCAACAAAAACTTCTTTTCTGAATACTTTTTCGAAACAGAAAATTTCTGGTAGCCTGAATTCTGAATAGAGACCGTGGTCTTTTTGTATCGCACAGTTGAAAGATGCAGCGTGTGAATGCCTCACGATTTGTACATCAATCCCAGTGCATACTTGATTTAGTTAGCATGTCAGTACTTCTTGTTTGTACATAGATTTTGGTACGGCTGGTTGCTGAGAGTAACGAACCAAGCTAACTACCAGTACTAATATTTGGCTCATAAATTGTAAAGGAACTACGATGGTGATTAAAAACGGTGCATTGACCGGAAATGAATATGTCAGCAGATGGATAAACGTTGTTCTCCAGCACATGGAAAGGGAAAGAAAAGAAAATGGTGTCTGATCATGGGACAGAACTACTCTTGGGTCTGTACCTAGCTAGCTGGAGTAGCAAGAAGCTTCCTATCCAGAATAGGACAGGACAGAGTACACATTTCCGCTGGTTGTTGTTTTTTTTCTGTCCTGTCCTATTCTTGGGTCTGTATGCAGTTGGTTGCTCGAAGGAGAAGGGTCAGATATTTGCCCAGGTCGCAACAGCAACCAAGAGATCCAATGCTTGTGTTCGAGGGAAAAAAAACAACAACCAGCGGAATGCTTCGCAAATTAGCAAAGGTCATATGTGTACTGGGTAGTTGATGGACATGCTGTGCGATTAATTAGCCGTCCAACCTTGTGGCGACCTGCAATGTCTATAATCAAGGCTTGCAGTACTACATGGTTTCAAAACAGTTATTTTATTTTTCGAAATGGGGGAGAAAAAGACAGTTAACGTACGTATATGCGCATGACCTATTTTCAGTAAAATATATACCAGCAAGCAGATAGTACGTATACTAGTACTCAAACCATGTAAACATGCAACTACAGCAGCCGAAAGGATAACTGTTTGTTGCCATTTGCAGCCCGTTGCCTAGCTAGCCTGGGCAATGGCAGTTTGGAACATTCGTCAGTACAGTACTGCTACTTTCTTCAGGCATGCCGCACAACTCCATGGCTACCGCGAATCTGCTGTGTTCAGATGTGCCGTATATACCGAGACGACAGTGTTGCGTGTCCCTACTCCCTAGCACACAGTCGCATAAACGACATGATGCGTAGAACAATTGGTGGGCTCGCCATTAATCTAGATTCGACCCTGCTTACACATGCTAATGATTATGTGGTAAAAGTCTTTGATTTGGCAAAAAAGAGGTAATGCACGGTGCGAGAAGCGTTGGAAAATGATTTTTGGGTATCGCAAATTAATACCCAAGGTGGGCTCACCATAAACCATGTCACTCAATTAGCCAACCTTTGGGAGATGCTTCGCGATATTCAACTCACCAATGTCACCCCGGATATGATTGCTTGAAAATTTACGAAGAATGATAGCTATTCGTCGAAATCGGCATCCAAAATGCAATTTTTGGGGCACACCACTTCGATGATGCCTACCCTTGTTTGGAATCACGCATGTTTTTCTTATACGATTATTTTCTTATACAATTTATCACATGTTTGAATATTATGGAATAATTTGAATTCAATGTAATATTTAGGATCAAAATTCCAATTCCCCAGCAATGCGACCGAGGTACCATCATAATTGCATATACAACTGAATTTCATTTATATTTCGGTCAATCTTACCCCGACTCCTAGATTCTCACGGTAAGGTTATCCTTCTATCTCAAAGCAAATTATCCGGTTGGGATGGACAAACTAGCTCCGTGGTAAGGTTGACCATGGTTGACCATGGTTCGAATGAGCGATTTTCAGTTATCTCACTCTGGTGGGTTCTATCCTAATCATACTCCACAGGGTCCCTTGATACGCTGCTAGACATCATTAAAACATACGGGTGAGATGATTGACTAAAATATTTTTCAGATCATTATGCTTTAAAAGTTGTGCTACATAAATTGATTTCATAATTAATAACACATGGCTCAACTGGCAGATGTATATGCTTGCTTTTGCAATGGACCCGGCCCTTTTTTTTTTTTGGTCCTGGACGAGTTTGCCTGGTACCTATGCGCGCGGCGCTGTACGAGCGTAGTACGTTCACTTATAATGACCGGATTCTTCAGAGAATTATTTTTTAAAATAATATTTTAAAAAAATTATTTCACAAATAGCATGCATTTTGAGTTAATTTGAGAAGTAGCGTGCCGTCGGCAGTGGCAGTGCCGAAAGAAGCTCTTTCGGCGGCGTTGTTGCCGAAACTCTTGTTTCGGCGGGGGGCCCGCCGAAAGTGTTGGTTTCGTTACCGCAAGTGACGAAACACTAGCTCCGTCGCCGAAACGTGTTGATTTTTTTCTTTTATTAACCGTGGCCGTCGTCCTCCGTGCGACCAATAGCTCACATCGCGGCGTGGACGGTCGTCAGGAGCTCGCAACGGCCACGGGACACGGAAACAGCTACAGGTTGATACATGCATATGGGTGCTTACAGTAACAGGACAGGATCGATGGAATATTGCTCCAACAAATTGGTAAGAAGTTTCTTAAGGTAGCAAACAAATTTACAACAAGTTTGTTAAAATATTAGTTAGAGGTAATACAAGTTTACAAGTTTGTTATAATAGGGAGAGGAACGGTTTTCAAGTTATCATGATAAATCAGGCTGGATTTCGGGAGATGACTTCAGATAAGTTCGGTTGAGATCGGACGATGAGAGCATGTTTTTTGGGGGATGCTGTTGACTTGTTGTACTATGGACGCGGCAGTTGCAGGTTGGATACGGTGCGTAGTAAGTACGTACCAGGACGCTGGCTGTGCGGTTGTCGAGGCCGGTGCCGGCGGAGGCGAACACGACGCCGGTGGCGAAGTCCTTGATGCTGTAGGCCGGGTCGAGGTACGCCGGCACGAGCGGCGGCAGGCCGAACGCCTCGGAGACGAAGTCCGGCGGCAGGCGTCCGTTGCAGAACCGGCCCGTGGCGCCACCGCCCCGCAGGTGCAGGTCGCGCCCGTACGGCGGGAAGTTGCTCTTCAGAATCGTCCCGATCGCGTTGTTGTTGCCCGTGTCCACCGTCGAGTCCCCGAACACGATCACCGCCGGCACCACCGGCTTCTTCTTCGCCGCCGGCGCCGATGCCGCAACGACGACGAGAAGATGCGCCGCCGCGGCGAAGAGCAGCAGCACCACCGTCGCCGACGACAGCCTTGTTGCCTGGTGATTAGATGCCATCGACGTGTGCACTAACGCAGTAGTTGGTGCTTTTGTTGGCGTTACGTGCAGCGAGCGAGAGTCGAGAGCGCGCGCGGCTTGCAGGTAGCTTCGTCGATCGCCATTAAATAGGGGCGATCGAGATGTCAGGTGTGGGCCGAGAGGCGTCGCGAGTTCGCAACTGACTGACCGAGGAGGACGCTTTCAAAGTTACGCCAGGAGGCGCATGACCTTGTCCCACTTTGTTGGGATAAGGAAATACACTTGAAATCGATGTTACTTGGTCTTTTCTCGACGAAGGAAATAGATCGACCTGTATACCTCAAGTCGCACCGTCACGTTACTCCGTGTACCGACCGTTCTCTGCCCAACCGATATGCGGGACCAGTATCCACTGGCTTGGGCATGTACAATGGTAGGGAATGCACGCCTTCTCTTAGCGGTCCACGTCATTTAGAGAAGACAAAATTATAAGTTGTACAATGCGTTATCTCTTATTACCATCTCTTACAATTAATAAGAATTAATTATATTTTAGTAGGAAATCGTAGTTCTAAGGGAAGACAAACTGTACAATGGTGAAATTAGCCTTCTCTTATTTCGTAAGAGATCATCTCTTAGCTAAGGGAAGGCAACCTCCTCTTTTTTAATTCTCTCTCCGCCAACTAGACAATTATCCTACGTGTCAACGCTAAGAGAAGACTGACATCACCCCACTGTACATGCCCTTAGTACCCTCTTTCCCTTTATATTAACTTCGTTGCCAGTTGGCCAACATACACCCAGGGCCTCTTTGATTTAAAAAAATGATTTGCATAGAATTTTTAAGAACAAATCCTTGGATATTATTCTTGATTGGTTTTCTGGGTTGAATCATATAGGATTTTGTTTACAAGTAATCCTAACGTCCACTCAAATCTCCATTTCATAATCCTTTTTTGCGCGAAAGAATGAAACAAACTTTGGTGTATATGAAATCATCTAGGAGAGGAGTGGGCACTACATTGCGATCCTGCCTTTATAGAATCCTGATAATCAAAGAGACACTCAATTTGATTTTTTTACAATTCAGAGTATATTCTTTCAATGAAGCCAACATTTCCGTTCATAGTAAAATATTTGGTGACTCAATGAGTTTGTAACTTTAGTATGTGCGCAATGGCGGGAGTGTACATCTACATTGTATGTAGTTTTTCTAATGACGATCCGCGGCGAGGCAATAGACATGATGCCCACCGTCCCCTTCAGTTCACGTCTACGACATTTTGATCTACATCCTTTGAACCAATATGTCTCAATTGTTTGAGTGCATCGATCGGTCCATCACATAGCCGCCATCTACCACTCAACTATTCCTTCTCACGTTGTCTTCCGTTTGTATCTTTGACTTAAAATTTTGTATGTATATGACAGTGTAATTAAATACAAAACTTCATACTCCCTGCGTTTCTGAATGTAAGGCGTATAGTTTTCTGCACGAATATTAAGACATGGGTATTTGGCATGCGGTGGACTCATTTGTTTCTGAAAAAATTCGGAAGAGAGTAGTCCCTAATAGCCACCAAATGAAAACAATCCGTAAAATCTCTCCATTCGAGATAGGAACTCATGTTTGGATGGGTAAAATTGTCCAAAAATCGCAAAACCCCTTATATTTTGGATTTTTTCAGAAAACTATACGCCTTTCATTCAAGAACGGAGGGAGTATTATGACAAAATTACGACAATTAACCTTTTTAATATAAATATTTAGGTACACTACAAAGTCAAACTTAGAAAGTAACCCGCACAAAAAACTTACAAAGTAATGTATATTTACAAAAGCAGATGTTAATACAGAGTAGTCGACCATCAAAATTTTGTATGGTTCATTCAGCTCTGGGTGTATACATAAGCTGCCACAACTGACAACGAACTTGGGAGGCTTTCAAAGTAGCACCAAGATGCGCATGATCTCTATCACTTTGCTAGATACTGATCGATATGCTTAGTTGCTTACCTTTCATAAACAAGGAGAGAGATGCACGCATCTGTCCGTATGTAAACACATCACCGTAGAACTAGTAATCTCCCAGCTCTCTCTCTTGTGAATTTCTTTCTGGACGAGTCTTTTGACCCGTCTTTCTCGCAATGGCAGCATGCACCATCTTATTGGCTCGACACCAGATTGGATTAATAAACGTGCCCAAACCCGAAAACAAGTATAGTTGGCAAACTTAGCTGAATTTCACGACTAGATTGATCTCCAACGTATTTCGTATGGAACTCTAACGCTTACCGCAACAAGGAATTGGTAATCCTTTTGCTAGACTGTCTGGCTTGATTGTCACCGAGTTACAAAAATGCCTAGCTGCTGAAGCAGCTTTAATTTATTTCGTGATTACAGTATGCTCACTGCGCTACGACTGTACGGGTATAATTACCAGAAAAGCATCCGTAAATCTGTACTTGTCTCTGTCTAACAATCAATGATCATCGCAACTTGATAGCAAAGCCATCGTTCTGGTACCTGTCATTCTTTCGGGCTCTGGCGGAGGTACGTAGAGCACTTCATATTTTCTTGTCATACTCGGCAGTGCACTATACCTTGTTAACACTCTCTTTTAAAAGATAATTTATTAATATAGTCGTATCTGGTCTGTGCAACAATGTATTGTAATTTGGCAGCAGAAATAACATTACGGGTTTACCGAGTACCGTAATATATAGAAAGGAGACAACAATCATCTCGAGTAGACGATTCGCAATCAGCACCGCGCGTCTGCATGCATTCAGCGTGATCGATCTAGGTGACGGATGGCGCAGCGCCGGTGATCGGCCGGTGTGCCTCGGCGGTCGCTCTCCGACGCCGATCGATTCTATAACTCCAGGTCTCTATCGCATGCATGGTTGCATGGGCCTTGAATTTTTGGCAACGACGCGGAGCGGTACGCCTGCCCCCGGCGCCGGCCAACGACCCAGGGAGAAAGAACAGAGAAGCAGCACGCCATGAACCAGTCGAGGCCAGAAACTGAAGAGGCCACGACGTATCTCCATCTTGCTGCTGCTAACTGATTGGCATATTGTGCACATTTTCCGGGGAAAATAAAGGATCCGGGACCTCCGACGTGCATGCACGGCATGCGGTTAGTGCTGCAGCTGCACAGTACGGCCAGCTGAGGCGGGTATTGCTTCGGTTGGTTTCGTATCACCATCAGTCCACCACCGACTTTGCACAGTTAGGGTCCGATCGACTTGACACTATCATGATTGTTTTTTTAAATCAACATGCACTACCGGAAAATCAATCATTGCCGTGTATACGGCTCTTTGCCGTGTGTGTCATGTTTTGCGGAACACGGCAAAGACAGACTTTGCCGTGCTGACCGGAAATACACACGGCAAAGTTTCGGTGCACGGTATCGTCCACGCAAACACACGACAAAGAAATACACACGGCAAAGATAAGCAAAAACACACGGCAAAGAAATACACACGGCAAAGACAAAGCAAAAACACACGGCAAAGATAGGTACACGGCAAAGAAAATGGAGACAAACGGAAATGCAAACGGCGTGGCTGCGGCAGCTCTTTGCCGTGTGTTTTAAATCTTTGCCGTGTGTTTGCACACAGCACACGGCAAAGACCAATTTTTTTTTCAACTTTAGTTTATCTACTTGTAACAACAGTATGACTATTCATGTGGCATAGTTTGTGATAAATTATCCATATTTTACACATGGGTGTGTCTTGATAAGGCAAACAATATTGTCAAAAACAGTTTTCAAAATATTTTTTATAAATATTTTTTTCTATTTTTTAAGTGTCAAAAGTGACATTTTATGTGAAACAAATACACAAAATATGGTGCAAAATGGCACCCATCTAGATTTCACACAAAGTAGACCATATTTTATGGATAATCCAAAAATATTAGGAATTTTCTCGCTTTCTACCTAATTTCGCGTATTTAAATGACTTTATGCCGGTTTTTCGAAAGCAATTCAAATTTGAACTACAAGTGTGTGATAGTTTGCTCTGAATTTTTTTCAAAAATTATTTTAAGATATACAATTAGTGGTTATATCATAGAACCATCGATAGTTTTGAAAAATTCGACCCCTTTCATTGAATAGACACGGCAGTCATTTTGACCGTTTTTTCAAAAAAATCAAATAAAGTGATAAATTGCTCAAAAAATGAAATCCTTTTGCATGGAGCCCTTTTAGGTGTAGTAGTTGATATAAAAAATAATAAACTTGAGTTTTGACGAAATTTCCAAAAAATTCTTTCACAAAAAGTTCTATCGTCTACAAACATGTTTAAGTTTCGAGACAAATAACCAAGATATGACCATTCCCGTGGCATAGTTTGTGATAATGTGCCCATATTTGACACATAGGTGTGTCTTGGTATGGCAAACAATGTTGTAGAACTGAGTTTGTTCAAATTATTTTTATAAATACCATTTTTATTTTTTAAGTGCTAAAATGACTTTTTTTGTGAAGCAAGTACAAAAAATATGGTGCAAAATGGCACCCATCTAAATTTCACACAAAGTAGACCATATTCTATGGAAAATCCAGAAATATTAGGAATTTTCTCGGTTTCTACCTAATTTCGCCCATTTAAATGACTTTATGCCGATTTTCTGAAAATAATTCAAATTTGAACTACAAGTGTGTGATAGTTTGCTCTGAATTTTTTTCAAAAATCATTTTAAGATATACAATTAGTGGTTATATCATGGAACCGTCGATAGTTCTAAAAAATTCGACCCCTTTCATTGAATAGACACGGCGGCCATTTTGACCGTTTTTTCAAAAAAATCAAATAAAGTGATAAATTGCTCAAAAAATGAAATCCTTTGGCATGGAGCCCTTTTAGGTGTGGTAGTTGATATAAAAAATAATAAACTTGAGTTTTGACGAAAATTCTAAAAAATTCTTTCACAAAAAGTTCTATCGTCTACAAACATGTTTAAGTTTCGAGACAAATAACCAAGATATGACCATTCCCGTGGCATAGTTTGTGATAATGTGCCCATATTTGACACATAGGTGTGTCTTGGTATGGCAAACAATGTTGTAGAACTGAGTTTGTTCAAATTATTTTTATAAATACCATTTTTTATTTTTTAAGTGCTAAAATGACTTTTTTGTGAAGCAAGTACAAAAAATATGGTGCAAAATGGCACACATCTAAATTTCACACAAAGTAGACCATATTCTATGGAAAATCCAGAAATATTAGGAATTTTCTCGGTTTCTACCTAATTTCGCCTATTTAAATGACTTTATGCCGATTTTCTGAAAATAATTTAAATTTGAACTACAAATGTGATAGTTTGCTCTGAATTTTTTTCAAACATCATTTTAAGATATACAATTAGTGGTTATATCATAGAACCGTCGATAGTTCTGAAAAATTCGACCCCTTTCATTGAATAGACACGGCGGTCATTTTGACCGTTTTTTCAAAAAAATCAAATAAACTGATAAATTGCTCAAAAAATGAAATCCTTTGGCATGGAGCCCTTTTAGGTGTAGTAGTTGATATAAAAAATAATAAACTTGAGTTTTGACGAAATTTCCAAAAAATTCTTTCACAAAAGGTCTATCGTCTACAAACATGTTTAAGTTTCGAGACAAATAAACACACGGCAAAGATTTGATTTGCTGTGTGGTGGAAAAAAACACACGGCAAATGCTTTGCCGTGTATTTTCTGAAAAACACACGGCAAAGATTCTTTACCGACGCGTATTATGCCGTGTGGGCTTTGCCGTGTAGGTAAGCACGGCAAAGGCTTTGCCGTGTTCCGCAAGCCCTTTGCTGTGTATTTTGGCCGCACGGCAAAGATCTCGATTCCGGTAGTGATGATTGTTTCTTGTCCTGCCAACGTTCATCGCAGCCCGGGTTGAAGCATTTCTCCGTCACGCGGATCTCCTTCTTCTCGCCCTCCCCCTTCTGGGCCTGGTATAGAGCCGCGGTGGAGAAGACACCATCAAGATTGGAGCGAGCGGAGGCGAGCAATTGACTTTTGTATGGTGGAATTCGGGGGGGGGGGGGGGGGGGGGGGGGGGGGGGGGGGGGGGGGGGGGGGGGGGGGGGGGGGGGGGGGGATCTTATTCCTCCCGGTGTCCTTGTTGTTTTGTTTTCCAAAAATAGCTCGAGGGCTCGCGCGGTCGTTAAATAGTCCCACTCGTTTGTGTACATCTAGCGGTGGATCTTACTCCTCCCGTCATCGTTGTCGTTCTATTGTCCAAAATTTGTTTGAGGGCTCGCGTGATAGTTAAATAGTCCCGCCCGTTTGTGTACACCTTTTACCTTTAGTCCAGAGAGGCGAACAAGTTGGGACAGTTGTTCTTTCTTCATTAGAGCAGGAGGGATCGGGTTTCGTGTTCTAGTTTTTGAAAAACCTTTCTTTAAAATGCAAATCACGGGTTTAACCGCTCATCCTCTGAAGCATGCAAACATTAGTTTTTCAATAAAAAAGGTTTTCATTTATGATATAGCGGAAGTATTGTGTATACTTTTTTTCTACTAAATTACGAATAGCAGCATTGCAGTAATTCTTACTGGGCTTCAAACAATAGTGCAATACCTGGCTTTTTGGGGTCTCTGGCTCTGCGATAGGTCCACAAGGTGGAGCCTGAGACTTAATAGTCTGAGCTTGGTTTGGGCCGCACTAGGAGACCATGTACGTGTGTGTTTTTTTTTAAAGTTTTAAAGCAGTCGATCCTGCCGTCCGGTTAGATAGAATAGAAGTTTATGTACATTGTGTCAAGCCGGGTCAGGTGAACCCGAAAAGGAAATTATAACACACCAAAATAAACTACGCCGCGTCTCCCGGATCTTGTGTGTGGGCATAAGTCCTCTGCTGTATCTCCTCCCATACCAGGTGTGCCGCCGCTAGCGGCTGGAGGGCCGCGTTTCCGAAAATGCGTCTATTCCTTTCTTTCCAACATCCCCATATGACATAGATGAAAGCCCCGCTCGCCTCCCGCTTCTTTTCTTTTGGAATCCCAGGAAGGGTACAGTCCCACCAATTGTTGATATTGCGTCCCAACAAAGGAGGCGCAACACCAATTGTTCCATTCCATTCAAAGATCTTCTCCCGAACCGCGGAGGTGTAGCTACAGTCCATCAATAGGTGTTGAACCGTCTCCGGATGAATTCTGCAAAGCTTGCAAATGAGGTCATGTTGCCACCCCCGAATTTGCAAATTTTCTGCTGTGAGAATTTTCCCATGAATGACAAGCCAAGCAAAAAAGCCGCACTTTGGCTCTGCTTGCGCGTGCCAAATCTTTGTAGCCTTGAATGGCGGCGTGGCGCCCTTGAACTGACAGCTATAAGCGGAGGCAGCCGTGTATCTCCCCGACGTCGTCCACCGCCATGTGATAGCATCGGGTCTTGACTGCAGCACCACCTCCCAAGGAGAGTCCAAAGCTTGACAAATTGGTGGAGTTGCGGTGTAGAAGAAATGCGGAACAGTGCAAGCATCCAATTTCTGTCATGCATTTCCTTCTGCATGGTACGGTGCTTGCGAGTTGCAATGGCAAAAAGCAACGGAAACTGAAACTTGAGAGCACCTCCAGGAAGCCAACGGTCATGCCAAAACATGCATTTGGCCCCATCACCCACCGAGACATCAGTGGAAGCCCGGAACAATTCCAAGTCCTTCCCGTCACATGGGAGCGCCATGCCATGGCCTAGCCGGCTCCATCCAGGAGTACCACGGCCAACGCAGTGGCAAAGCACGTCCAAACTTCTCAATATCAAAAACTCCCAGCCCACCCAATTTCTTTGGTCGGCATACCGTTCCCCAATTCACAAGCGGATGCGGGCGAGCGCCGGGTGCCGCACCTTGCTTCATCCAAATAAACCCCCACCTGATTTTTTCGATCCTCTTGATGACCCATGCAGGAAGCTTGAACACGACGAGGTGATAGATAACCATGGCTGAGAGGACCGAGCGGCAAAGAAGCACCCGACCCACCCATGTGAAGTGTTTGCCCCACCATCCGGGCATTGGAGGTTGGAAGCGAACAGCCTTCAGCCTCGAATGCTGCAGCGGCAGTCCGAGATAAGTGCAAGGAAAACTGCCCTGCCGAGCTGGAAAGATCGCCAATGCTGCAGCCACTTGCTCCTCCGGGCATTGGATCGGGAAGGCCTCCGACTTGGCCAGAAAGGCGGACATTCCGAGATACGTGTGTGGTTTAACTTTTGAAAGGCAGAACTTTGAGAAGGCATGTTGGTAGGGACCCCTACGTCTCGCTTGAAGGGGAGGGCCTATATCGCGCCCCAGTGGCGGATCTAGGACAAAATTGTTGGGGGTGCCAAGCTTAAAAAGTTCCCTATTTACTTAGCATTTAGCAAGAATTTGTCCAAATACAACTGCCATTTAGCAAAAATTTGTCCAAATATTAGTATATAAATGAATTTCTATACATTTTTAGGGGGTGCCATGGGTCCCACTGGATACGCCCCTGGCGCCCGTAGGGGGCGCAATACGCCTCCGCCGCCTGAATCGCGACTCCTCATGGATCGATTTGGAGCTTCCCAATAGAAAAGGCAAAGCGTTTCCCACGCTGTCTTTTTGGAATTCGGAGAACCCTTTCAAATCTGAAATTTTTTAAAAAGAAATTTTAACAATTTTTTAATATGAACAAAATTTAAACTCCAATATGAACATATTTTGAATTTTTATAGTTTTCGAAATGGAAACATTTTTCAAAATTTAAAATTTTCGAAATATGAACAAATTTTGAATTGGAACAATTTTCGAGTATGAGTAAAATTTGAATTTACACAATTTTCGAAATATGAACAAAATTTGAATTGGAACAATTATCAAATACGAACAAAATCCTAAATTTTGATAATTTTATGCAATTTTCGAGTATGACTAAATTTTGAATTTAAATAATTTTCAAATACGAATAGAATCCTAAATTTGAATAATTTTTTAATATGAACAAATTTTGAATTTGAACAATTTTCAAAAAATTCAATATAATATTAAGTGACAAAACAAGAAAAATAGAAAACAGAAAATTAAAAGTACGAAAAATAAAAAGAAAAAATAGAAAAGAAAAAATGAAAAACAATGGCCAAATGGGCCGGCCCATCTGTGCTTGCCTTCAGGTGGCGTGAGCGAAACGGGCTGCTAATGGGTGATATATAGGGTTTGCCTGCTTGAAGCGAGTTATTGTGCTCAACTCGCCCACGTCGATCCCTCACGTGCTATTTTTATTTAGGGCTAGCTTGGTCGGGCCGAGAATAAGTCCGGTTCTTTATATATCTAGATTTTTATTTAGTCTCGAAAATTATATTTAAATAATTAATTTCATGCAATCACTTTGCTAACTTTTTTTGTTAATTTTTTGTTCGGCTTTGTTGATAAATATATGAACAATTGTTTAACACATAGGACTTTTATTTTGTAATCCAGGAGAATTTTGTAAGGGAACGTGTGTTTGTGGTTGTTCGGGGGGGGTGATTTTACTTCTTACCGCATATTTCGACCGGAAACCAAAACCTTGGAACTGACTCAAAGATCAATTTTTAAAGACCCTCTTTAAAAGTGGCTTAAACGATGTTTCCTTGCCCTATATGATAATACACTTTTTTAAATGGCTTAGATGCTTTTTAAAGCCATTTTAGGCACTTCTTAGGGCACCATGCATTTTGTTCCTCTAAAAATCAACTGTGATGTACTGTGACTTATATTTTGGTGACGGGGCTTATGCTTGCAGCAATCTTATGGGATTGTTACTTCTGGAACATGGACGATCCCCTGAGCCAAATCTTTGTGGCTTTGTTCTTCTCACCGATTATGCAATGGAAGCCATGATCATTTGGTTATCTTCTTCAGGAGAATCCGGGTAACCACCCAGTCCCAGAAGAAAGGGAAAGAAAATGACTCTCGTTTTGCGGTGTCTCCGCAAGGTTAGGGGCCACATGCAAGCCGCAGAACATGCATGCGTAGCGTCAGCCATCGTCTTCTTAAGTCCCTCACCGTGCCGCCCGCAGGATCCTCCTATCTCTTGTAAAACAAGTGCAATTCTTCTTGCACCCATGGCCGCGTCCGTTCAAACATGGATGGTGGTGGCGGTGCTGGCGTGCGCGCTAACGCTGCTCCTGCGCTCGGCCGAGGCACAGGCAGCCGGCGCCGCCACGTCGCCGTCGCCGGCACAGAAGCCCGTGTGCGTTCCGGGCGCCAAGGCGCCCTGCCGCGTAGGCGCGTTGTTGCGCGACCCGGAGAACCAGGAGGAGGAGGGGATGTTCAACGTGAAGGCGAGGGCCCCGAGCGGCGCCGGTGACACCGACAGCGACGACGACTACAGCGACCCCGACGAGCCCAAGGATCCCGACCAGCCCGACGACGACGACCTCGTCGTTGTTGGCCACTGATCCATACGATTGACTGGCCCGTCCGGCGTCCGGCGTGATCGATCACGCTTGCGGCCGGCCGGTTAGTGTGTTTTGTATGTTGGACTAGCCTCTGGCCGATTGACCGATGTTCGTTGGCCTTGCATGGTGTTGTTTACTTCTTCAGCTAATTTTTGTTGCCCCTGGCGATCGATGTTGTTAAGTAGATATATAGTGTGTAAATGGAAAACGTGGTTTGTAATACAGGGATCTGGTAAACTATGATCTTCCATTAATACCGTACGTTGTTTCATCCTTTCTCATTTATTTTGATCCAATCATCATTCGACCTGCTCTTTGTCAAATTTGGTGTGACCTTCCCTAGTTCCCTGTGTTGGAATTGATGTCATCTAACGACGAGAGAAAAAGGGGAAGACAGTCTCTTCCCTCAACGTACGTGCCTGATCAGGGCACCTAAACTTTGTCAAATTTGGTGTGAACCGACAAAATAATTTGGTCTATTGGGCTCGCCGCTAGGGGTCGTTTTCATGTCGGCGCGCCCAATAGCTCTATTGGGAGCGCTTTTGGATGTGCGGTGGAGATGCTCTTAATTAGTGATCAAGCAAAATCAAGTTAGGTTAGCTTCCCACTTAGCTTAACTTCTCTAATATTTTCCACAATACTAGAGAATAGCACAATCAAAATAATGAGTAGTCAAATATTACTTAACTCAAATTTATCAATAACCTGAAAATTCGGGTTGTCACACTATATCTTAGCCGGAGTGCGACACCCACTCCTGCCAAGCACGAGCACGACATCGACAACCACGTTCGCCGGAGTAGTGTGCAGAACCTGGTCCAGTGTATGCTCATCCGTCGAGCGCAGCCACATAATGGTTAAAGGGGATGGTGATATTCGTCGCCATCGCGTCACAGAACCGGAGCGGGAGAAAGAGGAAATTGACTAGGGTTAGGGTTATGTTTTTGACCAGGTATCGTTTTTTTTCGACCGAGCACGGCGCGATCTTCCTGGTCGATCGGACGGTTCACAATGATGTTACGGGTGAGTTTGGGCCTCTTGTTGCTATTCAGGCTGTATCGGTGACTGGAATGCGGCTCAGGTTTGGTTAGCCAGCCTTTTGATTTTTCTTGTAAGGAATTTAATAGTTATGAGCTGGGATGTGATGGGCTTTTCTGGCCTAGTAAGTTTAGTATTTTTTTCAGCCCATTTTAATGTTTATGTCTAATGGTTATGCATTGATTTTAAAACAAAAGTAATTGTCTAAAATATGGTTGAAACATATTTTTATTCTAGGTGTACATGGACCAACAAGATTTTTCTTTTAGAGTATTTACGGGTTTTTTTTTAGTTTGGAGGCCCACTTCGCTTAGTTCTCAGTTTTGCACGCACTCGATTAGCTTTTCTCAGTTTTACCCACTTCGCTCTTTCCAGACTCACAGATGGCAAACGACCGTTTCCGTTGAGTCAACCTCATTTGAACGTTACTGCGCTGATAACTTTGATGGGCCAGCCCAAATTGACCGTGTTCTCTCCCGCTGTTGAGTCACACCTGTTTATAAACCCGAATTTGGTAACGACTATCGTCAGCATTGATTGAAGCGGGTCTGGTCGGCCTGGACGCTCTTCATTCAATGCTAATTTTTATGGATGGTTGTGGAGTCACACGTGGGTGGGATGTTTAGTTCCACCTTGTTAGTTTACATGATATATACGACCGGCTTATATTCTAGATTTATTCTACAACAACCACAGTTTGTGTAGTGGAGCTTTGGAGGTTAGGTTGGGTTCTTGTTGCTTGACATGTTAATTACTTTGGTCACCTCCATGAATACTAGGCATCTTTTTATTGTGCAAGCTGTAGACCAATAGCATTAGCTACTTTTGTATGCAATGATCAAGTTCTTTTTTTGAAAAGGATCGGGTCCAACTGGATCCAGAGCTGCCACTATTCCAGCGGTGGGATTACATATTACAACAAGGTCCAAACTGAACAGAAAATTATAACTAGGACCTATGCTTTTACACAAAGGACCCCGAACGAAAACAAAAAACAATCAACTCCTTGGATTCCCTCTCCACCGCAGCAAGTCGATGAACTCGACGGTCGTAGCAGCGATGCCATCGCCGGGGACGAAACACTTGGAATAGCACCTCCGATGAACCTTTGGCCGGAGTTGAATAGCCTCCGACCGGTGAACCTTCGGCCGGAGTTGAATAGCCTTCGAAATGGCCTGCGACCAGGATGTTGAACAACCATTTGAGTGTGGCCTTGGAGGGCTGCCAATCGGCCAAAGAGAGCATAGGCAAGACTGCCGTCGCCGACGCGCGTCCTCCACTGATGAACTCTAGAAATTCGCAGCTTAAGATCCTTGCCGCCATGCAAGAAGCCTCCAAGCACGTCCCCGCATCTATCGTCCTTCATCCCCATGACGATTGAATAAAAGGGACTTGAACGGCAATGGGAAGCCAGAAGCATAGCCGGGAACCTCCAGATCAATATCTAGAGGCCGAAACATGGGCTTATTCGAGGATAATGTCGGCAGCACCTCTCTTCTCCGACTCCTGCTCCATCCACAATTGCGCCACGATGAAAAGCAGCACCACCGAGCGCCGGATGCAGTCCGCAAGCTCCGGCGACGCACTCCACACAACCGGCATAAAGCCACACACAAGCATACATCAAAAACTCCCTAAATCTACTATGTACATCGAGGGGCGGCGCCCCAGCCCGTTTCTATGCCATCCCGCGTGAGTGCTGGCGGCGAGAGAGGCCGGAACCAGAGGCCTTGGCTGACTCTCAAAGCAGTGGGAAGGAGGTTCTCGGGAGAGCTTGAGCTGATCATGCAATGATCAACTGATGTACAATATATCATTCTACTCTATTGTCCTCACTTATAATCCTCTGTTGTGAGCAACTGAGTACGTTGATCACAAATAAGAATAATATTTAGGTGAAATTGTATTGGTGAGCTGTAAGGCACTTATGAAGGATGCACACACAACAAAAGGCGAAAAATTGCAACGAGCTGCGTTACGAAACTGCAGAAGGAAACAAACACACACCGCAATGACTCCAACCGGACGCAGCAAAGCGCGCCATTCCCATCTAGTAGTATATCCGAATATCAACGTGAAACGAAAGAGTAACAAACTCTGTGTACGCATTATTCCTGCTCTCCTTGATCTAAGTTCACGCTTCACAGAAGTTCTTAAAGATGGCAGGTGGCTGACCGCGCAATAGTGAATCATAACTATGGATCTTATCTATAATTGCTATAGTAGGATATTATATTGGCAGTGCCACGTACCACGCATTTTCGTGGCCCAAAATTAACATGGTCTTGGCTAAAAAAGGTGGCACACAAGTGACTTTTTTCCCTTAACAAATCTCACGTACGATATCTGATAGCTTCTAGCCTCCTGGCTCCTGCTGGAGCACATACGTCCTGAATCAGCTGACTCGCTGCCTGCCTTGTGGCCGCTGCATGCGGTACACGCCCTCTGCTTCCGATCGTTCCGATCTCGCCGAGTCGGCCTGAGTCGAACCAAAAACGCTGCTGCTAGATGCGATCCCTTACGGTTGTACTGTGCCAATGCCGCCTCTTCCGATCAGATCGATTCCGAGTCCGCTACAAACACGCCGTGCGAATCTTCCGCACGTCTCCGTGCTCCGCAATTCGCCGAGACGCTCGAACCAGCGTCGCTGCATGCTCGTCGCCACTCTCGATCCGATCCAAAACTGCAGCACTTGCCGATTCTGATTGCTCACACGACGATCTCCGACGGCCGCCGAAAAATCCTGTGAATTCGCGATCACCGCGTGCACCGTGATTATCCGCGGTTGGTCTTCGCCGTTTCTCTGATCAACAATCCATGGCCTCCAACCTTGCTCTGATTAACAGTACGCAGCAGAGTAGGCCAGCTCAGGCAACCAAGCCATGCCAGACATACTCCTCGTCCTCCTGCTTCCCTTCGTTCTCCTGGTAGTCCTCGTCCACCATGCATCGCCGATGATCAAGGCGACCCTCGCGAGGATCAAGTCTGCTCTAGCACCGGAGCTCTCCACCGACTGGAAGCCGCAGCCAGCTAGCATCTTTGTCACGGACCTGACGACGGCGCGCCGCCTTCTCGTGCGCGACTCTGCCGGCGGCTCCTTTTCCAGCCGCCCACCATCGATCTCACCCAGCGCCATACTGTCGCGCCGGCGCTACCAGAACATCACCTCGGCGCCCTACGGCCAGCTCTGGCGCGCTATGCGTCACAACCTGATGTCGGAGGTCCTCCACCCGGCGCGGCTCCACCGATACGCGGCGGCCCGCCGCTGCTCGGTCCGTGGCCTCGTTGAGGACCTTGCCGAGCAGAGCCGCATGTGCAGCGTCGTCTATGCGGCGGAGAGCATCCGGTACGCCATGTTCGGCCTTGTTGCTACCATGTGTTTCGGTGAGGGCCTTGACAGAGGCCGCGTCCGTGCCATGGCCGACGCCCAGAGAGACCTCGTCAAGTCCTTGGCTGCGGCGCGCCTGTTCGCACACGCCAAGCTCCCGGCGGTCACCAGGCTTATCTATCGTAAACAGTGGAGGAAGCTGGCCTCCCTGCGGCAAAAACAGGAGGAGACGTACCTGCCGCTAATCGATTCGCGTCGCGGCCAGTCTAGCGAGCCACCGGCGTACGTGGACACGCTCATCGACCTCCAGGTCCCGGACGACGACCCAGTCGCATCCAAGCCAAGGCGCCAGCGAAGGCTCTCAGACGGTTGTTAGCAATAATCTTGCCTAATCCGCGGTTAAGGTTCAGCAGTTTAATTTGGTATGTGTTTTTCCGTACGTGAGTTTCTAGGCTTGTATTAATCCGGCTGGAGTTCTAGTCGTATGGTAACAGGACAAGAAAATCATGTACGTGGAGTCTTTAGATTGTTTAGGAAAGTTTGGCCTGAGTTCTAGTTGGACTAGGTGAGTTAGTTCGGATGCAATCCGAGTAGGTCTAGGTTAACGATCGTTTGGGTCGTGTATATATACACAGCCCTGGGTGCGTGAGTTGTATTGAGTTGTACCGCAAGTTAAGAAATAAAGAAAAACAACGGGTGCGACACACACCCTTGGCGATAGAATTTTGTGTGTGTTTGCTCGTCTAGTTTTGATGTGATTCGATCCTGTGGGCAAATCCCAACAATTGGTATCAGAGCAAGGTCGAATATTTGAAGCCACGCTTGCCCCGGGGAGGCGGCCCGGACTAGCGCCTCGGGGCGGGCAATCGTCGTTCGGCGGAGCGACCGAAGGAGGCGGCAAGGAGATGTCGTCGGAAAGCCGGTGGAGGTGGATGATTGTTGATCCGAGCGGTGGTGCCGAGGTGCGGTGCCGGGAGTCTCGTCGAGATCGTCAACCGGGGTGTTAGATGAGTCGAAGTGTGTGCATGTTTGCACGTGTCGTCGTCGTGTCTGTGAGTCGTCGGTGTGTCCAAGTGCTCGTCTCTGTGAGGATCCGTTGTAGTGGAAGCGTGGACGTCTAAGTGTCTCGACGAGAGGATCAAGTTCAAGTATGAGGGGGCGGTAAACCAGAGAAGGTGAGTCTCTTCAATGAGGCCATGACTCTACATGAGGCTGGAGTGGATGGTGCAGTCCACGAGGTAGTCGGCATGTATCGCGCTAGGTGGATGGTATGATCCCGGTATAGCGTGGCTGGGTAGTCCAGGTCATATTTGGATTGGTCCGTAAAATTCGCCAAGTCAAAATTGGGGAGAGCCAATAAGACTTGTCGTGGTGCGAGGCCCGGACAAGACGAAGATCTGCAAGGAGTCAAGATCAGAGGAGCATGGAAGACCAAGAGTCAAGATTAGGGAGAGATTGTTAGCAATAATCTTGCCTAATCCGCGGTTAAGGTTCAGCAGTTTAATTTGGTATGTGTTTTTTCGTACGTGAGTTTCTAGGCTTGTATTAATCCGGCTGGAGTTCTAGTCGTATGGTAACAGGACAAGAAAATCATGTACGTGGAGTCTTTAGATTGTTTAGGAAAGTTTGGCCTGAGTTCTAGTTGGACTAGGTGAGTTAGTTCGGATGCAATCCGAGTAGGTCTAGGTTAACGATCGTTTGGGTCGTGTATATATACACAGCCCTGGGTGCGTGAGTTGTATTGAGTTGTACCGCAAGTTAAGAAATAAAGAAAAACAACGGGTGCGACACACACCCTTGGCGATAGAATTTTGTGTGTGTTTGCTCGTCTAGTTTTGATGTGATTCGATCCTGTGGGCAAATCCCAACAACGGTGAGCTTGTGGGCATGTGCTCCGAGTTCCTCGGTGCTGGAACTGAAACCACAGCCTCGGCGCTGCAGTGGACCATAGCCAACTTGGTTAAGCGCCCAGACGTGCAGGATGCCGTCCGGAGGGAGATCCGTGCTGTCGTGGCTGCGGACGCCGAGGAAGTGAGCCAGGATGTTCTCGGCAAGCTGGAGTACCTCAACGCTGTGATCATGGAGGCGCTCCGGCTGCATCCCCCCACGTCTTGGGTCTTCAGGCAGGTGATGGAGGAGGACCATGTCGTCCATGACGGCCAGCGCCTCCCGGCGGGGACCAATGTGTACTTCACGCTGGCGGCTCTGGCACGAGACGGCACAGCGTGGGACGACCCCGATGAGTTCAAGCCAGAGAGGTTCATGGCCGGCAAAGGTGAGGAGGAACTAGTCGCAGCGGTAGGAAGCGGCGACGGCAACGTCAAAATGATGCCTTTCGGCGGTGGCCGGACGATGTGCCCCGGCAGGGGTATTGCGATGCTCCACATAAGCTACTTCGTGGCCAACCTACTGAGAGAGTTCGAGTGGAGGGAGGCAGAAGCCGAGCTCGCTGTCGATCTCCAGCCGCAGGTTGAGTTCTTCACCGTCATGAAGCACCCATTGCGTGCTCACCTCGAGCTTGCACGACCGGAGGCCAAAACGAGACAGGGCACCCAGCAATTATAGTTACCGATGAAAGTCATGTTGGTTGTTTCTCGAGTTAATAACACTGCCGTATGCGGGTGCACAAACTTGTATATTAGGCTTCCGTTTCCACCAAAAAAATTGAATTTGTATAAAGCATATGAGTTCTAGTGCTATTCTCGGTAAAACGTGTCTCCCTCCGATGACTCCACAAGATATGAGTTGCCGGGTACTATTCTCACGACCTGAAGAGGTTCCTTCCACCACTTGCCAAATTTGCGATTTCTAGAGCCAATCTATTGAGATTGAGAGAGTTCAAGTGGAAGGAGGCAGAGGGCGAGCTTGCTGTCGATCTCCAGCCGCAGCTTGAGTTCTTCACTGTCATGAAGGGCCCACTGCGTGCTCACCTCGATCTTGGACGACCGGATGCCAAAACGAGACAGGGTACCCGGCGATTGTAATTACTTAAGAAAGTCATGTTGGTTGTTTCTCAAGCAAGCAGTCAAGCTAATAACACTGCGGGTAAACAAACTTGTATCGTGAAAGCAACGGGTCCAACAAGTTGCAACTGGTATTGGATTGTTCAGAAAAACTAATTAGCTAGTGCAAACTGATCCAAAATTGTTTCGAAGCTCACAGGTGGCATTGTAATTTTTGCCAAAAAAACTCTGCATATTATTGTTTTTCTAGTGACAAATATGACGATCTTTTCTTTTTCCCAAATCCATCGGCTGCAATGGCGACGCCATATCCACCAAATTAGAGTTTTGTCAAATATGTGTAGAGATTACAGTTGGACTTGGATTATGCATTAGGTGTAGTGTTGGAGTTGAACACTTATAAGCCGAGCCTCAAATTTAAATCCGTGGTATTTTCCGGTTACCGCGGTAACCGCAAATACTGAGCCCCATTGGGATTTTTTAACATTCAGTACCCAAAACCTTGGTTCTAGTGCGATTCTCGGTAAAACGTGTCTCCCTCCAACGGAAATGAGCTACTCAAACCTATATGGCGCACAACATGTATCTCGGCCATCCATTTTCGCGATTGAACGGTACAGATTTACCGTTGAACGAGTTGAACATTCAACGCATTCAACAACAAATTTCGGCCGTTCAATCACGGAAACAGACGGTCTGAGATACGGGTTGTGCGCAATATGAGTTGGAGACTCCCTCCAATGACTCCAATTCCCAGCTCAGTGACCACTTGCCAAATTTGTGATTTTTAGAGCCAATCTATTGAGATTGAGAGAGTTCAAGTTGAAGGAGGCAGAGGGCGAGCTCGCTGTAGATGTCCAGCCGCAGGTTGAGTTCTTCACTGACATGAAGGGCCCACTGCGTGCTCACCTCGATCTTGGACGACCGTATGCAAAAACGAGACAGGGTACCCGGCGATGGTAATTACCTATGAAAGTCATGTTGGTTGTTTCTCAAGCAAATAGTCAAGCTAATAACACTGCGGGTAAACGAACTTGTATCGTGAAAGCAACGGCTCCAACAAGTTGCAGCTGGTATTGGAATGTTCAGAAAAACTAATTAGCTAGTGACAACTGATACAAAATTGTTTCGAAGCTCACAGGTGGCATTGTAATTTTTGCGAAAAAAAACTCTGCATATTATTGTTTTTCAGTGACAAATATGACGTTCTTTTCTTTTCCCCAAATCCATCGGCTGCAATGGCGACATCATATCCACGAAATTAGAGTTTTTGTCGAATATGTGTAGAGATTACAGTTGGACTTGGCTTATGCAGTAGGTGTAGTGTTGGAGTTGAACACTTATAAGCCGAGCCTCCAATATAAAACCACCATGGGTAGTCAAAATACACTAGAAAAAAAACTGGAAGGTTTGACACGATATTATGTTGGAAGACGGTCTGACGCCCGTGGCAGGAGTTCCGGACTGGCATGGCCTTGGTATCAGAGCGAGGATGCAGATTGGGTCATGGTTTAGGTGATCTAGAGACAAAAGCAATGAGGTGATGTTTGTTCTGAAGGAGAGACGGGCTTCTGTCGGAGCCGAGGTTTCTGGAGCATAGCGAGGGCCGAGTTGGCTAACGATGGTGACTTGGAGCTCAAGCAAATCACGTAAGGTCCGACTGAAGGTGGAGATAGATCTGAACTATATCAAATCCGGATACATACTGGTTGGTGTCGAGTCCTACTCAGTTACGACTTCAAGTCGGCGGAGGGGAGGCACCTCCAGGTAAATAAAAGGAGGGACTGAGAGGTGAGGGAAAAAAATCAAAGAGCCGACGAGTTTCTTAACCCAAATTTCGAGCGAGGAAACATTGAAAGTAAGGCGGCGCGCGCGAGGAGTCTTTGCTGAACTGTAGAAGAAGTTATGCTCGGTTCGATCGCTCTGACCTAAGCGATCAAATCAGCAGCTATTCACGGGCGAGCATTGGGTGGACAATCATGTCCTCGTCAAGCATGTTCGAGGTGGCGAAGTTTGATGTTGCGGAAAGAAATATTCTCGAATAAATGAGGCTACCTTTATTGTTACAAGATAGACTTAGCACACCCCATCCCATTCTCCCTAACAAGGTAAACATAAAAAAGTTAAAAAATTGAAGTGTATATTTGGATTGAACTTTTGATTGTGTTGGCTAGTGCATGAAACATCACATAGTAGAGCCCACGGTCTCGAGTTCGAGTCCTCACTTTCACAATTAATCCAAAAATTGTTGGTGTCCCTGGTGGCTCTAAGTTAATAGTGTCAAAAACAATACTTGTACGTCACACGTCAGTTGGGAACCCCAAGAGGAAGGTATGATGAGTGCAACAGTAAGTTTTCCCTCAGTATGAAACCAAGGTTATCAATCCAGGAGGAGGACGACGTTGCTTCGAAGGTGTTGGTGAAGGAGTGTAGTGCGGCGCAACACCAGGGATTCCGGTGCCAACGTGGAACCTGCACAACACAACCAAATTACTTTGCCCCAACTTAACAGTGAGGTTGTCAATCTCACCGGCTTGCTGAAAACAAAGGGTTAAACGTATCGAATGGAAAATGATGGTTGTTTGCATAAAACAGTAGAGAACAATGATTGCAGTAGATTGTATTTCAGATGTAAAAGAATGGACCGGGGTCCACAGTTCACTAGTGGTGTCTCTCCAATAAGATAACTAACATGCTGGGTAAACAAATTACAGCTGGGCAATTGACAATTGATAAGTGCATATAACATGCATGTGTGAGCTGTGGTGTCTACTATGAGATTCATTTGGGCATTACGACAAAGTACATAGACCGCAATCCAGCATGCATCTATGTCTAAATAGTCCACTTTCCGGTTAACATCCGTACCCCTTCCAGTATTAAGTTGCAAGCAACAGACAATTGCATTAAGTAATGTGCGTAATGTAAACAATACATTCATCCTTGAATAAAGCATTGTTGTTTTACCCCTAGTGGCAACAACACATCTACAATCTTAGAACTTGCTGTCACTATCCTAGGTTAAATAGAGGTTGAACCCAACTATCATGCATAAATACCCCCTCTTGGAGTTACAAGTATTCACGTGGCCAAGGCTTCAACAAGTAACGGAGAGCATGCAAGATCACAAATGACATAGACATGATAATATAATATTCAGCTCCACATAGGTATCAATATAAGTCAGATCCCAGCAAACACAACATGTAGCATTACAATAAGATGATCTTGATCATGATAGGCAGCTCACAAGATCTAAACATGATGGCACAAGTGGAGAAGACAACCATCTAGCTACTGCTATGGACCCATAGTCCAAGGATGAACTACTCACGCATCACTCCGGAGGCGGGCATGGCGATGTAGAGCCCTCCGGTGATGATTCCCCTCTCCGGCAGGGTGCCGGGAAGAGCTTCAGGAACCCCCCGAGTTAGGGTTGACGACGGCGGCGGCAGCGAATATGTTCTGGATGAAAGGCTCGGTGTTTTAGGGTTTTCGCGTCTCGGGGAATAAATAGGCGAAGGGGCGATGTCGGCGGACCCCGAGGGGCCCAAACCACCTGGTGGCGCGGCTGGGCCCACTGCCGCGCCTGGGTGTGGTTTGGCCACCTCGTGGCTCCCCTTCGTCTCTCCTTCGGACTCCGTGTACGTGCTGGAAAAATAGGGACGTGGCCTTTTGTTTCATGCAATTCCGAGAATATTTCCAGAAGTAACTTTCTGAAACCAAAAACAGCAGAAAACAGGGAACTGGTACTGTGGCATCTTGTTAATAGGTTAGTCCCAGAAAATGCATAAAAGTGATACGAAGTGTATATAAAACATGTAGCAAATGGTATAATATAAGCATGGAACAGCAGAAATTATGGATACGTTGGAGACGTATCAGTCCCCTCTTTGAACATGTATAGGCCTCTGTCGAGGTGTGCCCCCGGCAATCCCAGAGTCGAGTACCCCAGGTAGATTATGAGGGAGAAGATGTGTGAGCTGGTAGTATCGGACGGCTGACAAGCAAGGATTTACCCAGGTTCGGCCCCTCATTGTGAGGTAAAGACCTACTCCTGCTTGTCTGATTATGATCACATATGAGGTTACATGGTGGCCGTGATGGCGATTGTGGAGGAGAGACGTGGCTTCTCTATGCTATGTCGTGTCTGCAATGTCTAATTGTGTCTCCATCCCCCCGTGGGGGTGCCCCTGCCTGGCTTTATAAAGGGAGCCAGGTAGGGTTTACAAGAGTCCTAGTAGACTACGACTTGGAGTCCTTGCCTTGTGCCTGAAGTAATTGCTGGGCCGCCAGGCGGGCCTTTGTCTTGACTGCACCAGGTATACCAATAACAGGGGACCCGAAGGGTATATCCTCGTCACTAGCCCCCGAGTGTCTGGTCGATTCGAAGAATCGAGTAGAGACTCATAACAGTATGTCGAGTAGGCGTAGTTAATCCGTCGAGTATGTTGATGACTGTATTATCCATTCTTCGTGAGTTGAATCATTTATGAGAAATCCAGTATATATGTATGAAATCCAATAATAACAAATCCGGTGCGGGCTATAGAAAACCCGATTTTGATAAATCCGTGCGGGCTATAGAGAACCCGACTTTGATAAATCCGTGCAGGCTATAGAGAACCCGACTTTGATAAATCCGTGCGGGCTATAGAAAACCCAACTCTGATAAATCTAATATGAGCAATGAAAACCCAACTTTGATAAATCCAATATGAGCACTGAAAAACCCAACTTTGAGGAAAATCGTTTGCACTCGAGCCAGCGGCGAGTGCCCTCCCGATGGGAGTAATCGATAAAAATTGGAGCTGTCCAAGGATGTTCTCAACTTGGGCTCAGTTTTCGCGTGCCGCTTTTTTTATACTTTTGACTCGGTAATTCGTCGACTGATGTTTTGCATGAACTTTGCTATGTATTTTTGAGTCGAGAATGCCTCGATTGTGCATGCTGAGTCGGAAAGACGTCGACTAATGCTTTGTTTATTTTGCCTAGGGATTATGACTTAGTAGGCCTGATTCACTCGAAAATCGAGCTCAGTTAACCGCACATTCGGTCGAAACCATACTAGCTTTCAATCAGATTCGAGTCCCGGACTCGAACCTGGAACACTTTTGAAACTTTTGCCTAGTGATATTGACATAGTAGGCCTGTTTCACTCGAAAATCGAGCTCAGTTAACCGCACATTCGGGCGAAACCATACTAGCCTTCAATCAGATTCGAGTCCCCGGACTCGAAGCTGGAACATACTGGACAGACTCGACTCAGGCCGTTGTAGGTCTTACTGACTCGTTCTGCAGTTTAACTTTTGATACCTAACGCGTCCATCAGGATTTTCATCATGTCTGTTGACACGGGAAAATTCAAGGGAAAACACTGTTGGAGCGTCCCTCGGCCCAGCTCGATTGTTTGGCGGGTCTTACCTTTGCATTTGCGTATGCAGCATCCGAAACATCTGCGATTGGCATAGTCCGGGAATTTATGAAGTATGATTCTTTGGTTTGTGAAATACTTAATGCATTTAGTCGAGTCTGTAGTCGAGTGAATTTCTTACCTTCTTTTGAAATCTATGGGAGCGCGACAGCGCTCCCATGGGAGTAGCCTCCGAGATTGTGGTTTATTGTCTTGCAATAGAGGACAATCTCAAATCATCCTTCTATACTGCTTTTGTGAATCGAATTTTTTTGCTTTTGAAATCTATGGGGTGCGCGACAGCGCTCCCGATGGGAGTAGCCCCCGAGGCTATGTGCAACTATTTGTAGTTGTGCATAGGCTCAATTTGCCTTCATTTTGCTGTTGTCGAGTATTTTGTGAGTGCTCCAATCTTTGCGTCTGCTACCGTAGATATTTGTCGGGTGCGCAGCAGTCGAACCGGCGGCGAGTGCGTTCCCGATTGTCGAGTGCGGCCGAGGTTTTTTCAAGTAGCTAACCTGCACGGCGCAGCCCCCGAGTCTTCGGGTGCGGCCAAGGCTTTGCGAGTTGGGACCTGTGCGGCGCAGCCCCCGAGTGTTCGAGTGCGGCCAAGGCTTTGCGAGTTGGGACCTGTGCGGCGCAGCCCCCGAGTGTTTGAGTGCGGCCAAGGCTTTGCGAAGTTTGAGCTTGTGCGGCGCGGCCCCCGAGCATCGGGTGTGGCCAAGTCTTGCAGTGTTTAGTCGGCAGAAGTCGACGCGGCGGACCGGAGTCGACACGGCGGAGTTGTGCGGCGAAGAGGTCGACGCGACGGACCGGAGTCGACGCGGCGGAGTTGTGCAGCTGGGGTGGTCGACGCGGCGGACCGGAGTCGACACGACGGAGTTATGCTACTAGGGGAGAGACGTGTCGGAGTCGAAAAGCACCAGCCCCCGAGCGTTGGATGCAACCAAAGCAGGTTAGAATTGAAGAAATAAAATATGAAAGTGACTTAGCTGTGCATGAGCGACGGAAATCTGTAGATTGTTGTTGTTTGTCGTTGATGACGAAGCGCCAGCCCCCGAGTATCGGAGGCGGAGTCGAGGATGCGGAGTCGAAGAAGTCACGGTTGTCGCCTTTTTCGAGTGCAACGATGAAATTGATGTCGTGGTTGATGCTGAAGCGCCAGCCCCCGAGCGCATGTGGTGCCCTTCCAGGGAGTGGGCTGCCGACTCTGATCGCTATCGCGGTGGTCGATGAAGGCGAGGCCGCCAGCCCACGAGTGTCGGAGGCGGGGTCGATGAAGGCGAGGCCGCCAGCCCCCGAGTCGCCATTCTGTCGGGTGCGTGCCGTTGAAGCTGATGTCGTTTGTTGATGTCGAGTGCCAGCCCCGAGGGTACATAGTGCCCTTCTAGGGAGCGGGCTTTGTGTGTCGATTCCACCGACGCCGATCGCCGCCGTGGAGGCCGATGATGTCGAGGGAGTCGAAGTTTGCCCATAGCGGGGCTGTCGAGTTGTTGAAGATGTCCGCAGTGGGTCGATGACGGTTGTGATTTTCCAAGCAGGTGCCGAGGGTATTGGGTTCCTTGGCTGGAGCTGATCCAGTTGATTAGTAATATAAAATATGCATAGATAATCTAAAGTAATATATGAGGGAGATTGAATAGCTAGTTGAAAGAAAAAGGCCGTTTGATCTGTGGATGTGTGCATGTTGTTTGCCGCAGTCGACGAAGCTGGGCAGTCGAAGTCTTCCGCGGTGGAGATAGAGTCGATGACGACGCAGCCGTGGCGAAGTTGGAGTCGAAGGTCGTTGTCAAAACGCCAGCCCCCGAGTATCGGGAGTGGCCATAAAATTGTTGTTTCTTGTTGATGATGAAGAGCCAGCCCCGAGACTCGGGTGCGCGTGCATACGCTGCCCTCTGAAAGAATTAATCTGTATATAGTAGTTTAATGGAAAAATAGCACCTGATATTATGCGATTAGCGCTGCAGCCGCAAAATCCATGCAATTAGCACGGTGGCAGCAAAATCCATGTATGTGCGTAGCCGAAGCGATTCGTTGCTTGCTTTTGCCTTGTTTGCATGCATGCCTTGACTTGGTAAATCAGCTCGGTACTTATCTGCTGGATGTCTTGGTCGATGAAGCATGCGAGTGCACAATTGTTTTGCCATCGCTGCATCCGAGACGAACGCAGACATGCCTCCTCTTTTTTTTTCTTGGCCTTGGTCCAATCTGTATCATGTTTTGATTCTCCCAGCGATGGGCAAAACAACATGCACGCATGGATTAGGAAAATAATAATCAATTGGATCAATAAATGATGAGAGAGAATAGATTGAATTAGCGTGGACGCATAAGCTGGTAGCTTTTCTTCTGGGGTAGGGAGTCGATCGGGTGATCCTCCCGATATTTTTTCGCATGGCCTCCGGTGCATGGGGCCGGCCGACCGCTGCCGCCGCAGCATGCGCTGTTGCTGCTCCATTGGGATTTGATCAGATCGATCTGATTTCTTTTTTCTGCTTTGCACGTACGTGCGTGTGTTGCTTGTTCGACTGATCCCTTGATCCACGTAGTCAAAGTAGTACTAGTTGCTTCGGTTGCATGATTTGCATCTGAACTTGGCCGTACGTGAGGCACTCGTAGCACCTGGCCACGTGACCCATGCTTTTCTCTTTCTTTGATTATTCTTCTCGATCCGTGTGCGAGTTGGAGCTGGCCTCAACGAGTAGTAGTAGCAAAACAGATCGATCGGAGCAGCTGCCGGCTCACGTCCACGCGTCGGGGATCGCCAGGGCGGATCGAGTCTGTGTGTTGGATCGATTTCCTCTAATCGATTTTTGTGCGTGCGTCATCCGTCCACGCGGAAGCCAAACGACTCCGTGCGGCAGTCGCCGAAGTTTCGAGTCCGTGCTCGGTTTGAAGGCCTCCGCCTGAGGCTTGTCGGCGGCGATCTTGCGTCGCGCGTCCTCTAGCAGCTTGGGTCCTCTCGGGTTGCTCCCATCGATCGGGAAGTCGACAACCCGTGCAACAGCAGCGGTGTTGTCCGTACCCTCGTAATACGAGCAATTAGCACCGGAAAAAATATGCAAAGCTAGAGTAAAGTAGTACAGTACATGAGAGAGATTGATGAGTTAAAAGGCAGATTGATCCAAGCATGATCCATGTGCGTGCTTGCGACCATGTGCGTGGCTGGCTGGACGTCGCCGCCACTCGACGAAGCCGTCGACTGCTTGTTGATAATGAATTTGATCGCGTCGCCTGCGATGTGACTTAGATTGGATCTGCTATGCACGGAGCGCCGCCGCTTTTTCTGATGAAGATTTTGACGACGAATATGATGGAGCCGCCGAAACCGCGATCCAGCACGCGTTCTTCCCACAGACGGCGCCAATTGTCGAGGTGTGCCCCCGGCAATCCCAGAGTCGAGTACCCTAGGTAGATTATGAGGGAGAAGATGTGCGAGCTGGTAGTATCGGACGGCTGACAAGCAAGGATTTACCCAGGTTCGGCCCCTCATTGTGAGGTAAAGACCTACTCCTGCTTGTCTGATTATGATCACATATGAGGTTACATGGTGGCCGTGATGGCGATTGTGGAGGAGAGACGTGGCTTCTCTATGCTATGCCGTGTCTGCAATGTCTAATTGTGTCTCCATCCCCCCGTGGGGGTGCCCCTGCCTGGGTTTATAAAGGGAGCCAGGTAGGGTTTACAAGAGTCCTAGTAGACTACGACTTGGAGTCCTTGCCTTGTGCCTGAAGTAATTGCTGGGCCGCCAGGCGGGCCTTTGTCTTGACTGCACCAGGTATACCAATAACAGGGACCCGAAGGGTATATCCTCGTCAGCCTCTTAGGCCATACCTCTGAGACTCGTGTGCCGTCGCTCTTTTCTGGTTTGCACGTGTTGACTTTACGCGTCACACGTGAGAGGGGGTGTTCAAATGTATATATATGTACTAACCTTTCCATCAGTTTGGACTTTTGATTGTGTTGGCTAGTGGATGAAACATGACAAAAAACATAGTAGCTCCCAAAATTTCTACCACCATCCAATTATTAGTACAAGTTTACTCCAATTAACACACTCGTTTCCCCTCTCACGTCCTACCATACTAATTCGATCAAAACTTGCATACATGAACGGGTTAATAAAATGTATCTACGAATACATCAAACACAACTAAACATTTCATCTCATAACTCATCAAATACCAAAAGATCCACCATAAGGGAATTGTACATTTGTGCACATAAGCATGTAGGGCAGCTCATATGTTCTAAAATATGACAACACATAGTCTGGAGTGGACTACTCCTTCTTAATAATTGGAGACCATGGAGATGACGTTGACGGATCCGATGGAGCAACCAGGGGTGGCTCTAGTGGCGTCTCCCCCCTCCAAAATTTGACGGATGAAAAGCTTCAGTCTCTATTTTGGTGTTTCTATGATGGCAGCCGCCTACTCGATAATTTGCGAAACCCAGGGTATATAATGTTTTTAGATCAAAACGAAGGTCTATGCGAAAGAATTTGAAGCAATCAGAAAGTGTGGGGGGGGGAAATGGCGCTCCTAGTGTATATGGATGCACGATGCGGTGGATCTTGGCAGTCCCAAGGCCTATTGACTCCCGTCTTCTAGCAAAGTTCTTATTACTGATAAAAACTTGCGTGGTTAAAATCCCAGATTAGTTTGAATCCGAGAAAGTTTATGAAACAAAACAAATTCTTGCTATGCAGAGTTATAACCAAAATAAATGAATTTCGTGAGCTCATAAAACATTAAATACATGGTGGAAACTCTAATTATGATGCAACCATATGACATAATGATACACTAAACTACAAAGTTTGTAGATATATTTTTATCAAGATCTGTAAATTTAATCTGTTCTCGACCTCAAGCATAAGAATGATAAAATATTTGGACTTCGGAGTTTTTTATCAATATATAAAAAACTCAATATGATCATTGCTACTAAAAAATATTTCATTGCAAAGTAAACAATAGCAAGCATTCATCATATAAATAAATAATATAAACTTAAAGAATATAAAACATTAAGAAATGAGTAACCATGAACATTTTTCTGAATACATGAATGTGTTTTTCGTAACCATGAATATTTTTTTGACCTGTAATATTTTATTGAATTTTTGATCATATTTCTGGACCATGAATAATTGTTGAACCTCTTGAATATTTTTTTTTGAAGACACAGCCATTGTATTCATACCACAGAGAGAAGTACAGGAAAAACAGAGGTACAAATACAATACAGGACTACCAGCACCTTCACACCGCCGACGCCGTCGCCGGGGGGGGGGGGGGGCGGGGGAAGACGCCGGGGGTGGGGGGGGGGGGGGGGGCGGGGGAAGACGCCAGGCCGCCCACAACCCAAGACAGGGAGCACCTCCACATAAGAAGAAGACCGCATATGCCGTCCGCCGTCAGACGCCGGAACTGAGCACGATGAACCTCTTGAATATGTTTTTGAAACTACCTCAACAATTTTTAAATATGTATGGACCATTTTTTGCGGTATCCGTGGAAGTATTTTTTTTCACTCCACGAAAAAGTTTTGAACCTCATGAATATTTTTGTGAATTTGGAAACCTATCTCTTTAAATATATGAACATACGTTTTGAAACCGCGTGAATATTTTTTCACACTATCGTTCATAATTTTAATATGAAAGAAACATGAAAATGAAATAAATGATAGAAAAAGAAACGTAAAAAAAAAGTAAAAAGAGAAGAAAAACAGAAAAGAGAAAATAGAAAAAACGGGTGCCGAAAAAACTGGAGCAGCCCGGCCATGTCGCGACCGAGAAACGACACAGCCGATGGAAAGAAAATGTATATAGCCGAATCCTCTGTGCGACCGAGCCGTCTGCACCGCATTGAGCGGTGTATAGCATTTCCGGGTGAAAATGGTCTATAGAATTAGATGGGCCGCAAGCTCTGAACGGCTGGGAGTATCTCTGCCTGCAAGCCGTGACGGTGCCACGCGCGGGTCGCCGGCGCACGCACGTCGCATGCACCCTCGACGGCCGGGCACATCGACTTTTTTTTTTGGAGCAAAACATCGACTAAATTATTCAGGATCGCGTACTCGTGCTTCCACATGCGCATCGCGTGCATGGTTTCAACTCCGAGCCAGTTAAAAAAAAGAGGAAAAGCGGCTTCGACGTGCGTGGATTCGGTTCCAGAATGTTGGCCCAGAGCAAAACATGCATGGATGTCGTCTCCTCATCTCTCCTCCACCTCCACGCTAACCTCTCTCTTCCATCGACTTCAGTTTGGAAGAACAACTTGTTAGAATATGTATACGGTACGACTAGAGATATACTAGGAAATTAGAGTCCAATCTTGTATTCCAAGTCATAGGCGTCTTGCCTCTCAAGTCTTATACTCCTTATATACCCCCACGAGGGTCAGATCAATACAACACCAAATATTAGGGATTCTACAATTTCCACACAACTAAGCAAGCAAAGCATCATTCGTGTATGGCTTTTCACCGTATGCCTGGTCTGTAAAAAGCAGCAAGTCCCGCTGTCAAAATGAGTTTGACCGCATGCCGCTGGTAGGGTTTGAAAAGTGGACGCGGATGATCGATGGGGTTAGCGCGTGGGAATCTGATTAGTGAGGCGCTGGCACGCCACCTGAAGCCCGAGGCACTCCTATATCATCACTTCAGCAAGTCCACCACCAAGAACCACTTCCTTTCAACTGCTCCTTTTCTAGGTTGTCCCCCCTAGCTTGCTTGCCAG
Organism: Poa pratensis; assembly: GCA_947311845.1. Lineage (NCBI taxonomy): Eukaryota > Viridiplantae > Streptophyta > Magnoliopsida > Poales > Poaceae > Poa > Poa pratensis. The sequence goes on along the minus strand of CAMZMU010000096.1, from coordinate 53,039,288 downwards.
GACGTACGGGGCCCATCCAAGTGTCCTTACATACCTAGTTTCCCTTTAAATCATTTTTATGTTCATTATAGTTTAGTATGTTGATTGCTATGTAAAAACATATAACTGAATTAGGGACCTCGGGTCAACTATTGATTGTAAGGTTTTGCAATTTTGTGAAAATCTACGTTGCGTGATATTTCTTATTTCAAAGTCAACTCCCTAAGTTGTTCCATGTCTCCATGTTCAGTGTTGAGCCGAGGTGGTTGGAATCAAGATTAGTTCACACATCTAGCTACATCGACTTATTTTTTAGAAAATCTCAATTAAATTTGATATTGTGGCGCGCTTGATTTATGTCGAACATATGACAATGGTCCCACTCTCTTCTTATCGCCTCATACACCATAAACCCCTTTTCTCATCATATCCTTGCATTATTTTCTTAGCCTCGCCTGGACAACTGCACCCCCCCTCCCTCGAGACAACTCTTTCCCTTCATGGTCCTTCTCTCGCATTGTAGACCCTACCTTTTTTTGTTGTTGTATCAACATTGCCGGGTAGGCACACCAAAATTTGGGAATGGCCTTATCTCCTCCTTAATTTATGGCAACCAACCAGTTAGCTCATAATCACCGACATTCTTCCTTGTCACTTGTGGCCAGTGGAACAATGTTACTGAGCGCCGTGCTCTGCCTCACCCACCGTCTCCTCTCTAAGCCTGGGAAGAATAGGAGCCCACATCATCACTAACCTAACTCATTATGGCAAAAAGGATGTGGTTCACTTAGTCGTCGATTGCCTTTAGTTGAGAATTCACATTGCATGCACAATAGCCAATGTGTTTAAACTATCAATAACATCCTTAACTTTTTTCACCGGGTAAACTAAATTTTTTAGTACTCCCTCATCGATATAGCGATGCAACTCATTTAGATTTTATTAAGTTGGACCTTTTTGGATTTGACTAGTACCATTCAAAAAACAATGCCCGTCTACGCATGTAAGTATATTCTGTTTGGGTCGTTGTCACACTCTACAATATGCATTTTTTATTATTGTTTTATAGGAGAGATTATGAAATGTTATTTATAAAAATATGTTCATGAAAAATATATCTTGTATTACTACTTTCTTCTTAAAATATTAATATTTGTGTATCTATTAGTACTTAAAATTAAAAAATCAACAGCATGCTTTCCCCAAATTCATCTAGTTGCCAATGGAGGGAGTACAACGCAAAATTGGTAATACTTGTCATCAATTTTAAAACTGGAGAGTGTGTAAATGTCCAAAAGAACCTAAATTTCTACTCGGAGGTTATTCTATTGCCGGAGATGCGAGAGATCGGCAGGGAGATGGACATATGTATTCTATGATGTAGATAATGACCTTTAGAGAGATAGTAGCTCGAGAGATGCAAAAAGAGAGGGAAGCCAAACGAAAAGAAAACAACAATTATGATAAGGCAAAAAGAAGCCATCTCAAGTTCTCAACTGCTAGAGTAGAGGAGAGGAGCAAGTAGCTAGCAGCCCCTCCCTATGTGAGCCGTGTCCCCTGGCGTGGTGTCACGGCAGGGCCGCTTTGGCGCCGCTGTCCCCGCTTTGTGGCGGCCGTTCTCATTGCATTGCACCCTGTCCTGTTAAGAAACTGGAGATTAATCTGCAGACGGATTTACGTGCAAGTCGCTCCCGATTAAGAAACTGCCTTCTTTTCGTACGGAACCTCCGCCGAGGCTCCTTTCTAGGCACACACATTCTGCGCTCCTGCCCCCGATGCCCTAGCTAGGCTATCCCCGTCGTCTTCCTCCTCTCCCCGTCTCTCAGACGCAGCAACTATTAGTTGTTCCAAAGAGAGAATCATCCAACCATTGCAACTGTCCAACTACAAACAAAGGGATTTTCTCTCTCTAGTTTCCTAACTGAACCGCGTGAAATAATGGCCGTTCGCGCCCGCAAAACGCTCGACCTACCCCACTAGCCACTGCATGCCGACCATCTGTGCATAAAACGAGAGAGAGGGAGAATATCTTTTGGTCTGCTGTACATGCTTCATCATTCTGCTCACTACCCTCTCCCATGCATGGAGATCGAGAGCTTATAACTCCAGCGCATGCCGCTCGTCCCATTTCATGCCCGCCCCTCCCCCCACACACACAGCCTACCCATCGCCCCACACCCACAGTTCCTGTGTTTCTTGCCCTTCTCTGTCTCGAGCTTGGATGGGTAGATGCAGATCAAGTTGTGCATGCACAACCTTCTTGTGAGATCCAAATCCTAACTACATGTAAGCTACAGGAAGCGAACAATTGCTTTAGTTCTTCGATTAAGTGATCCAGTGAGCTCCATATGACACCAACCGTATCTTGCAGACATCGCCACTAAAAGCTTGTTTAGGTTCTTCCCATCTGGTAAATATATCCTTTGCATATATGGCATATATATATATATGTGTCATTGATTCACCCATAGCTTGCAGATTTGTTAGTTGGTCGTGCTTTTATTTACCTCATGGCTTGTCAGACATCGCCACTAAAAGCTTGTTTAGGTTCTTCCCATCTGGTAAATATATCCTTTGCATATATGGCATATATATATATATATATGTGTGTGTGTGTCATTGATTCACCCCATAGCTTGCAGATTTGTTAGTTGGTCGTGCTTTTATTTACCTCATGGCTTGTTGTGCAGGTGAGGGGGCGGATGCATGCAGGACAGGATGAGATCTTCTGATCGAGCTGCATGCTTGGGTTTCATGGTCTTTATAAGTGATTGCATGGCTGATCACGCAAATGGAAGAAGCGATATTGGTGAGGTTCAATCCGAACTAGGTTTTGCAACAAACGTAAGACCAGTATCTGATTGAGCCGTGCCAATATCTCTTATTCGTTTATCTTTTCTCCTTCCGCCCTAAGGTGGCAACCGTGGCATCGATGTATGCAGGTGAGCATCCTCTATTTGATCTATCCAAGTTACTTATTAGGAACTCTCATAACCAAGTTATTTCTAAGTAACCAGTAGATATATGCATATTAACTAAAAACAATTGACTCTTGGACCAAGTTACTTCTAAGTAACCAAGTTACTTATTAGGAACTCTATCTTATATAAATGACATGATATTCTGTGTATGCAACTATGCATACAGCCATACACTGACTACAGTGACTAGCAGTACTTCCCATACATGTTTTAGTCCAGGTTTCAATTGCAACATTGAGGTTCTAACCAACTTTTTTAGACTAATAAACTTCAGATATTTCTGTTATGTTCAAAACACATAACTCGTTCCCTGTAATATATGGATCTCAATTTTTCCCATAAAGAAATTGGCCGCTCTCTGTATTTTCTAAAGTACTTGATCTCATGTCTATAGTTTGATTTCTTTTTATAGCGTAGGAATGATGGAGACAGAAGACAGATTACACGTACTCTGTGAGGTTTTAATCATTTTTTCTCACTAGTTTCACATATTTCAGCTTTGTTTAAAACGCATAATAAGTTTGACATGGATCTCAATTTTCGCAAGCATCATTGCCCGCTCTCCGTATATTCTCTAAACTCGATCTCATGTCTATAGTTCGATTTCTTTCTTATAACGTAGGCATGGTGGAGACAGATTATGTGTACTCTGTGTGACTTCAAACTCCCAAGTGACTTATTTTTTCAAATGCTATAATATTTTGAAATTGAACGTACTATTTCAGTTTTTCTTATGTGAATTTCCGATTAACATGCTTCCAAATCCCAGCAACCACTTCTTACCCATGTTTGGAGCTTTCGTATTTTCATTTTGTTAGATGTTTTCCATTGTCGTTCGAACTAGGCTGGTTTTTGTTTCTTCCGGTTCTTATACAGTTACACACCTCCCCTCTGTGTGACATTGCGATTGTGCTATTATGTTGATTAATTAGTATTTGTTCATGGATATCGCATTTAACTGCAATGTTGCAAAGTGCAGGTGTGGCCAGTTTGTTCTCTCTAATATTGTTAACCCGCATGATATAAGATACACTGTTACTATGTTGGTTTTGTAGCCAACCCTACGCCTGAGGCACCAACATTGATGCGCCAAGTTCTGGATCATATAAAGCATATCCTTGTAATGCACTTGAAGATGAGGTATACCTTCCCTTTAGGTGTTGTTTGTATATTTAGTATTTTCAAAACCAGTTTTTCTTAAAAACGTTTAAAGCGTAACAAACTACAATCATGCTTGGTTCCTGTAAAACCAGAAAATGGAGTTTTGGGGAAAATGACCATGCATTGAGTGTACTTGGTGCATGATCTCATATTTTTATTATCCAAACAAAGATTTGCACCTACATAAAAACTAATAAAATTGGTTTCCTAAAAGTCCACCTAAAACATGTTTTATGAAAGCCCCGATCTAAATTTCCTAATCGGAACAACCACTTAGGGATTAAGTTGATCATTTCCTACATTTTATATACTCTCCATATCACTGCTTTCTCTCGACATCACATATTTTGTAAGCTTCACATTTCGTGCATTGAGCTAATGATTATTCAACTGTGATGATTAGGGGGATTAAGGAGAATTTTCCTTACATCATGGCTAGTTTCTTTGTTCCTAGTTCTCTCATAGCTCGTAATTTATTTCTATATTTTTTTAGATAAAGAGTATATATTAATATCGCGGAGATACAAATTACACCCAGCCTCTGCAACAACGCAATAACCTAGGGTATTACGGATGCACACAGCCGAAAAACAATAAGAAGAAGAAACAAAAAAGAAAAGTCCCGCTACAGAGTTACAGTCCTTGCAGCAGCAGCACAACCACCACCAAGACAACACCTGAAGTTCAAATTCTCCAAAAGCGACACCTTCAAGAAGGAAACAGTGCACAAACGTCGTCATCGCCTGATCGAAGATCATGGGTTTTCACCCTGGAGATATTCCCCGCTCTCAAAACAATGTCTTCAACAAGGCCATTGTCAGGCACAACCACTTAAGGCCAGACCTTGATTTTCACCCTGAGAGCTAAGACTCTGAACTTCACCTGTGTTGTTGCCCCCACTTACATACTGCTGCCACGATTCCTGAAACTCGAAGCCAGTTCCTCATCAACGCAAAGGCTCCGAGCACCACTGCCAATCCTCCAATCTCAGCCTCCATGGCCTTCTCCGCGTCTGACTTCACCATGGATTTGCCCATGATGGCAACAGACGCAGAGCTTCGCGCTGCTTCCTCGCAGCGCGACCGAATCCCACCCGATCCTGCAATCACCAGGTCTTAACGCCCATGGAGATCGCCGGCGGAGCCTTCCGAAACCCGTCACTCTGGCCAGATCCAGGAGGCCAGGCGTGAGGCAGCTCTTCGTCTTGACGCGATTTGGAACCCTAGGACCACCCGCCATAATTTTGAAGCCTCGCAAGCCCCGACGCCGCGAGACCACCGCCATCTATTTCTACATAAGCAATTGTTCTGCTAATTCTAATTAACTTAATAAAACTATTTTGATTTTTGGATGGTAAGATTAACAAAAGCACAAGCAGTTGGCTGTTCTGTGCTAATTTTTAATACTCAAATCACTGCACAAATATCATGATTATCCTTGTTGCCTAACAAGATCGGCACATATTTACTTCAATCTTGGAGTAGTATAAGGTACCTAAAACTGTCAAGTACGTATATCTATATCAGCGACACTATCATGTAATTTACCATCTTTATTGCTCTTTAAAGATCTCAGAGTGGACTGCTTCCGGACAACCCATATACTAACTAGCTAACGCATCATTTGGTTTCAAAATCGTAGAGGCAAATTATTTTGACGTGAATGGTGGGAATACATGACTGCGACGCTGACAAAGGATGAACTTCTGGTTGCAGTTTATGGGGCATGGAACATCTGGAAGGAAAGATGTGCCGGGTGTTTCAGCAAGATGCTCTCTCGGATATGCAGCTGGTTGATCGAATTAAGGACGACCTTCTGATGTTGGGCACAGACAGGAAGGAGCTGCTACAGGATGGAGCCGAAGCAGAGGCAGGCATGGAGCCTGATATTTGGGAGTAGTCCGCTTAGTCTCTTTAAGTTCCTGTTTTTCTCTTATACATCTAGTCCCTCTCTAGCTTGTAACGAACAATTTCTATCCTCTCAAGTCTTAATGATTTGGCAGAACACCTGCCTTTTTCCTAAAAAAAAAAGACAGAAGAGATCGAATAACCACGAGTTTGACCTACAAGTAACTCACAACCGAGAAGCCTATAAGCGATCATGTTCTTGATGGAATATGTGGTGTGGTGTTCAGTTCAAACTAACCTTCTCACAAATCTCCTATAGTATATTGTTAGAACGGTCAACAGAAGGACCAAGTGGAATCTTCACTACAATCGTGCATGCAAACATTATTAAGCCGGTTCGGCTGGCGGTCTAGTAATAGGCTTACATGATGTTGCATCGACGATTTCATCTATTTGGTTTGTTTCGTTGGTTGATGCATGTATCGAATCTCTGTGATCCGTGAGATGTAAACTTTGGATTATGTAATAATTAATAAAGTAATAAAGAGGCCGTATGTACGAGTAGAGATTTCTTGCACCCGAGTCGAGTGCTCCCGCTCTTTTAAAAAATCGGAGAATATATTTAAAAAATCAAAATTTTGAAAATAATCATGCATGTTCTCGATGATGTATCCTATAGCCGTGCAAAATCATAATGCAAAATACTTTCTATTCTGCCCTACACAAAAATGACAAATTTACATATGTGAGTATAGTTAACAATGCATAGTTTTAAATCTTCAAATTTGTCATTTTTCTGGAGCCTATACTATAAATATTTTCTGGAGCCTATACTTTTGTGGGGACCCCGGATTAACTATCCGAGATACTCGTTATGTTTCCTGCAACAATCCCATGATCAGTCTGTTGTTGCACATAACTCGAATTGGCATCACAGAACACCCATAAATACCGAATAAACTTACTTACTTGATTGAAGTCATAACTTCAACAGGTACTTGCAGCGGAAATCACCAAACAACGTGGAGCCCAAGTCACTTGCCAACCCTACAGGCAGCTGACTGGGAAGCGCCCTAGTTTGCATTGACGTCATCGATCTCTCGGTCTTCAGCATACTTCTTCTTGAACTCTGGACATGGGAATATCCAGGGACACAGCCATGAGTACATTTACGTACTCGCAAAACTACCCCCGATATGAGCATGCAATGGCATCATTTTTATTATAACAAAACCCTTTATTTTGAGAAGACATCTTTATATCTTTGTTGAAAAGAAAAGAAGGCTTTTAGAACTTTTCCCATAAATCTGTCTTTGTAAGAAGTCTCTTTTAAAACTTTCTCCCGTAAATACATCTTTGTTGAAAAAGGTAAGAAGTCTCTTTTATAAACATTTTCCCGGAAAATCACCATTTGTTTATTTCTCCAAAACTCCTCCTTTTCCGACCAAAACCATTCCTAGTCAAATCATTTTTTCCAACAACCTTATACCAACCCTTTGGTATAGTTGCATAAAACATTTCCCACTTTCAGGACACAAAACTTTGCACTTCTCGGTCATAGCCCCTCAGGGTCCTCCACTTTTCCAGCAACCTCATACCGACTCATCGGTATAGTGCACATATACAACATCTCCATTTTCCTTTCAAATCTTAAAACATTTCCAAAACTTGCACATGGTCAGAGGACAGCCTCCCAACTGTCCATATCCGAGGACTCGGCTATTTGAATAGTTTTATTACCCTCTGCAGAGGTAGCACGCTTTTAACCCACATCCATCCGGTAACTCATCGTGTCAGCCACGTCCCGCCATACAAGGTGTATGCGAAGTTGAGCCACCGACCCTAGCCTCTCCTTTGCTCATGCTAGTATAGGATCCTACCCATATGATAATTCCCACCGACACTCAGTCCGGTCCCCGTCGGCAACCCCAAGTGTGAGGACTCATATGTTTTTCCCGGCGACCACATTGATGAAGTCTTCAATCCTCCTCCTTATCTTTCCATAGAGTTTGAGCGAGGACCCAGGTCAGGGGAGTTCACAAACCATCCCCTCATGCATAACGGAGTCATCTCCGTCGATGAGGTATCCCATACTAATAAGAGCAAATTATATGACTAAGCCCCGTTCCCATATGGGGGTAAATGTGGTCGCACAGATTAAGATTGGTTGTCATAGTACAAAGACACAATGTGCATTTTTCATAAACACCTCCATTCTCCAGTTCTCCACTTCCATACCGACATCTCGGTATTCCATATCCACACAAGTATTTTCAAAGGAGTTTTGAGTAAACAATATTTTTCCCATCCTATAGTTTGAAAAAGAATTTCCATCTAATATCTCCATATAGGGTGTCAAAATAATATACTTGTATTTTTAAAACAAAGGGTTTCAAAATCATAGCTTTAGTGGCAAACACCACATAAGTCACTTATGCTCTTTATAAGTAAAACATGTGAACCAAAATAGATGTATATAGATGCAAGCTCAGAGAATAGCTTGCCTGATTTCAGCATGATGTTCCTGGACTTCTCCTCATTGATCAAAGAAATAAACTCTCATCGTTCTCCGATAAATCCTTTCCAAATACCACCCCGGTAGCGTTTATCTCTAGCGTCGCAACATGAAAATAAAACAACACGCAATAAGCAAACCAAACCACAAGTGGTATACAAACAAGTAATCAACCACAACATAGCACTAATTTAATCAAGCAACAAACTAAGATCTACCTTTACAAGGGCATTATACTCACAGGAGTATAACACCACAAACATGCTAAAACAAGAGGGCACAAAGACATCCTCAAATAGAGGTAATTAACAACCACTTTTCTTTAATCAGGAAATACTTCAGACAAAAGTTAAACTACCAATTAATCTTGGTAATTCAAAACATCTCACCAAGTTAAGGTGGAGACATTAACAAGACCCTCAAGCTATTACTTAACTTAGAGACAACCACGTTGAACAAGCAAGGCAAACATCTTTCTCACACCAACATATCTAACAAATACCACTAACAGTACTAACATATTATAACCTGCTAAACAATAATAACATGCAAGCAATAGTACCACAACAAGCATTAACCAGCAAGGCATTCATATTAATCACACACAAATAATCTAACATCAAAACAAACTAGCATAGCAATTCCTAATTACTAGGAAAAGACTATATAGGGAATAAAACCCTAACAATTATATAACTCACAAGTAGCTCTCCTAACATGCTAGTAGAATAAGGAAACATGTCATAACAGTGGATTACCACCACACACATGCTAGGAAACACATTTGTAATAATAAAGTTATAACACAACAACTAATAAAGTCCTAATAAAAAAAAGGCAGAAAATGCCTAAACCTTATAATTAGCACCACAGTCAAACCATGACTCCTAAATTCAAACCAAATTAGGTATAGGTTCTTCTATACATATAGAAGACAATCCAATTGGATTTACTCCAAAATTCAACTCACAAAAATCTACAAAAATCACCCAAGTGCTACTGGTGTGTTTACAAGAATGAATACAACTTTGGTTTTAGACTTCATTTGCATACAAGACCAAAACATCTAGAAAGGTATCACTTTAACCTATCCAGAGAAATTTAGTTTGCAATTTTTGGAGTTATAAAACTCTAGATATTAAATATTTAATGAACTAGATACTTTTTACTAGATTAACTCTAGCACACACATAACTACACATTTTTGGTAAATGTCCAGTGCCACATGGTTAAGAAAACACATATGAATGCTACAAAATTTGAATCATCCCAATAGCTATCACAGATTTACCACAAAAGATTTAAAGCTCTACTGCAATTTACACAGGAAATAGAAATAGATAATAGACCTATTAGAGAAAAAAGAGAAATGGGCCGGATCTGGCCCAGATCCAACTGAGCAGCGCTGGGAGCGGCCCAGCCTGCGGCCCATGAGCGCAGCGAAGGGGTACGGGGGTCGTCTTCTTCCTCGACATGAGCAGAAGCTCGAGGAGATGGCAGGGAGTAGGCGAGGACGGCGTCGGCGACTCAAGGGTTCCTGAGGAGAATGTGGATGTCCATTAGCTAGAGCAGATGCAGGGCATCACAGGGGTGCGTAAATGGCGAAGAATGGAGGACGGTACTGCTCGCGAGCTTCCTGGATGTCCGGCGGCCGGGGATGAAGAAGACGCCGATGCACAGCTCGATTCACGGCTTCCCGCGATGATTCCCTTGACGAGGATGGAGAGGACGTCGAGGCGGTTCCTCTGGTGGTCTTGGATTCGCTCGGGGTGGCTCCATTCGTCGGCGATGTGTGAAGGCGACCTTCGGTGGGGTTCGGGCGAGGCAGAGGAATTGAGGGAGAGAGAGCAGGGGGCGAGGTGAGTGAGTGCTGGAGGAGTAGAGGAGCATCTGGGGGGGGGGGGCCTCTTTCTTCTCCTCGCAGGGCAACGCAAGAGGGGGGGTCCGGGCAGTGCGACGCACGGGCGGGCGACAACGGCGACGGCGAGGAGGGGGGGGGGCCTGGGTGAGCTCGGCGGCAGGAGGACGACACGGCGACGGCGGCCACTGCTGCTACAGGGAAGGAGATGAAGGTTTCGCAGATAACCCCCTGGACTTCTTTTCCTATTTGCACTTAGGTCCTTTTCTCCTTTTTCTTTTAATTCTTTTAAAACCAGAAGCTTTTCAGGGATTTAATTGAGGCACTTAAACATTTTTAAAAATTCTGAGAAAATTCATGTAGCCTCCCATATACATGTAGAAGCTCCACAAAAATTGGCTTTTGAAAATAAAATGTTTTGAACATTATTTGTTCATAGAGTTTAAATATGTTATTTTTGGTAAATTCAATTTGACAAATTGAAATATCTTTGTAATTGAAGCTTAGATATTTTGAGGAGAGAGTAGTATGATAATGAGATGGTTGTCATCTTATTCCTGGATTTTATAAGATAAAATAATTGTTATAACAAATTAGAGTAATAGGTGGAGAGGGAAATTGAATAAGATTCTTTCTTTTAATCCAGATTTTACTTTGAGGGTGTGAGGAAACATAGAGGTCTTGTTTTATTTTCTAGTCACATTCCAAATTTGTGACCAGTGGGTTTTATTTTAGTGCTAGGCACAGCTGAGGAATTGTCCTCACAAGCATCATACACAACAAGATCAATATCACAGCCAAGTTCACACAAAGTCAACACAGCAATTGGAAGGAAAACACTATCATCAGTGAAACATTTTAAAAAGTTTTTGTTGGTTCTGAAATTTGGGTCTTGTGAAACTAAGTTTTTCTTAGTTTCTAAATTTGGGATGTGACAGCTCTTCCCCCCTTAAAAATAAATCTCGTCCTCGAGATTTGCCCGGTGGTAACAGGGGAGTACAAGGGCACGGGTTTTGGGTTGACTACTTCTGCGGTCGTTGCTCCTTCAGTGAGGTTGCCAGGTGAGATCTTGATAACTTGATGATGCAAGGCTTTCTTCGTTGATAAAAATCTATGCTGAGTTCAGTTCCTTGATGACAGGGTTGACTTGATGATCGACTTTGATGGACAACCGTGGTTGATCGCTTTTAGATACTACAAGGCTAAGGTGCAGGGATCTAATTATTAACATCTCCTGGTATACACATTGCAGGTCTTCCCCCCTTAAAAAAAAAGGTCTTGAAGGTTCATCTGGGGTTGACTTGGAGGCATTGTTCTTCTTGGGTAGCTTGACGATCTTCGTCTTGGATGTCATTCCTCGGTGCTTGGGGTTGAGGCAGATATCACTTCCTGATATTTTCTCCTTACGAGGGTCGCAGATAGGGACGCGTTGTTCTCAAGATGCGTCAAGTCTGAGCACTCTATTCTCTCTGGTTTCTAGTTAGTAGAGGGAGGTTATAACTTCTAAATGTGTCTAGACTTTCTTAGTGGTTGAGGTCGTCAACAACAGGTGCTTCCGTCGTTTGATTCCTCTTAGTGACTTCTAGTAGATCTTCTTCACGCTTTTCTTCCTTCGGCTTGGCAGGAAAAAGGCTGGTCCTGAATGGCTTCTTTGGTTCTGAGTCTTCACGAGTTTCGCAGGGGTCTTCACAAATAAGTTAGAGCGCACCAGAATAGTTAGGGTTTCCGGGAAAACTTTCTGGTTAGGGAGCTTAGGTTAGTTTCAAGGGAGTTGGGTGCTATATTCCGAACATCAAACTTATTGTACCTAAAATCCAAAACAACCAAATTTACATAGGCCTCTAATTCTCGAGTCTTCAAAATACCATTCCAACATCTCTGGTAAGGCCACTACTATTAACTAGTTAACTGAATCATGACTTTTGCCCAAGCTAAAGTTATTAATCCACCATCATCTTCCTTGGGCATAAACTCTTTATCACAGTATAGTTCAATCTATCGGGTACCCATCAAACCTTTTTGGCATAGTCTCCCCATTACATTCTATCACAAAAACGTAGTGATCCACCAATTATTTCTTGATTGATTTTTCTCCCCAGATAGGCATATCTCATATTATCGGACTCCTTCGGGTTGCCATCTTCCCACGATCATATCAGCAAAGCTAAATAAAGCATCCAACAATCATGTGATCATACCATCAAAATTTTGACCCACTTTCTAACCAAATTCAGATTTCATCTCAACACTTTCGGGCCTTGATCTCTTAATCAAAGATAAACGATCTTTCTAAGAATAATCCAAACAGAGCGTGACAAGCCCTGAAAGCTACTGTCACCTAGCATGTCTTGCTACTAGACCAAGTCATATTGATTCCTAGAATCCGATAAACATTCACTTATCCTCCACCAATTATTTCTTGCATACAACGATCTACTCATTTTCTAAATCATCTTTGACCACTCCCTATAATTCCATAAGAGTTTAGTACAAGGGTCACTTGCCTAAGAATCCCCCTAAAACATTCCAACACCGGAGTATCCTTCTTAATTTACTTGCTTCCAACCAATCCAAACATCATTTTATCAGCAAGTGCTTCCTAAAAATCCAATAACATTCACCTTTCTTTCTAAACCTTAAATCAAGGGTCACGTCTTCTAGTTCCAGATAACCACCAATGGTTGGGGACCACAACTGGTTATCCCCAGAGTCTTAATCAAATATATCATCTGTTCAAACCCAATTATTTTATCGATCCACTCCAAGTTTTCACTTCTATTCTGAACCCCAAATTTTTGATATTACCAGCATCATCCACCAAATTCTGATCTCATCACTAGATTCTCAAGGGGTCCTGCTGACTAATAATTTATAGTCCAACACTCTTATATCTTCCTAAAGTCTCCTGTCCACCAACTAGTTTTGAGTTGTCCACTAGCACCTCTTTCTTTTCTTGTTTTCGGAAATCATATCCTTGGGGAAACACTATAAATCTTCATGTGATTTTCTTACTTAGAACTTGAGTAACTCCTAAGGTATACACTTGACTTAAGAAAATTATTATTGTCCTTGATTTGAGTTATAACATCATTTGCTTCACCCCTGTGGTGAAGGCATCCACTTAGTCCGGGCAAGCTTTCCATTAGTTAGTTGTATAAGAATGTGGGTGTCCTTTATGACATCGAATTGCCTTAGTCATACAAGAAGAATTTGTTAACAAGGTAGCTAGTCTTGTCATCAAACCACTTTTCATATTCCAGGGGCTGAGATGTACTGGATTATCTGACGTTCCGTCTATTTGTATATGACACTCAATTGTTTGAGCATACAAAAGTGATTTGTTAACAAGTTCATGAGGCTTGTTGCCAAAGTACTTCTATATATCACGAACATTGGAATATCACCTTATTTTTAGAGAGATTAGTTAGTACTATCGTGGACTGGAGTCAGGTGTTAATCTAAGGTTAAATACGATAAGTTAGTGTAGTGTTCTTGTAACTTCACAAGTTAATTTTGCGGGGTAAGGCTCGTGTCTTCACGAGGTTGGCGTAAAATTGCAGTTTCCTTCGAGATTTTGACGCACTTGCTCCAGACGGTGCATGAAGGTCATTGTCTGACTTGCCGATTAGGTTGCAAAAATCTCAGGCTATTTGGTTAAAGATCAGGGGTCTTTTGTATCTTGCGAAACTGTCAGTTCTTATCGGGAGACGGTTTAGATAAGAGGAAATATCTTGAAAAGATTTTCCTAAGCGGGTTACATCTGCAACAAAGTGCAACTGTGGCGAAGAGGTCAAAATTAGTTTTTGTTGGGTGACAAAAGGAGTTTTATAAAAAGAGAATTTTGGGGTTACTTTGTGTTGCCATCAAGGCGTGATTGTGAACGCACAAGAAAAACAACACCCAAACAGAGGACTTACCAACAACAACACACAACCAGAGTAAAGCACACAACAAACAACACACAAGGTACCGTTAGTACCAACGGACGTCTAATACACGTGGTAGTCGGGTGGTACAACCAAGGTTCCTATCAGGTTTATCCTATGGTCTCGGTTAGACATGGTTGGTGAAGTTTTCACTCTGTCACCTTAGGCTTCAGCGGGAGGAATTGAGATTATCGAAGTTGCAACTTAAGTAGAATTGTTGATGTTGAGTTGAGATCTTCGAAGGTCTCTTGCTTGGTTGACTTCGACAATCTTGGTATTTGCAGATCAATCACCTCGATGTTAAAGGTTGAGTATTCGAGATGGAAGCTTCTTCTTGTAGGTGCTAGCTAATTAGGTCTCACTTGGGTTCATCGTCAAGTATTTTGAACGGGTAAGAGGGATTAGAGAATTCCTTGGAAAATCTTAAATAGAGTGATAAGACTCAGAAATATTTGAGAAGGTGAGAAGAGTGGAAGTTATTTTTGGACTTCCTTAGATAAAAGTATGTTTTTGGTAACAATATATTTTTAACAAAATATTTCTTTCCTAACTAACGTCCATGCTAACTAAGGTCTGTTACAGTCAGGATGGCTCTGATACCAAGTCTGTGGGGACCCCGGATTAACTATCCGAGATACTCGTTATGCCTGCAACAATCCCATGATCAGTCTGTTGTTGCACATAACTCGAATTGGCATCACAGAACATCCATAAATACCGAATAAACTTACTTACTTGATTGAAGTCATAACTTCAACAGGTACTTGCAGCGGAAATCACCAAACAACGTGGAGCCCAAGTCACTTGCCAACCCTACAGGCAGCTGACTGGGAAGCGCCCTAGTTTGCATTGACGTCATCGATCTCTCGGTCTTCAGCATACTTCTTCTTGAACTCTGGACATGGGAATATCCAGGGACACAGCCATGAGTACATTTACGTACTCGCAAAACTACCCCCGATATGAGCATGCAATGGCATCATTTTTATTATAACAAAACCCTTTATTTTGAGAAGACATCTTTATATCTTTGTTGAAAAGAAAAGAAGGCTTTTAGAACTTTTCCCATAAATCTGTCTTTGTAAGAAGTCTCTTTTAAAACTTTCTCCCGTAAATACATCTTTGTTGAAAAAGGTAAGAAGTCTCTTTTATAAACATTTTCCCGGAAAATCACCATTTGTTTATTTCTCCAAAACTCCTCCTTTTCCGACCAAAACCATTCCTAGTCAAATCATTTTTCCAACAACCTTATACCAACCCTTTGGTATAGTTGCATAAAACATTTCCCACTTTCAGGACACAAAACTTTGCACTTCTCGATCATAGCCCCTCAGGGTCCTCCACTTTTCCAGCAACCTCATACCGACTCATCGGTATAGTGCACATATACAACATCTCCATTTTCCTTTCAAATCTTAAAACATTTCCAAAACTTGCACATGGTCAGAGGACAGCCTCCCAACTGTCCATATCCGAGGACTCGGCTATTCGAATAGTTTTATTACCCTCTGCAGAGGTAGCACGCTTTTAACCCACATCCATCCGGTAACTCATCGTGTCAGCCACGTCCCGCCATACAAGGTGTATGCGAAGTTGAGCCACCGACCATAGCCTCTCCTTTGCTCATGCTAGTATAGGATCCTACCCATATGATAATTCCCATCGACACTCAGTCCGGTCCCCGTCGGCAACCCCAAGTGTGAGGACTCATATGTTTTTCCCGGCGACCACATTTATGAAGTCTTCAATCCTCCTCCTTATCTTTCCATAGAGTTTGAGCGAGGACCCAGGTCAGGGGAGTTCACAAACCATCCCCTCACGCATAACGGAGTCATCTCCGTCGATGAGGTATCCCATACTAATAAGAGCAAATTATATGACTAAGCCCCGTTCCCATATGGGGGTAAACGTGGTCGCACAGATTATTGGTTGTCATAGTACAAAGACACAATGTGCATTTTTCATAAACACCTCCATTCTCCAGTTCTCCACTTCCATACCGACATCTCGGTATTCCATATCCACACAAGTATTTTCAAAGGAGTTTTGAGTAAACAATATTTTTCCCATCCTATAGTTTGAAAAAGAATTTCCATCTAATATCTCCATATAGGGTGTCAAAATAATATACTTGTATTTTTAAAACAAAGGGTTTTCAAAATCATAGCTTTAGTGGCAAACACCACATAAGTCACTTATGCTCTTTATAAGTAAAACATGTGAACCAAAATAGATGTATATAGATGCAAGCTCAGAGAGTAGCTTGCCTGATTTCAGCATGATGTTCCTGGACTTCTCCTCATTGATCAAAGAAATAAACTCTCATCGTTCTCCGATAAATCCTTTCCAAATACCACCCCGGTAGCGTTTATCTCTAGCGTCGCAACATGAAAATAAAACAACACGCAATAAGCAAACCAAACCACAAGTGGTATACAAACAAGTAATCAACCACAACATAGCACTAATTTAATCAAGCAACAAACTAAGATCTACATTTACAAGGGCATTATACTCACAGGAGTATAACACCACAAACATGCTAAAACAAGAGGGCACAAAGACATCCTCAAATAGAGGTAATTAACAACCACTTTTCTTTAATCAGGAAATACTTCAGACAAAAGTTAAACTACCAATTAATCTTGGTAATTCAAAACATCTCACCAAGTTAAGGTGGAGACATTAACAAGACCCTCAAGCTATTACTTAACTTAGAGACAACCACGTTGAACAAGCAAGGCAAACATCTTTCTCACACCAACATATCTAACAAATACCACTAACAGTACTAACATATTATAACCTGCTAAACAATAATAACATGCAAGCAATAGTACCACAACAACATTAACCAGCAAGGCATTCATATTAATCACACACAAATAATCTAACATCAAAACAAACTAGCATAGCAATTCCTAATTACTAGGAAAAGACTATATAGGGAATAAAACCCTAACAATTATATAACTCACAAGTAGTCCCCTAACATGCTAGTAAAACAAGGAAACATGTCATAACAGTGGATTACCACCACACACATGCTAGGAAACACATTTGTAATAATAAAGTTATAACACAACAACTAATAAAGTCCTAATAAAAATAGGCAGAAAATGCCTAAACCTTATAATTAGCACCACAGTCAAACCATGACTCCTAAATTTAAACCAAATTAGGTATATGTTCTTCTATACATATAGAAGACAATCCAATTGGATTTACTCCAAAATTCAACTCACAAAAATCTACAAAAATCACCCAAGTGCTACTGGTGTGTTTACAAGAATGAATACAACTTTGGTTTTAGACTTCATTTGCATACAAGACCAAAACATCTAGAAAGGTATCACTTTAACCTATCCAGAGAAATTTAGTTTGCAATTTTTGGAGTTATAAAACTCTAGATATTAAATATTTAATGAACTAGATACTTTTTACTAGATTAACTCTAGCACACACATAACTACACATTTTGGTAAATGTCCAGTGCCACATGGTTAAGAAAACACATATGAATGCTACAAAATTTGAATCATCCCAATAGCTATCACAGATTTACCACAAAAGATTTAAAGCTCTACTGCAATTTACATAAGAAATAGAAATAGATAATAGACCTATTAGAGAAAAAAGAGAAATGGGCCGGATCTGGCCCAGATCCAACTGAGCAGCGCTGGGAGCGGCCCAGCCTGCGGCCCATGAGCGCAGCGAAGGGGTACGGGGGTCGTCTTCTTCCTCGACATGAGCAGAAGCTCGAGGAGACGGCAGGGAGTAGGCGAGGACGGCGTCGGCGACTCAAGGGTTCCTGAGGAGAATGTGGATGTCCATTAGCTAGAGCAGATGCAGGGCATCACAGGGGTGCGGAAATGGCGAAGAATGGAGGACGGTACTGCTCGCGAGCTTCCTGGATGTCCGGCGGCCGGGGATGAAGAAGACGCCGATGCACAGCTCGATTCACGGCTTCCCGCGATGATTCCCTTGACGAGGATGGAGAGGACGTCGAGGCGGTTCCTCTGGTGGTCTTGGATTCGCTCGGGGTGGCTCCATTCGTCGGCGATGTGTGAAGGCGACCTTCGGTGGGGTTCGGGCGAGGCAGAGGAATTGAGGGAGAGAGAGCAGGGGGCGAGGTGAGTGAGTGCTGGAGGAGTAGAGGAGCATCTGGGGGGGGGGGGCCTCTTTCTTCTCCTCGCAGGGCAACGCAAGAGGGGGGGGGGTCCGGGCAGTGCGACGCACGGGCGGGCGACAACGGCGACGGCGAGGAGGGGGGGGGGCCTGGGTGAGCTCGGCGGCAGGAGGACGACACGGCGACGGCGGCCACTGCTGCTACAGGGAAGGAGATGAAGGTTTCGCAGATAACCCCCTGGACTTCTTTTCCTATTTGCACTTAGGTCCTTTTCTCCTTTTTCTTTTAATTCTTTTAAAACCAGAAGCTTTTCAGGGATTTAATTGAGGCACTTAAACATTTTTAAAAATTCTGAGAAAATTCATGTAGCCTCCCATATACATGTAGAAGCTCCACAAAAATTGGCTTTTGAAAATAAAATGTTTTGAACATTATTTGTTCATAGAGTTTAAATATGTTATTTTTGGTAAATTCAATTTGACAAATTGAAATATCTTTGTAATTGAAGCTTAGATATTTTGAGGAGAGAGTAGTATGATAATGAGATGGTTGTCATCTTATTCCTGGATTTTATAAGATAAAATAATTGTTATAACAAATTAGAGTAATAGGTGGAGAGGGAAATTGAATAAGATTCTTTCTTTTAATCCAGATTTTACTTTGAGGGTGTGAGGAAACATAGAGGTCTTGTTTTATTTTCTAGTCACATTCCAAATTTGTGACCAGTGGGTTTTATTTTAGTGCTAGGCACAGCTGAGGAATTGTCCTCACAAGCATCATACACAACAAGATCAATATCACAACCAAGTTCACACAAAGTCAACACAGCAATTGGAAGGAAAACACTATCATCAGTGAAACATTTTAAAAAGTTTTTGTTGGTTCTGAAATTTGGGTCTTGTGAAACTAAGTTTTTCTTAGTTTCTAAATTTGGGATGTGACAACTTTCTATTCTGCCCTACACGAAATCGAACATTTTTCTAAAACTTTTAAAATTTAATTTTTAATTTTTTTAAAATAGTGGTATCACTTGAGTTCGGGAGTCGAAACCACTTTCCGCATTACACGTAATTTTAGGCAGAGGACGGAGCGATATTCCCCATTTCGAAAAATAATGAAAAATAAAGAATGGTACAATTGAGTTAGAGTTCATAAAATCAAAAAAAATATACATCTGATGAATTTGGAAGCTATTGTTATTTCTTATTCTGCTTATGTTTGTGTTATTTTCATCCTTTAGATTTTGTTCGGAGACGAGCAGTACTACATCCAGGTTGGTTGCCAATTTTATCCAAATAGTAGTGAAACTTCAATGATAGGCCAACGATAAGCTAGGAACACATCATCAATTGAAGGGTGGGCTTAAGAAAGAACCCACTACGATAATGAGACAACCATATGAAAGGCAAATCTTTTTTTCGGTTGGCCTTGGCCGCTCTATGTTTTCTCCTACTATATCAATATAAAGTCAAAGCTTCTGTCTCGTTTAAAAAAAATATGACCATCAAAAACATAATGTGTTGCAATCCAATTGCATCATACACCAAATGTCATTGACCTGTAAAGCATTGCATGCATACAAATCAATAGAAAATGTCAAATTCCTAAATTTTTGAACATGATTTGGACAATAACTTATACTCCCTCCATATGGAAAAGGATGTCTTTGGTTTGTCTAAATTTAGATGTATCTAGACATGTATTGTTGTGTACATACATCTAAATTTAGACAAAGTCAAGACATCCTTTTCCGGACGGAGGGAGTACAAGATGGGGTTGTACGTGTGTGAGGCCACAAACATAAGGTCCACGTGTGGATTCACCTTCCTCTTGGCCCTTTTACGCTCCAACATAATAGATACTTGGCTCTCTACCTGGCCATGGGCCGGGCCGGGCTTCGGGACGGGTTAAAGGATCGGTATGACCACCTAGAGGGGGGGGGGTGAATAGGTTCTACTCAATTTTTAGCTCTTTTTTGAATTTAGGCTTGACACAAAGGTAAATTCTCTAGATATGCAACTACGGTGAATTTACCTATATGACAAGTTAACACTAGACTAAGCACGATACAAGTAAGAGCTAGCGAGAAAGGAGTAACCGAACGGGAAGCACGCGGAGACAAGTATGTATTCCTGAGTTCCTCCATTTTAGGGGAGTACGTCTCGTTGGAGGGGTGTGAGTTTCAAACTCAAACGCCACAAATGGCCTCACCCTATTCTCCGATGAACCTTACCCAAAAGCTCGGTTCACCTTCCACTATCGGAATCATTCAAGGCGGAATTCGGAGCCCTTACAACAAACTTGAGGCTCAACCCACAAAAGGATTGGGGGCTCCCAAGCACCACAACACCTGCTACACAAAAGTAACAAGCAAGTAAGTACAACAAGATGCCTAGGTTTTCCTAGTGGAAACTCTAGGCTCGAATCCCTCAAGTGAATGAGGGGGCAATGAAGAGCGCTTTGGTGACGATGTAGATCGGGGGCTTCTCCTTTGGATCTCCGAGTATGAGCTCGATTGGTTGGTTGAGTAGGGAGATCTAGGAGAAGGAAGCTTGCATTAATGGAGAGAGAGAGTGGACTTGAAGCTTAGGTGTTTTTGGGGAAGACCACTCCTTAAATACCCCTCTCTTCCAAAGGAGCCGTTTGAGCTGAGATTCCCGCGGCGGTACTAGCGCCACAGGCGGCGGTACTACCGCTGCCTTCTTCCGGTCAAAGGGCAACGGTTCTGGTCTTGGTCAAACTGCGCCAGAAGACGCGGCGGTACTACCGCTGGAGGGCGTGGTACTAAAGCTGAGGAGCGGTACTACCGCCCCGGTACCGCCAGAGGTACCGCTCTGCGCAGCAGAGACCCAAAATGGGCGGTACCTCCAGCGGTAGCAGGCGCCGGAACAGCTTCCTCCGCTGGCAGAAAAACACGGAGCGGTACTACCGCCATCAGGAGCGGTACCACCGCTGGGGGTCGCGGTACTACCGCCACGGTACCGCTCGTGGTAACAGACGGCGATTTCGGGAGGTCCAGCGGTACCGCCAGTGGTAGCGGTTTCTTCAGTTCCCAGTGACTGTGCAGCGGTACTACCGCTGCCTCCAGCGGTACTACCGCTGCCTGAAGCAGGAGACTGTTTCACTCTTTTCTTCACATCTATAAAATCTTGCCAAGCTCAAATACACATTAAATTTACTAATTATGTTGTTACAAATACAAAAACTTTTAAGCACAGGAGATGCTCTTTCAATCTCCCCTTTTTTGGTGTTTGATGACAACATAATTAGTCATAAGGCAATAAGCTAGTAAATTTTAGACGGAGCTCCCCCTAGGTGCATCATTCATGAGGTGATTTTGAATACACAAATGCACAATGGCTATGATCAACACTCCCCTAGATTTTACAAACCATACAAGCATAAAGATATATATAATAGGAGTGAAAGCTTGTAACAAGTGATATGACATAAATTAAACAAACCACAAGCTAAAACAAGGTTCACAACCACATAAGGTTCACATGTGTTACACCACATGACGAGATAGTTCCACAACTGAAAATAAAAACAAGTGTTCACAAGCAAACGAGAAATGGCAAAAGGCGAAGGCAAAAACGAGCTTGTGACACAACCCTTGCAAATCCCCGCACAACCTACTAGATATCTCTCCCCCTTTGGCATCGAGACACCAAAAAGGGAGAAGATCGATGCTAGCGTCCCAACGGTCACTCGAAAGGCTAATGGGAGGAGACTTCATCTTCTTCGTAATCAGCCCAAATGATGGTGTTCCCACCGCTGTCCTTGGCTTGCCAATCCTCCCAAGAGGTGATGTTCTTCTCGGAACTGGATTGCACTTGTTCTCCTTGCGCACGGCGGCGAGCAACTTCAGCCTGATGGGCTTGCATCTTCTTCTCATACTCATTAAATTGGTGCCTCTCCACCTTCTTGGAAACTCGAAATATCTTCTTCATGGCACATGCCATCCACTTCATGGGTCCAATCTTAGGAGGCGACGAGGGACCGGCTTCATCAACCACTTCCTTGCTTTTGTTCTTGGGGTGAGTTGACAAGGAGCCTCTTGCTTTTGTGGGGAATCCACAATTCCGAGTCACCAAGTTCTTCAACGGGATTTTCCTCAAGCCACTTATACACAATTATCCTCATGATGAGAGGAGCAAAGGCAATGTTCTTCTTCTTGCAAATGATATACCACATTTCATTCCAAATGTAGTCCATAACATCCAGTTTTCTTCCTTTTCCTTGCATTTCCTTGGTGAGAAGCATCAAGTTCTTGAGATAGGCATGAATTTCGTCAATGTTGCCCACCTTGGGGTTGATGGTCTCACGGTAAATCCGATGCATGATATCCCAAATTGGATAAAGGCCTATGGACTTCCCAACCTTCCATTTTTCAGCGCTCTCTGGGTCATACAAAGGCAAAAGCTGCTCCACCTCCTTAGGTTCCACCCCCGGAAAGTGCACACGAAAATGAGTCGTTTCAAAGTCCTCCGGCTCATGTGGACCAAACTCTTCGTAGCCAAACATAGCACCAACCTCTGACCACTTGAGTTCAAATTTTTGTCCCTTGTCATCCAAATAATCCGACGCTCCTCCTCATTGCCCATGTGAACAATGGCAAGAAATTGAGCCACCAACTTGTCATCAAAATTTTGCTCCAACTCCATCATGGGTAGAAGGTCAAACTCGTCACAAAGTGCAAGAGCTTGTCCAAAGTAGTCACTTTTATCTCTCATGTGCTCCATATTGATGAAGTGCTCCTCCACATAGTTATCCTTCGGCTTCTTCAACGAAATCTGATTGTAGCATTGCTCTTGGAACCTGTTGTGGAAGAAGGGATTGTTGCCCCGAATAGAAGGAATTTGTTCCATCCTGTCAATCACATAGCAGTTCAAGCTTCTCTTTGCAACAAAATCCTTGTCCGAGAGTTGACTGGCAGACTTGCTCCGTGCAGGCAAGGTCTTCTCCGGTGTCGGATACTTCCGGCGAGTCATAGGCACTCCATCAATCTCATCTTGAATCTCATCACCGGGTTCAGTGGATGTCTTGGATCTCTTCCTCCCACAGACTTGGTTCGAGTACCAGAAGACGGACCACCTGTGAACAGCATATGGGGAACAAGCACATAGGTAAGAATGCACAAATTTCATTATTTTGGGGAATAAGAACACAATGTGTACAAATTTATAGGAAATTAAAACTAGAGGGAGAGTACCAAACTTAGTGTTGAGGACATAACACGAGGTAGTAGTGAGGCTTTGAACAAGCCCTAATACTATCTAGGGTTGCATCTCAAATTCTAGGTAGGGAACTCAAGATCTAGCCACAAATTTCCAAGGAAATCTCTACACAAGGCTCTAGATCCACAAAAACACACCTCCATCTTCTCAAACTACCACAAATCCGTGAGAGAACACCACTAAATTCATCTCTATCCATCAAATAGATGAGAGAGAGGGATAGGGCATACCCAAAGACATGGTAGTGGATCGAGGAGGAGAGAAGGTGCGGGAGGTGTCCCGGGGCGTGGAGCACTAAGATCCAGGCCGGGGAAGCTCCTTCCCGGCGGTGATGGACGGTGGCGGCGGATCTTGGGAGGAGAAGAGGGTTGGGGACAAAGCAAATAGGAGATATGCTCTCCAACCGCTTCGTCCCGAGCCCTTATGCGCGCCCAAGTTCGGCGGCGGTACTACCGCTCGGTCCAGCGGTAGTACCGGCCTTGGCACAGAACAGGCACCGGGACGGTACCGCACTGCGCAGTGTTCGCGAGAACATGCACAGCGGTAGTACCGCCAGGGTGACCGGTAGTACCGGCACCTGGGGCCAAAAACCGCGAGGGGCCAAAAAAGGGCCCCGAAGTCGTTTTTGCCATCGGTTCCGACCATCCATACCACAAGGAAAATGAAAAAGGTGCATTTTAGAGAGAGATGGCATTTGGGATAAGATTTGTGGCCTAGGATAGAACAAGAAACTGGTGAAGAAGAGTATGCCCAAGTTTGCAAGAATCAAATTTGAAAGGCCAAAATGAGCACTCTTCCCAAAATTCAAAAGTCTAGAAGAACCAAAAGCCAATTAAGAGCAACTCCCATAAGGAGCAGGGCGGTGGCCTAAGCCACCATGGATGAGTTTATGGCGTGACACCGCGAAGATATATCTTGGGTTCACAACCAACACTCGTCATTTGGGCTCACAATTCATGGAAACGAATATAGAGAAGCAAATGAGTTCTTAATGTCGACATAATGGGGGGAGGGATAGTCCAATGTATTTGGACCGCACTCCCCTATGTCTATGCCTACACCTAAAAACAATAGATAGTCAAGACATAGGTGTGTATGCAAGATGGTCAAGCCAAGCTCCTTGAATTCACGATATTTAGCTCATTCCTCAAATTGGTGAATCTTGTTTCATCAAGAGGATTCGTGAATATATCGGCAATTTGATCTCTTGTGGGAACATGGCCTAGCTCAATATCACCTTGGGCAACATGGTCTCGAATGAAATGATGACGAATCTCAATATGCTTGGTTCTTGAATGTTGCACCGGGTTGTGGGCAATCTTGATAGCACTTGTATTGTCACATAATAGAGGCACTTTGTCACAATTGACACTGTATTCCTTTAAAGTTTGCCTCATCCATAACAATTGGGTGCATGCACTTGCGGCCGCCACATACTCGGCTTCGGCGGTGGAGAGAGATATACAATTTGCTTCTTGGAAGACCAACTCACCAAGGAAGCACCAAGAAATTGGCAAGCCCTGGAAGTTGACTTCCTATCATCTTGATCACCGGCCCAATCCGAGTCCGTGTACCCACGAAGAGAGAAAACCTTGTCCTTGGGGTATCACAAACCAAACTTTGGGGGTATGAATCAAATATCGTAGGATTCGTTTGACCGCCACCATGTGGCTTTCTTTAGGAGCGGCTTGGTACCTCGCACACACCCATACACTCAACACAATATCGGGTTTAGATGCACAAAGATAGAGCAAAGAACCAATCATGGAACGGTATACCTTTTGATCGACATGTATACCCTTTGGGTTAAGTTGTAGATGAACCTTGGTGTCCATTGGGGTGCGCTTCTCCTTGACACCTATCATATCAAACCTCTTGAGCATGTCTTGGATATATTTAGTTTGAGAGATGAAAATCCCTCCCTTCAATTACTTGATCTCAAAACCAAGGAAAAACTTCAACTCTCCCATCATGGACATCTCAAACCTATCGGTCATAAGCTTTGAAAATTCATCATTGGAAGCTTTGTTAGTTGAGCCAAAGATAATATTGTCCACATAGACTTGGCATATGAAAAGCTCCCTTTTACTCTTTGGTAAAGAGAGTGGGATCGATTTGCCCAACCTCAAATCCACGGTCTACTAGAAGCTCTCTAAGGTGCTCATACCACGCACGTGGAGCTTGTTTAAGTCCATAGAGCGCCTTATCGAGCTTGTAGACATGGTTAGGGAGTTTGGGATCCTCAAAACCCGGTGGTTGCTTAACATATACTAATTCTTTAAGTGGACCATTTAGAAAAAGCACTTTTCACATCCATTTGTTGCAAGATAAAATTATGATGAGATGCATATGCAAGGAGGATACGGATGGACTCAAGTCGATCCACGGGAGCATAGGTCTCTCCAAAATCAATGGCTTCAACTTGACAATACCCTTGAGCCACCAATCTTGCCTTGTTCCTCACCACCATGCCATGTTCATCTTGCTTGTTCTTGAATATCCACTTAGTGCCTATAACATTGCGACACTCCTTTGGCTTCTCAACTAGCTTCCACACTTTGTTGCGCTTGAAGTTATAGAGGTCTTCATGCATTGCATTCAACCAATCCGGATCTTCAATAGCTTCAAAGACTTTCTTTGGTTCCACAAAGGATATGTGTGCTTGATGTTCACTAAAGTTTGCATATTGTCTTCTTTCCATGGTCTTGACATTTCTTGCATGACGACGGGTGTCGATATCTTCACGAGAGCTAGGAGGTATCTCTTGATCATCTTGATCATTTGTGTCCCCGTCTTGACCGGAATGATGACCTTGGTCTTCCATGTGCACAACTTCATCACTAGAAGGAGAGGATGGACCTTGGTCTTGATCATGGCTAGCATCAATAATGGGAGAACTTGGTTCTAGCGTAGCAACTTGATCAACTTGAGGAGGGTCTTGAATTTGTTCTTGGCTTGGTGCATCATTTGCTCCACCGGATGGTGCGGTTTCCACTTGAGATGATGAATGCTCCACATGGGTGGAGCTTGGTCCTTCTTGAGGCGCCTCATGATGGATCTCGATTGGGTGAAAGAATCCCGCCCATTCGCCTTATAGCATCTTGAGGTTCATCATCATCTACATCACGAACATGAAATTGCGTCACTTGGGAGCCGTCATTCTCATCGAACTCCACACTACAAGATTCTTCAATGGTCCCGGAGGACTTGGCGTAGATTCTATAAGTGTGGGATTCGGCACCGTAACCAACAAAAGTACCCTCTAAAGCCTTAGACTCAAATTTAGATAAACGATAACCTTTGATCTTATAGAAACACTTACAACGAACACTCGGTAGTAGGAAATATTGGGCTTGTTGCCGGTAAGCATTTCATATGGAGTGAACTTCTTCCCGTGCGGAAGTATAGCCGGTTAGATGAGTGACATGCCGTGGAGATGGCCTCGGCCCACAAGAAAAGTGGAGTTTTGAACTCCGCCAACATAGACCTTGCCATATCCATAATGGTTCGGTTCTTCCTCCCGGCTACACCATTTTGTTGAGGGGTATATGCAGCGGAATATTGATGATGAATTCCCTCTTCACTAAGAACTCATTTAGGGTGTAGTTCTTGAACTCGGAGCCATTGTCACTTCTGATGGCCAATATAGGGACATTGTGTTGACGTTGAACTTCATTGGAGAAATCGATGACGGCTTGTTGGGTCTCACTCTTCGACTTGAAGAAATAAACCAAGTGAATCTTGAATAGTCATCAACAATCACCAAACAATACTTCTTCCCACCAAGACTAGGTTGAGGCACGGCACCAAATAGATCAACATGAAGAAGTTCCAATATCCTTGTTGATGAGATGATGGTCTTGCTTGGGTGGGGAGAATCATGCATCTTTCCTTCAACACAAGCTCTACAAAGACGATCTCTAGAAAAGGAAACATTCTCTTTTAGTCCAAGAATGTGGCCACCCTTGTGAAGACTTTGCAAAGTTCTCATATTGACATGGAACAACCGGCGATGCCACAACCACCCCACGTCGGTCTTTCCGAAACGGCACATTGCTTGAGTGTTGGTAGACTCCGAAAAGTCCACCATAAACAACTCATGTTCAACATACCCAACGAAAGCGACCTTTAGAGTCTTGCTCACATTAGTACCACAATATCAAGATCAAAATGGACGGCAAAGCCCATCTTGTTAAGTGTACGAACGGACATTAAATTGTAACCAAGGGACTCGACAAGCATGACGTTCACAAGGGTGATATCCCTTGCTACTACCACCTTGCCGAGGCCCGATACCTTAGATTTAGACTTGTCTCCATATGTGACGGTTGCATGATTATCATTTGGTCTTATCTCCGTCATAAGCTCCTTGCTTCCGGTCATATGACTTGTACATCCACTATAAATCACCCATTTCGACCCACCAGAAGCATAGTGCTACAAGAAATCATTGCTTGGTTTTAGGTACCCATCTTGCAATGGGTTCTCTTTTGTTAGCAACAAGGGTCTTAGGAACCCAAATAGAGTAAGCAATGAAACCATCATAAGGACCAACATATTTAGCATATACATCCCCATAATAATCAACATAAAGAATATAGTTGGGGTTAGCATGTCCTGCAAAGTCACTACGAGGAGTGTTGCTCCTTGTGGCATCACCACTCGCAATGGTAGTCTTCTTTGCTTGTGTGGGCTTGGCCTTGTTGTTCTTCTTCTTCTTGGCAACATAACCAAGACCCTCTTTCCCAATGTGTGGCTTTTGCATTTGCAAAAGATCATCAAGAGGCTTGCTTTGGGAAATAGAGGCCTTGGCAAGTTCGACTTTCAACCTATCATTTTCCTCGATGACATTTGCATGATCACAAGAATAAGTAGAGGAACTAGGAACATTAGTTTTAGATGATTGAATTTGAAGTTGTTCAAAAGACTTGGTGAGAATAGAGTGTTCACTCTCTAAGGCCTTGTGAGCCTTGGTGACCTCCTCTAGTTCCTCGGTTAGTCTATCATGACCAACACCAAATTAAACTTTTCTTTCTTGTAAAGCTTATATTTTGCAATTGCATGGTCACGTTCTTTAATGATTTGAGAAAAGATTGCATTTTGTGACTCATCAAGATTTTCAAGTTTCTCTTCAAGAGAAACACGAAGCTCATGCTCTTCCTCAAGTGCCACGGTGAGAGCGGCAATATCATTAGCATACTCTCTTTTAAGTCTCTCCTTCTCATCAAGCTCCTCTTGAATCCGCCCATAATCGCTCATAAGAGTTTCAAAGCGTTTCTTGGCTTCACCTTGCAAGTTAGTCATGAAACGATCCAAAGCAACATTTTCTTCCTTTACTCTAAGACTCATAAGATCATCCATTTCATTTATAGTCTTGGAGGAGGAAGGGGATGATACCTCGGTGGCTTTGGCCATGAGACACTTGACGGATTGGATGGGGATGTTCTCATTGGGGGATTCAAAGAGAGAAGGTGATGTTGATGAAGTAATAGCAATATCGGCAACTTCACTTGTGGTTTCCTCTTCATCGCTCTCACCGCCGGACATGTACTCCTCTCTTGTCACCAATACCATTCTTGAAGGAGGCTTCTTGTTGGGAAGGTTTTTCTTGAAGAAAGGTTTCTTGCTAGAGGACTTTAAGGCATTCTTGAGAACAAGCCTTCCTCCATGTTCTTCACGGTTCTCATAGGGACAATCGGCAACATAGTGATATCTATCTTTGCAATTGAAGCAAGTCTTAATCTTTGGGTTGCCTGATACGTCTCCAACGTATCCATAATTTCTGCTGTTCCATGCTTATATTATACCATTTGCTACATGTTTTATATACACTTCGTATCACTTTTATGCATTTTCTGGGACTAACCTATTAACAAGATGCCACAGTGCCAGTTCCCTGTTTTCTGCTGTTTTTGGTTTCAGAAAGTTACTTCTGGAAATATTCTCGGAATTGCACGAAACAAAAGGCCAGTCCCTATTTTTCCAGCACGTACACGGAGTCCGAAGGAGAGACGAAGAGAGCCACGAGGTGGCCAAACCACCAGGTGGCGCGGCAGTGGGCCCAGCCGCGCCTGGGTGGTTTGGGCCCCTCGGGGGTCCGCCGACATCGCCCCTTCGCCTATTTATTCCCCGAGACGCGAAAACCCTAAAACACCGAGCCTTTCATCCAGAACATATTCGCTGCCGCCGCCGTCGTCAACCCTAACTCGGGGGGTTCTGAAGCTCTTCCCGGCACCCTGCCGGAGAGGGGAATCATCACCGGAGGGCTCTACATCGCCATGCCCGCCTCCGGAGTGATGCGTGAGTAGTTCATCCTTGGACTATGGGTCCATAGCAGTAGCTAGATGGTTGTCTTCTCCACTTGTGCCATCATGTTTAGATCTTGTGAGCTGCCTATCATGATCAAGATCATCTTATTGTAATGCTACATGTTGTGTTTGCTGGGATCTGACTTATATTGATACCTATGTGGAGCTGAATATTATATTATCATGTCTATGTCATTTGTGATCTTGCATGCTCTCCGTTACTTGTTGAAGCCTTGGCCAAGTGAATACTTGTAACTCCAAGAGGGGGTATTTATGCATGATAGTTGGGTTCAACCTCTATTTAACCTGGGATAGTGACAGCAAGTTCTAAGGTTGTAGATGTGTTGTTGCCACTAGGGGTAAAACAGCAATGCTTTATTCAAGGATGAATGTATTGTTTACATTACGCACATTACTTAATGCAATTGTCTGTTGCTTGCAACTTAATACTGGAAGGGGTACGGATGTTAACCGGAAAGTGGACTATTTAGGCATAGATGCATGCTGGATAGCGGTCTATGTACTTTGTCGTAATGCCCAAATGAATCTCATAGTAGACACCACAGCTCACACATGCATGTTATATGCACTTATCAATTGTCAATTGCCCAGCTGTAATTTGTTTACCCAGCATGTTAGTTATCTTATTGGAGAGACACCACTAGTGAACTGTGGACCCCGGTCCATTCTTTTACATCTGAAATACAATCTACTGCAATCATTGTTCTCTACTGTTTTATGCAAACAAACATCATTTTCCATTCGATACGTTTAACCCTTTGTTTTCAGCAAGCCGGTGAGATTGACAACCTCACTGTTAAGTTGGGGCAAAGTAATTTGATTGTGTTGTGCAGGTTCCACGTTGGCACCGGAATCCCTGGTGTTGCGCCGCACTACACTCCTTCACCAACACCTTCGAAGCAAACCTCGTTTTCCTACTGGTTCGATTAAACCTTGGTTTCATACTGAGGGAAAACTTACTGCTGCACTCATCATACCTTCCTCTTGGGGTTCCCAACTGACGTGTGACGTACAAGCATTGTTTCTGGCACTATTAACCTAGAGCCACCAACACGTTTTCTGGCGCCGTTGCCGGGGAAAACCGAATTGCTTCTGCAAGGGGAGTCTCTCACACCCAATCTCTTTACTTTGTTATTTGTCTTGCTTAGTTTATTTTTATTTAGTCTTGTTTGCTCTCTTTATCAAAAACACAAAAAAATTAGTTACTTGTTTAATTCAGTTTGATTTTGTTTTTCAAAATGAATGCTCCTGAAGTTGAAGTTCGTTCTTTTAGGCAACTAGGAGGTGAAAATTTGAAAGATGCTTGGTATAGAATTAGTGATGCTCATCATAGATGTACTAAGAAACACTCTACCACTATCCTCCTTAGGAACTTTTATGTTGGTATCTCTAGTTGGTATAGGTATGTTCTAGACACTCTTACAGGTGGAAATTTCTTGGGTACTCCTGCTTTAGAAGCCTGTAATATTATTGAAAGTTTGGTAGGAACACCACCCACTAAAGATATTAAAGTTGAGATCACCTTGGAGGATGTTATAAATAAGTTAGACTCTATGGAGAATTTTTTCCAAATTTTCTTGATTGTATTGGTAAGACTAATGAATCAATAGCCACCATCAATGAAAGAATCACTGTTCTTGAGGATAATAATATCCATGACACCCAAAATCATAGAATTGATGAGTTAGAGGAAGCTATTGAAACCTTAAGTTCAACCTTTACTTCTCTTAAGTCTAAAAAGGAGAAAGTTTATGTGGGTAGAGAGCAAAAGTTTATGTATGTTCCTAAAGTGCCAAAACCAAAGACTCATTATGAGCTTAAAATTGATAAAACTTTTAGTACGGTTAAAGGTAATGAAACACCTCCAGGAACATCTAAGATACCCATTGTTACAAGCTGTGTGTTGGAAGAAGCTTTTGATGATTTGAATGATTTGCCACTTGACAACACTTGATTTTCACTTTCTGCGCCTAGCTGAAAGGCGTTAAAGAAAAGCGCTTATGGGAGACAACCCATCGTTTTTATTTGCTGTTATTTTTGTTTTCTTTGAGTCAAGGAGTTTTGTTACTTCTGTAGCAACTCCTTTGTATCTTTATTTTATCGCAATGTTGTGCCAAGTAAAGTTCTATATTGAAAGTTGATGCAAGATTTGGATTTCTGCGCAGTGACAGATTTTTAGCTGTCACGGATTTGAGCTTATCTCCCTGTAGAAAATTCAAAAAATTCTGAGAAAAATCACGCATATTCCTGAGATATGTACGCAACTTTCATTATTTTAGGCCAGATCCATCTGAGCAACTTAAGTGCCTCGAAAAAATTCGTCATTCCAGACTGTTCTGTTTTTGACAGATTCTGCCTTTTGTTTTGCATTCGCTCTTTTACTGTGTTTGTGTGGATTTCTTTGCTCCACAAAGCATTGGTGGCTGTAGCTAATGTCCAGAAGCTTTGGGATTGATTGTATCATTACAGAATATGAGAATTTTTGATTATGCACTAACCCTCTAATGAGAACTGTCTTGAGTTTGGTGTGAAGGAAGTTTTCAAGGATCAAGCGAGAAGGGTGATATTATGTGATCAAGAAGAGTGAAAAGCCTAAGCTTGGGGATGCCCCCGTGGTTCATCCCAACCATATTCAGAGAGACTCAAGCGTCTAAGCTTGGGGATGCCCAAGGCATCCCCTTCTTCATCAACAAACTTATCAGGTCATCTCTAGTGAAACTATATTTTAATTCTTTCACATCTTATGCGCTTTACTTGGAGCGTCTGTGTGTTTTTATTTTTGTTTTTGTTTGAATAAATTCGGATCCTAGCAATCCTTGTGTGGGAGAGAGACACGCTCCGCTTTTTCATGTGAATACTCATGTTCTTCACTTATATTTGTTGAGTATTCTTAACTAGCTACTGCAGTGCTTTTAGCTCCTGTTTTTCATGCATCTCTTCGAGCTGTTAGCACTTGTTTATAAATACTCTCTTGCTGCATTATATTATCATTTGGAGAGTTTATGTTTAAATAAATTATTGGTGTTTGTTTGGAAGAAAGAAAATGCTACATGTAGTAGTTGGTATTGGAAAAGACATATGCATTCTTGTAGATCATTGTCTTGTTTTGATTTGATGCTTTGCAATTGTTTTGAGCTCTCAAGTAGATCATGTTTAAGCTCTTGCATCATGTAGTTAAAGCCTAGTAGTGGAGAACTACCGTAGAGCTTGTTGAGACTTGGGATGCATATTTGTTCTCTCTAAGGTCTAGATATTTTCTGGTAAAATGTTTGAGCAACAAGGAAGACAGTGTAGAGTCTTATAATACTTGCAATATGTTTTTATGTGATTCTTGCTGTACCGGTTTATACTTGTGTTTGCTTCAAACAACCTTGCTAGCCTAAACTCTGTACTGAGAGGGAATGCTTCTCGTGCATCCAAAACTTGAGCCAAAACCCATGCCATTTGTGTCCACCATACCTACCTACTATGTGGTATTTCCTGCCATTCCAAGTAAATATTTCATGTGCTACCTTTAAACTATTCAAAACTTTATTACTCCTTATTTGTGTCAATGTTTTATAGCTCATGAGGAAGTATGTGGTGTTTTATCTTTCAATCTTGTCATTTACTTCTGACAGACTTTCACCTGGACTAGTGGCATATACATCCGCTTATCCAATAATTTGCAAAAAGAGCTGGCAACGGGGTGCCCAGCCCCAATTAATTACAACTTTCATTAATAATTCTCTTCACATGTTTTGCCCTGATTTATCAGTAAGCAACTTAATTTTGCAATAGACACTCCTCCATGGTATGTGAATGTTGGAAGGCACCCGAGGATTCGGTTAGCCATGGCTTGTGTAAGCAAAAGGTTGGGAGGAGTGTCATCTATAAAGAAACTAAAATACATGTGTAAACAAAAGAGAAGAGGGATGATCTACCTTGCTGGTAGAGATAACGTCCTTCATGGGAGCCGCTCTTGAAAGTCTGGTTGACAAGGGGGTTAGAGTGCCCACTACCATTCGTTGACAACAACAAACACCTCTCAAATACTTATTTTGTGCTCTCTATATGCTTTCGAAAACTTAAAAAGCTCTAGCACATGATTTAATCCCTGCTTCCCTCTGCGAAGGGCCTATCTTTTACTTTATGTTGAGTCAGTTTACCTACTCCTTTCTATCTTAGAAGCAAACACTTGTGTCAACTTTGTGTGCATTGATTCTTACATATTTACTTATTGCACTTGTTATATTGCTTTATGTTGACAACTATCCATGAGATATACATGTTACAAGTTGAAAGCAATGCTGAAACTTAATCATCCTTTGTGTTGCTTCAATGCCTTTTACTTTGAATCTATTGCTTTATGAGTTACCTCTTATGCAAAACTTTTTGATGCTTGTCTTGAAAGTACTATTCATGAAAAGTTTTTGCTTATATGATTCATTGTTTACTCTTTATCTATTTGTTAGCAAACTATAGATCATTGCTTTGAGTCACTTCATTCATGACATGAGCCTTGCAATATATTGATCAAGATTGTGTGAAAGCATGTCTCCTCAGAAATTATTTGTTGTTATCGTTTTACCTACTCGAGGACGAGTAGAACTAAGCTTGGGGATGCTTGATACGTCTCCAACGTATCCATAATTTCTGCTGTTCCATGCTTATATTATACCATTTGCTACATGTTTTATATACACTTCGTATCACTTTTATGCATTTTCTGGGACTAACCTATTAACAAGATGCCACAGTGCCAGTTCCCTGTTTTCTGCTGTTTTTGGTTTCAGAAAGTTACTTCTGGAAATATTCTCGGAATTGCACGAAACAAAAGGCCAGTCCCTATTTTTCCAGCACGTACACGGAGTCCGAAGGAGAGACGAAGAGAGCCACGAGGTGGCCAAACCACCTGGCGCGGCAGTGGGCCCAGCCGCGCCTGGTGGTTTGGGCCCCTCGGGGGTCCGCCGACATCGCCCCTTCGCCTATTTATTCCCCGAGACGCGAAAACCCTAAAACACCGAGCCTTTCATCCAGAACATATTCGCTGCCGCCGCCGTCGTCAACCCTAACTCGGGGGGTTCTGAAGCTCTTCCCGGCACCCTGCCGGAGAGGGGAATCATCACCGGAGGGCTCTACATCGCCATGCCCGCCTCCGGAGTGATGCGTGAGTAGTTCATCCTTGGACTATGGGTCCATAGCAGTAGCTAGATGGTTGTCTTCTCCACTTGTGCCATCATGTTTAGATCTTGTGAGCTGCCTATCATGATCAAGATCATCTTATTGTAATGCTACATGTTGTGTTTGCTGGGATCTGACTTATATTGATACCTATGTGGAGCTGAATATTATATTATCATGTCTATGTCATTTGTGATCTTGCATGCTCTCCGTTACTTGTTGAAGCCTTGGCCAAGTGAATACTTGTAACTCCAAGAGGGGGTATTTATGCATGATAGTTGGGTTCAACCTCTATTTAACCTGGGATAGTGACAGCAAGTTCTAAGGTTGTAGATGTGTTGTTGCCACTAGGGGTAAAACAGCAATGCTTTATTCAAGGATGAATGTATTGTTTACATTACGCACATTACTTAATGCAATTGTCTGTTGCTTGCAACTTAATACTGGAAGGGGTACGGATGTTAACCGGAAAGTGGACTATTTAGGCATAGATGCATGCTGGATAGCGGTCTATGTACTTTGTCGTAATGCCCAAATGAATCTCATAGTAGACACCACAGCTCACACATGCATGTTATATGCACTTATCAATTGTCAATTGCCCAGCTGTAATTTGTTTACCCAGCATGTTAGTTATCTTATTGGAGAGACACCACTAGTGAACTGTGGACCCCGGTCCATTCTTTTACATCTGAAATACAATCTACTGCAATCATTGTTCTCTACTGTTTTATGCAAACAAACATCATTTTCCATTCGATACGTTTAACCCTTTGTTTTCAGCAAGCCGGTGAGATTGACAACCTCACTGTTAAGTTGGGGCAAAGTAATTTGATTGTGTTGTGCAGGTTCCACGTTGGCACCGGAATCCCTGGTGTTGCGCCGCACTACACTCCTTCACCAACACCTTCGAAGCAAACCTCGTTTTCCTACTGGTCGATTAAACCTTGGTTTCATACTGAGGGAAAACTTACTGCTGCACTCATCATACCTTCCTCTTGGGGTTCCCAACTGACGTGTGACGTACAAGCATTGTTTCTGGCACTATTAACCTAGAGCCACCATTGCCCTCCTTGAAACCACTAGATTTGAACTTTTGCTCCACTTGAGCTTTAGCTTTGGATGGGTTCTTCTAAAAGGTCCTTGCCGCAATAGCCACATAATCCCTATGAGCAATCTTGAGTTCTTCGGGGTCCATGGAGGACACATCTTCACAATCTTGATCTTCAATTGTGCTCAACCAGATTGTCCTTCAAAGCAAGTGAAACTCCTTGTTGCATTCCAATAGCACTGGCACGAGAGTCTTGTGCAATTTTGGCTTGGACTTTGAAAGATTGCATCTCTTGCATGACTTCATTGGAGGTCAATTGCGGATAGTTGTGTCTTCCTTGGAGACTCTTCAAGTCGGCCGGTTCAAAGGGAAAGAGAGCATTCACATACTTCCTCTTGATCCAATCATCATTCACATGGGTTCCACCAAGAGCTTATAGGCATTGGCAAGGACTTGAGTCTTCGATACATTTGCTCATGGTCTTCTCCATCTTCCATGAAGAACCCTTCGGCCTTGATGCTCAATTCCTCAAACCGGTTTCTCTTCATACTTTCATTTCCAACGAACACCTCAATAAGGCACGTCCAAGCTCTTTGGCGGTGGGCAATGCTCGATGTGAGACATATCATCATCTCCCACGACATCTCAGATCAAATCAAGAGCGGTGGCATTTAGTTGACAATCAACCACCTCTCTCACGACATCCACGGCTTGATATCCTTGCTCGATGATCCTCCAAAGCTCGATAGATGCACTGTTCACATAAGATCTCATAGAAGATTGCCATTTAGTAAACAAAGATCCATTTAGCTTAGTGGTGTTTCCTCTTAGGTGAATAGGAGGATGAGGGAGAGTAGGTCGGAGAGTATGGGAAAAGGAACAACACCATATACTCCCGAACCATAGGTTGTTTAGTTGTGGTGTGGGGCGTGTAGTTGACGGGAAAAATATTCTGCAGGAAACTTCGTATCTTCCCCCTGCTACGGCGTCAGAAAGCACTCTTGATGGCCCTTCACGTAGTTACCTGCGTGAAAAGTAAATTGGGTTAGGTTGAGACTCCAATGCAGAGTGTGTAGTAATGGAAGACGCGTTTTCCCCACGGGGGTGACTCGAGGTTTAATATCGAACTCTCGGGGAATCAGTAGTGAAGATTATCTTTCCTATCCTTCTTTTGGTTACCTACAAAACAAAGTAAATGTTTTGTCCTCAACCTCACCTAGTGGTTGTCAAGCACAAGGTGTGAGAATGATATCAATATAATATGCAATGCAAACAAGAAAAATATGCAATGGAGGTAAATAAATATGCAAGGATGGTGGTAGCAATGATAAATGATATTTTGGGTTTTATATGATGAATGCAAGATGTAAAAGTGTTTTTGTATTTTCGGATTTTTAATGGCAGAAAATGGAAATGTGGTAAAAGTGATTGGAAAGGTGTTTCTTATGATTAGAAATGGACCGGGGTTCATGGGTTTCACAAATGCACTCTCTCTTTAATAAAGTGGTAGACAATGGAACACTAGAGTTGACATATGATTGCAACACAACAGTTTAATGACAAGTTATAATTATATGGGCATCACGTCCTAACATAGAGACTTTTTGGTTATTAGTCTCTCTTATACTCCACCAAGATGCGAACTAAATCATAACACCTCAGTAATTAAGATAACTCATATAGTAATAAGTATCATGACTGAAGTTAAAATAAGAACATGCTAGATCTAGTCATGGAGTAGTGGCAATGGTCACCCCACATCTCCGGTAGCATGGTATTTCTTTTATCCCTAGTGAGGCAACAAAGTAAGTAAAACACCCAAGTGGATCGCAGAACTTTCTCTCACGTTCACTGCACTAGCCACCCCCGTTACTCCAACTAATGCACATGTTCCCCCTCACACGCTCTCATAAATATGCTTGATCATGACAAGTAAATAAGAACGGGGTACATAATATGCATCTACTTTCATAACTGAAACAAAACCATTGCAATCTCAAACATATATTAACTCATAAAAAGATCCAGCACAAAGGTATTGCATAGATGACCGTAATCATGTTCAGCAGCTCATACGGTACTAATTAGTGAAGCTCGAGAGAGAGAGATACATAAGTTACTTCCACAAACCCATAGTCCAGAGGTGGACTACTCCCTCTTCATCATGGAGACGGTGGAGAAGTCGTTGGAGAAGATGGAGACCACGCCGGCAGCGCCCCGCCGGAGTTTTCCCCTCCAATCTGCAGCTCCAGGTCTCTGTTTCGGTGTTTCTGTGTTTCTGCGGCGCTCCTTCCAGAGAACGTCGGGGGACTATTTTATAGGCGTTTTTAGGTCAAAACGGAGTCGGTGGAGGAAAGATCGACAGCAACGGAGCTCCGAGGCCCAAAAGGAGGGGCCCCACGCGGCCAGGTACAGGGCCCGCGTGGGCCCACCTATTTTGGCCCTCGGGCCTCCGCTTGTTTGCTTCCTTCGCTCCCACGCTTTGTTCCTTTCAAAAATGATGCTCGTAAATTTCCAGGTCATTTGGACGTCGTTTGGGTTCCTGAAATATTAAAATATAGAAATAGGTTTTCTGCCTGCGCAGGATTAATTCCATAAAAAATAGGAAACATATCAAATATTTCTAAAATCATTATAAAACAGTGATATAACCCTTATATGATGCAAATATGACTGGAATATAAGTAAAAATAATGCAAAGTTTATGTATGCATTTATATGCATCAACATCCCCAAGCTTAACCTATACTCGTCCTCGAGTATGAAGGTGATAAAACTTAAATGGACTTTGCAATTTAATACTATCAATGGATATCAAAGATGATTACTATTGCTACATAGAGTCAAATGGTTCATTCTTAAAAGAGTAGCAATATGCAAGATAGTTTATGAAGTGATATCAAGTATTCAATGCAAGGATGTTCAATGATAATTCACAAAGTGTAACATAAGAGAAGAAGTACTATGGACCACATGTAATATAAAAGGTGGACACTTTGGAAAGATATATAAATATATATATATATATATATATATTATATGAGTAGAGGTAAAGCATGAATAAATTTCATCTAACTTCTGAACTTCTCTACTTAAGTCAATGATTGTAATATGGTAATCCTTGGTGTCAAGCTCTCATTCCCCTATCATAGCATCTTGAATGATTAAGTTTAAAGTGAAATCAATACGAGTATGTTCTTGACAAAGTACAGGTTGAAAGTCTCATGCCCCTTGAATACAAGTACCTACTCCATGTGTTACTCAAATTGGAAAACAAAGCAAGTTCAAGTTAAATATCATTGTAAGTAATAATAGTATCATTAAGAGCGTCAACTGGGGTACCTCTTGTCCCAGGATATGGAACAAGCCCATATCAAAATGACAAGACAAACAAACATAATGAACAATCTCAACACCATTTTTATTTACCATTGGATAGTTTTTTATTGTAAGGTGTATCATAGAAGGTTCACCATAGCATGTAAGTAAATTTCCACCATGAATGATGCATGGCTTAGATTAGCGCCCAGGCGTCTCTCTAACCATTTATACAAACTCATTTAAACTCACTTCATTTCCTCATTTATTTCACCCATGGTAAGCATCCATAAACAAAAGTACATGATATCAACTAAATGAGATGATGTGCAATGTTGAAAGCTTGCCATGTGACAGCACATATGAGGTAACTCTCAACCAAAGACATTTGTCAAGTCCACAACATCATAATTTTAATCACAACTAGCAGGTGACCCGCGCAATTGCGCGGCTAGATTTCTTTCATGTTAGTTTTGTGACATTGATACCTAATAATAGGTACACATATATGCTATAATCCTGTCATATATATCGGGACTATGCCAACATTTGTCACACTTGTGATAATTGTTGCAACACTTCTCTTTATTGGCATGTTCCTAGCTCGATTAACTTCAGCGATTGGAATTGTGTCACTTATTCTAGGGCTCATAATGTTCTTGAAGAATATACGACAAATTAATTTTCCTTTTTTGTTGGGACTGACCTAAAAAAGTGCCTAATACGTATAAGATAAGATACACACCTATAATAAAAGATAGTTTTGTGTGTTCTGCGGTAAAAGCTAAGAATAAATTAATGGTTGTAACATGTCCATGGGAGAAACAAAGTATGTCAGTTTTCCTGCTCATGTAAAGGTATAATTTTCATTGCATATACGGAAAAGAAACTATAAATTAATACAAATCGTGAACATACTATGGCTAGATGAAAAAATAATTGTAAATATTACTCATGCAAAAAAAACATATTACATGGTTGAAGTTCGTTTTGCATATATTACCAACCTCATTTTTTTTGTAAATATGAATCATGTAGTAGGTGCATAGGCTCCAAGTAGATGACACTTTCCCAACCGCAGACTAAGATGACTCCCTTCTCTCAAGAAACTACTACCTGAAAGTATAATATCCATCTTTTTAAAGTAATTTTTTATTGCTATTGTGACTTTGCACCAGCAGCATGCACAGAACCTAACTTTTAATAATCGCCAATAACACATAAACATGTTGCTCCGATTTTTTTTTCCAATTTTTCCATATGAACCTATTTATACCCAAAATAAGGAGCGAGTATTTTTTGTTAATGCCAAAAAAATAGCAGAAGTACTTCGCGTGTAGTGTATGGATCACATTAGACAAATACCTAAACTCGTTATATTTCATAGAAAGGACAGAATATTCATCTAAACGATGTGGCCAACAGCTGTTTTTTTAATGATATAAAAAGGTGACAATGAAAAACATAATTGCATTTAATGGTCTATATTTGCTAACATGCAATGAGATAATAGTTACACTTTAATATAATTAATCTTATCATCTCACTAATGGAGAAACAGAGGTAAAGTTGGCTGAAAAGGGCTTGCTGATGCTTATGGGTAGTTATTCTACCAAGGAGTCAATTTGTAGCTATTTGACTGAGTAGATTTTTCTAAATGTGATCCATTAATTTGTCCAACCATACAACTATAATGAAATGCTGAAAAACATACCTAAGATGCTTCGATGGCGGGATGCTTCGATGATTTGCTAAAAAATGAAATATGGCCATGGGTAAAAATGAACATCTACATTCCTAGATTAGTCATGTAAAGTTGAATCGCTTCTTTCCTATGAAAATGTAATAAACAGTCACACCTCAGCTTCAGGACGAACAAACTAAAATCCAATAAATGAATTATTGGGACTCTCTTCCACATATTTACATTAGAATACTTTTAGATTCATTGCAAACAATACCAAAAGTTCACTTACCTCTCAAATCGTGGCAATGCTTAGTCCTCTGAAGCCACGCATATGCCCACGCGACGCCGCAAAAAGTCCCGCATCACGTACTCTTGCACGCCTACTTCCGAGACCAGGAGCGCACGCAGTCCTTGGTGCACGACGACGTCAACGCCGTTCAGTCCGGCAGTCCGACGCCTGCGTCGAGTAGCCGTGCGTGATCGCAGTGGTGTACTTCTCCGTCAAGGCCGTCTACTTGATGCTGGCTTTCTGTGGACGAAATATCAAAAGGTCAATATGAAGGGAAAGGCAACGCACCCTGCTTCGAAGAGGAGACGCAGATTAAACTTGGACAGGCGTACGGCCAGACGATGCTTGATTGGTAGCAGTCGTACTTTTACTGTCTTCTTTCGATCCGCTGGACGTGCTAAGGTCGCTGGTCCATATTGGCTGCGTGTCTATCGAATCATGGTCGGGTGCGGCATGACCGCGTGCTGTATGCATAGCTGCGGTGCCATCGATCCTCCGAGCTTTTACTTGGACCGTCATGGACGCCGGTATGCATCGCTGCTGTGTCGTCGATCCGCCAGTATGCGTTGCTGCCGGACTGTCGATTCGCCGGGCTTGTACTTGAAGGGATCGTCATGGACGCCAGTATGCATCGCTGATTCGCTGCCGTGTCGTTGATCGGGCGGGCATATCATTGATGGGATCATCATGAACACCGGTATGCATGCCGTGTGGTCGATCCGCCGGGCTTGTATGGGATCGCCATGGACTCCGGTATACATCGCGCCGTGCCGTCGATCCGGCATGTACTTGATGAGATCGTCATGACCGCATGGATGCCGGTCAACCAATTTCTGAAGATCGATGGCACCGCAGCTGATGCAAACTGGATGCCGGGTCACCAATTTCTCTACTGCCGCAGGGCACCACACACCGATGTTTGGTTCTTGGGGTTAGCAAGTCCGCCATGTCGCCACCGATTCAAACTGCCGTTGAGCTTCAGAAGTCGCCGCCTCTCGCCAGATCAATATCGCCAAACGAACTCTTCTAAGAAGTTGAGGTAGACTCGGGCATCTTGTGCGTTGTCAGCTTCATTGTTGTGAGGTCGCCGTCGTCGCCTAGAGCTCGCCATCCTTAGATCGCCGTTGAAGCGAGACCGAACAGTCCAGATCCGCAAGGGCTCCTCGTGGGAAACGGCAACCAATCACGCTTGCGGAGATTAGAAGTTTCATATTTATCCTCGTGCAGTTTCCAATCTTCATCTGGAGATCCGTATGTGTTACGTGTCCTAGAAGGACGTGTATGGAGTCCCTCACGTGTAGCCTATAGGAAGACGTGATCGACTATTCCTAGTACTGATTACAGACTTCTCTTTATAGCGTTCGGCTTGTGTGCACGTGGTTTTCTAATTTTAACTTCGATGCGTTATGCGTTAATCTGAGCCGT
Source organism: Poa pratensis (assembly GCA_947311845.1). Classification (NCBI taxonomy): domain Eukaryota; kingdom Viridiplantae; phylum Streptophyta; class Magnoliopsida; order Poales; family Poaceae; genus Poa; species Poa pratensis. The sequence goes on along the minus strand of CAMZMU010000096.1, from coordinate 52,996,390 downwards.
TATTTTTGTTGTTTAGATTCTTGTCATATCTGAGCTGTTTATTGTTTGTGGTTTTAATAATATAATAGATGGGTCATATTTTATTTATGCAATGAAAGTAAAGTGTGCATCAAGTTCGAGAGAGCTATATAACCAACATTTCCCACAACAATTAACAATATAAGCATTTTCATTCAGAGTTATAGATAACACAAATATCATGATAAACATATTCGGAATAGCATAAATCTAATAGGTAGATATGGTGGACTCACTGGAAAAACTTTGGTTGAAAGTGTTGGAAACAAGTTTTTGCTTGTTGGAATTTTTGGGCTAGCAAGAGGGAGAAAGTTGACCATCTAAATACATGCATGAGTGTCCATAGAACTAACTAATCCATTTTAAAACAAGGTAGAATAACATTTAGCATCAAAACATGAATAAGAGATAACTCTTGATAAAATATTTGCAAATTATTACTCATTAACAAGCTCATGAATCATGCAATTATATGTATCTTTTAAAATTAACTCCAACATCCCTTTTTCTAATCTTATAATAGCATCCAACATAATTCAACCCAAATTTCCAGTAGCTCTCTCGTATATAAATGATAGTGTGGTGGTCTCACAAAATAAAAATCTAACCTAAACAAACAAAAAGACGCTCCAAGTTTATGCGATAAAGTGTTTCGATCGAAAAACAGAATTTAGACGTGTGCAAACCGAGAGTGTGTAGGTCCAGTGGGGTTGTCTTCACATCACCAAGCTTATGGTCTTCACCATCCTTGGATAGCTCTTGGTGCATCTCCTCTAATCCCTGTGAAAAAACTTCAAAACACCGTTTCTCCCATTTCATTTTCTGTGGGGCACATTAGTAGTGATAAACAAATAGATTTCTTGCTGCATATAATTCTTAGACAAAAATTCATATGGATGTCCAGAACATGTATAATGTTGTATGCCTACTCATAAACTCAATTGGATCATAAATATTCATGTTAAAAGTTCTAAGCATGCATCAAACAAGATGGGACAGAATCTGTCCCGAAAAACAGCAGCAGCTAAACGTATTTTTCTACCCTACTTAACTTTGTCAGAAAATTCCGAAAAAATTCATGCATACAGAGGATGAAAAGTTTCTACTACAGTTTAAATATGAGCTCATTCAGAGTTACAGAATAAGAATTAAAAATCATACCGTGCACAAATTCGTGCAGGAATAAAATCTCCGAACGCTATAAGCAACTTTTTCACACCAAAATGAGTAAAACTTGACACTTTATCAAAAATTTCAGAAACTAAACTAAACACTAAGTCTCTTGTTACAGCAAGAGGACACAAAGAAAATCACAAATAAAAACAACCGGTTGCCTCCCGTAAAGCGCTTTCTTTATAGCCATATAGCTAGGCTTCCTACTTGATATTTATTGTGGACGAAGCTCATGAGTGAGCTTGAACTTTGGTGTGTCCCTTGATACGTCCATTTTGCATCACTATTTTATATCATAATTTACTGCTATTCATCGATATATTTCATATTTAGAAGTGTTACTTATGTTATTTTACCTATTTTGCATGTTTGATGAATAATGGAGAATTGGACACCGGAGTCAGGATTCTGCTGGAAAAAGCACCGTCGAGATGCACTATTTCTGAAGATCAATAAATCGAAGGAGACATATGGAAGTTCCTATTTTACCAGAAGATGGAGGAGGCCAAAAGGGGAGCTGAGATGGGCCATGGTGGGCCCTCCTCACCCCTTGGCGCGGTGGGGCCCCCTGCCGCGCCGAGAGGTGGTTTGGGGGCCCTGGCCCACCTCAGCCGTTCCCCCTTCGCGTACTTGACCCCCTCGGAACCCTAACACACAGAGGAGGCCATCGAAATATTCCGCCGCCTCCACGAGGCGGAAAACACCAGAGAGCGAAAAGCTCCCCTGCAGGAAGAAATCTGCCGGGGGAAATTCCCTCCCGGAGGGGGAAATCGTCGCCATCATCACCGTCATCGAGCTGGACTTCATCGGGATCATCATCATCATCTCCACCGCCAACACCATCATCACCCGCTGCACCCGTCTCCGCTATAACATCTAGGGCTGAATCTTGTCTATTTCATAGGGGAAACTCTCCCGGTGTTGATTACTCTTGTTATTGATGCTATTGGGTGAAACCATTGGACTAAGGTTTATGTTCAGATTGTTATTCATCATCATATCACCTCTGATCATGTTCCGTATGATGTCTTGTGAGTAGTTCGTTTAGTTCTTGAGGACATGGGAGAAGTCTTGATGTTAGTAGTGAACTATGTTGAGTAATATTTAATGGTTTGATGCTTAAGTTGTGGTGTTATTCTTCTAGTGGTGTCATGTGAACGTCGACTACATGATACTTCACCTTTATGGGCCTAGGGGAATGCATTGTGTATTCGTTTGCCAATTGTGGGGTTGCCGGAGTGACAGAAACCTGAACACCCGTTGGTATATCGATGCATGAGGGATAGCAGGATCTCAAAGTTTAAGGCTGTGGTTAGTTTAACTTAATTACTTTCTTGTATTTGCGGATGCTTGCAAGGGGTATAATCACAAGTATGTATTAGTCCTAGGAAGGGCGGTGCATTAGCATAGGTTCACCCACACAACACTTATCAAAACAATGAAGATTAATCAACTATATGAAGCGAAAGCACTTGACAATATTCCCGTGTGTCCTCAAGAACGTTTGGTCATTATAAGTACAACAACCGGCTTGTCCTTTGCTGTAGAAAGGATTGGGCCACTCGCTGCAACTATTACTACTGCATTTTATTTACTTGTACTTTATTTATCTGTCATATCAAAAACTCCTAAAAACTTGTCTGTGAGCATTTACAGTGAATCCTTCATCAAAACCGCTTGTCAACACCTTCTGCTCCTCGTTGGGTTCGACACTCTTATTTATCGAAAGTACTACGATACACCCCCTATACTTGTGGGTTATCAAGACTATTTTCTGGCGCCGTTGCCGGGGAGTGTAGCGCTATTGGTAAGTGGAATTGGTAAGGGAAACATTTATTGTACGTGCTGTTTTTATTTTTGCCTGCTGCTATATCTCATTATGGAGGGGTCTTCTCTTGAATTCCTATTTGGGAAAACAACTACCACTGCTAAGGTAGTAGAGGAGGCGCCAGATGAGCAGGTAATACCGTTCAAAATTCCTATGAAAATTGTTGAACGTGTCACAAATAACCGCTATGCAGGAGATGGAACTGTCCATCCTGGAGATCATTTGTTATTTCTGCATGAATTGTGCGAGTTATTTAAGTGTGCAGGTATCTCGATGGGAGAAGTTAAGAAGAAATTATTCTCTCTATCACTGTCTGGTAAAGCTGCACATTGGTATAAACTGCTGAAGAATGGGTATTCTCTTGGATGGGAGGAAATTGTACCTCTCTTTTACTCCAAATTCTATCCTCCAAGTGAGATTCATAAGGATCGGAACCTCATATATAACTTCTGGCCCTATGATGGAGAGAGTATCGCTCAAGCGTGGGGGAGATTGAAGGCATTAATGCTCAAATGTCCCATTCATGAGCTTCCTGGTAATATTGTTATTGATAACTTTTATGCAAGACTCTCCTTTCAAGATAAAACTCTATTGGATACCACTTGTGCTGGATCGTTCACTCGTAATAAAGAAGAGTTTAAGTGGGACCTTCTTGATCGGATTCAGGAGAACACTGAAGGATGGGAGAATGACAAAGGTAGGGAGTCAGGTATAACTATGACTTTGAGTGTGTTAAAAATTTATGGATACTGATGATTATCGCAAAATTAGCACTACTTATGGTCTTGACTCTCAAATTGTTGCAAACTTTTATAAAGCCTTTGCTTCCTATTTCGGTTTGCCGAAGGAGGGTTTTAAAAATTATCATGAACCATATAAAGATGAATCTGTTTCTCATATATCTAAAGGTGTTGAGGTTAATGTTGCTGATCGCATTATTCCAGAACCTTATATTGAAAAAGTTCCTTTTCCTAATAAGATTAAGGAACATACTATCATAACTGGTGTTGTTAGTAAAAGTAATAAGAAAACTACCAAACCTGATGAGCAAATAACTGTTGAACCTGTTGTAGCATTGGTTAAAGATCTTGTCACTGAAAATTTAGAAGATAGACACATTATCTTTTGTGAGGATGCTTCTAATATTGTCTCACATCCTAAAAGTTCTAGGAAGTCTAGTGTTCCTGTGCTTTCTGTTGGGATAGGTGATCATTGCTATTATGGTTTATGTGATATTGGTGCAAGTTCTAGTGCTATTCCTTATGAGCTTTACAGGGAAATTATGCACGAAATTGCTCCTTGTAAACTTGAAGAGATTGATGTGGTTATTCAGCTTGCTAATAGGGAAACTATCTCTCCAATTGGTATCATTAGAGATGTCGAAGTCCTTTGTGGTAAGACTAAATACCCTGCTGATTTTCTTGTACTTGGGTCGGCTGCCAATGATAGTTGTCCTATTATTTTTGGTAGACCTTTTCTGAATACTTGTGGTGCTGTTATAGATTGTAAGAAAGAGAAAATCTTTACTAAATTTGCTGGTGAATCTTATGAATTCAATTTCTCTAAATTTGCTAAAGCACCTTATGAAACTGAATTGCCTAGTGAGGATTTTGAAATTGCTCAACTTGCATCTATTGTTCTTGCTCCTAACAATGCTTTGCAGCAACATATGGAGAATCATGAAAGTGAGAACTTCAGGGAAGAAAGGAATGAGCTTGATGAAGTATTCCTTCGTCAACCTATGCTCAAACACAATTTACCTGTGGAAGATTTGGGTACCACAATGCCACCCAAGGAGGATCCTGTTTTTGATTTGAAACCTCTGCCTGATAATCTTAAATATGCTTATATTGATGATAAGAAAATATATCCTGTTATTATCAGCTCTAAACTTTCAGGTACAGAGGAGGAAAGGTTATTGGGAGTGTTGAGGAAACACCGCGGAGCTATGGGATATACTCTTGATGACCTGAAGGGAATTTCTCCTACTATATGTCAGCACGCCATCAACATGGAACCTGATGCAAAGCCTGTTGTTGAGCATCAGCGTCGTTTAATACCCAAGATGAAAGAAGTGGTAAGAAATGAGGTATTAAAACTTCTTGAAGCTGGTATTATTTATCCTATTGCTGATAGTAGATGGGTAAGTCCTGTGCATTGTGTTCCTAAGAAAGGAGGAATTACCGTTGTTCCTAATGAAAATGATGAACTAATTCCTCAAAGAGTAGTAGTTGGTTATAGGATGTGCATTGATTTTAGAAAGGTTAACAAAGTAACTAAGAAAGATCATTATCCTTTGCCTTTTATTGATCAAATGCTTGAGAGGTTGTCCAAGAAAACTCACTTTTGTTTCCTTGATGGGTATTCTGGGTTTTCTCAAATTGCTGTGAGAGCGCAAGATCAAGAGAAAACTACTTTTACTTGTCCTTATGGAACTTATGCTTATAGACGTATGCCTTTTGGTTTATGTAATGCTCCTGCTACTTTTCAAAGATGCATGTCTGCTATTTTTCATGGCTTTTGTGAGGAAATTGTGGAAGTCTTCATGGACGATTTCTCCGTCTATGGAACTTCCTTTGATAATTGTTTGCACAACCTTGACAAAGTTTTGCAGAGATGTGAAGAAACTAGCCTTGTTCTTAATTGGGAGAAATGCCACTTTATGGTTAATGAAGGAATTGTTCTTGGACATAAAATTTCTGAAAGAGGTATTGAAGTTGATCGAGCTAAAGTGGAGGCAATTGAAAAGATGCCTTGTCCCAAAGATGTTAAAGGTATTCGTAGTATTCTTGGTCATGCTGGTTTTTATAGGAGGTTTATTAAAGATTTCTCTAAAATTTCCAAGCCTCTTACTAATCTTCTTCAAAAAGATGTACCCTTTGTTTTTGATGATGATTGTAAGGAAGCTTTTGAAACTTTGAAAAAGGCTTTAATCACCGCTCCTGTAGTTGAACCACCTGATTGGAATTTACCTTTTGAAATTATGTGTGATGCTAGTGATTATGCTGTAGGCGCTGTTCTTGGGCAGCGAGTAGATAAAAAGTTAAATGTTATTCATTATGCTAGTAAAACTCTTGATTCTGCTCAAAAGAATTATGCCACTACTGAAAAAGAATTTCTAGCTGTAGTTTTTGCTTGTGACAAATTTCGACCCTACATAGTTGATTCGAAAGTCACTATTCATACTGATCATGCTGCAATTAGATACCTTATGGAAAAGAAAGATGCTAAGCCAAGGCTTATTAGATGGGTACTTCTTTTGCAAGAATTTGATTTGCATATCATAGATAGAAAAGGTGCTGAAAATCCTGTTGCTGATAATTTGTCTAGATTGGAAAGCATTCCTTATGATCCTATTCCTGTTAATGATAGCTTTCCAAATGAACAATTGGCTGCAATAAGTGTAAGTTCGCGAGATAGTCCTTGGTATGCTGATTATGCTAACTTTATTGTTTCCAAGTACTTGCCTCCAACCTTTTCAGCTCAGCAAAGAAGGAAATTCTTTTATGACTTGCGGCATTACTTTTGGGATGACCCACACTTATATAAAGAAGGAGTCGATGGTATTATGCGAAGATGTGTTCCTGAATATGAACAACAGGAAATACTGAGGAAATGCCATGGAAGTGCTTATGGAGGGCATCACGCTGGAGATAGAACTGCGCAGAAAGTTCTACAATCAGGTTTTTATTGGCCTACCCTCTTTAAGGATGCAAGAAAGTTTATTTTATCTTGTGATGAATGTCAAAGGGTTGGTAATATCTCTAGACGCAATGAAATGCCTATGAGTTATTCTCTTGTTATTGAACCATTTGATTGTTGGGGATTCGACTTCATGGGTCCTTTTCCTTCTTCACAAGGTAATACTCATATACTTGTTGCTGTTGATTATGTCACTAAATGGGTAGAAGCTATACCTACTAAAAGTGCTGATGGTGAGACCTCTTTAAAAATGCTTCAAGATGTCATTTTTCCTAGGTTTGGTGTACCTAGATATCTTATGACTGATGGAGGTTCTCATTTTATCCATGGTGGTTTTAGAAAGACTCTTGCTAAATATGGTGTTAATCATAGAATTGCTTCAGCCTATCATCCTCAAACTAGTGGACAAGTAGAATTGTCAAATAGGGAGATTAAATCTATCTTGCAAAAGACTGTTAATAAATCTAGAAAAAATTGGGCTAGTAAGTTAAATGATGCTTTATGGGCTTATAGAACTGCTTATAAGAACCCCATGGGCATGTCTCCTTATAAAATGGTTTATGGTAAAGCTTGTCACTTGCCTTTAGAATTAGAACACAAAGCTTATTGGGCAGTGAGAGAACTTAATAGAGATTTTAAACTTGCCGGTGAGAAAAGGTTGTTGCATTTAAGTTCTTTAGATGAATGGAGAAGTGAGGCTTATGAAAATGCTAGACTCTTTAAAGAAAAAGTTAAGAGATGGCATGATAGGAGAATTCTTAAAAGAGAATTTAATGTTGGTGAGAAAGTTCTATTGTATAGGTCTCGTCTCAGATTTTTTGCAGGAAAGTTACTCTCAAAATGGGAAGGACCATTTGTTATTGTGGAGGTGTATCGTTCAGGTGCAATAAAAATTGCTTCATTGAAAGATAACTCTACACAAGTGGTAAATGGTCAAAGACTCAAGCATTATATTTCTGGAGATTCTATTAATGAAGAGGTTGATACAATTAAAGTGGTGACTCCGGAAACTTTCATTGAAGAACATTTTTCTGGGACTGCAGAATTCGATTCGAATAGGTAACAGTTTCGGTAAGAAAAGTTTCGCGAATAACTTTCTAGAAGATATTTTCGTCGTTTTTATTAAATATGGAAAAATAAGAGACCGAACCGGATGGGAGACGGCACCCGTGGTGCCCAAACCATAGGTCGGCGCGGTGGGCCCCCAGCCGCGCCGCCTGGTGGTTTGAGCACCCCGGAGCTCGTCTCCGATCAGGTTTCCTCCTGTACCTTCCTTATGTTGTAAAACTTTTTGCTATATAACTCACCCGAACCCCCGAGGTTCGTATCTCGCCTTTTCATCGTGTTTCGTTTCGAGCTGTTTCTGTCCAGATATTGTTTTCAGATTTAGAAGCGCCATGGTCTCCAACAACAACAACAAGGGCAAGGAGCCTTTGGAAGACGAGACTCAAGACCCCAAGCTGAAGGAGGAAGTCAAGAGCGAAGATGAAGGAGAAGTGGAGGAAGACCCGCGCGAATACCCGCGCGCTACCGTTGCAAGCATCGGAGTGGTGGCAAATCCATTCAAGCCCAGGCAAGGGCGCGGATGAGCACCGGAGGGAAGGTTCCACGACACTTCTTGGCTCCCAGGACATCTTCCCCAGGCAAAATAACCCCTTCCATACTCTTATCCATAAGCATCAAATTGAGAGGATCCCGGAGGCTGAGTTGCCTAGTGGTTGGAATATAGATCGTTCTAACAATACAGGAAAGAGGGATTCTGCTGCTGAGGAGTGGGGAAACAACTCCAAGAGTTGGGACTCGCAGTCTGACAAGTTTATGAATCGCATCGAACACAACTCTGAGCTGATTCGCGCCCTCACCTACAAGATTGATGAACTGAAGGAGCTGGTTGATAAGCTTATCAACAATCCACCACCACCGAAGGAGTAATTCATCATAAGTATTGGCATCCCCTTGGTTTGTTCCAAGCTTGGGGGAGTGCCGCGGTATCACATCATTATCTTTACCTTTTACTTTTCCATAAAGTCATATCGTGAGTAGGGAAGTTATCTTATATGATGGTTTGCAATGTGGAAGTATCTCTCTTTTAGTTGGTTATCTATGTATCCCTTGGTGTGAGTTGCCGTTATGAAATATTAATGAGAAGTTTTATCATTTACTTTCTGCATACTTTATTTTAGCTTGCAATTCTCTTTCATATTGATAACCTTGTTGTTAGTATAGGGATCACTTTTTAGAGCACCAAGTTAATCTTTTTGGTTTTGGCAAACTTAGCATTGGTCAGTAGTAGACAATACTTTGAGACTTAAGTAGAGAGAGGGAGTGCATGCAAATATATTATTCCATGATCTTTCTTTCTTTGTGCTCATAAGCTTAGTATTCTTAAGTTAAACTATTTGTGCTTCTAAGGAAGATTGCATGATTATTCTTATCACTTGTATAATTGTTTGTATCCCTCAACTCTTATGCTTGCTACATAACCTTGCTAGCCAAAGACCTGTATCGAGAGGGAATGCTTCTCATACATCCAAACCTTGAGCCAAACCATTGCCATTCGAGTCCACCATAACTTCCTACTATATGGTATTTTGCGCCATTCCAAGTAAATACTTCATGTGCTACCTTTAAATTATTCAAAACTTATTACTCCTAGTTTTGTGTCACTGTTTATTAGCTCATGAGGGTTCTGTAGAGTTTCTCTAGCACTTTTGTCAAACAGACTTTCACCAATGGACTAGTGGCATATACACCGCTTATCCAACAATTTGCAAAAAGAGCTGGCAAATGGGGTGCCCAGTCCCAATTAACTACAACTTTCATTAATAATTCTCTTCACATGTTTTGCCCTGATTTATCAGTAAGCAACTTAATTTGCAAATAGACACTCCTCCATGGTATGTGAATGTTGGAAGGCACCCGAGGATTCGGTTAGCCATGGCTTGTGTAAGCAAAAGGTTGGGAGGAGTGTCAACTATAAAGAAACTAAAATACATGTGTAAACAAAAGAGAAGAGGGATGATCTACCTTGCTGGTAGAGATAACGTCCTTCATGGGAGCCGCTCTTGAAAGTCTGGTTGACAAGGGGTTAGTGTTCACTTTACTACGATTCGTTGACAACGACATACATAGCTCAAACAACTATTTTCATACTCTCTATATGCTTTGCAAAACTTAAAAGCTCTAGCACATGATTTAATCCCTGCTTCCCTCTGCGAAGGGCCTATCTTTTACATTATTGTTGAGTCAGTAAACCCATTCCTCTCTATCTCAAGCAAGCATTTGAGTTGTTGAGATCCAATTAGTTATATGTGTTGATACTTCTAATCATATCTCTCATTTCCTTGTTTCGCACAATAGCTTTTATCCGAATGAATATAACTTTGAAAGTTATCAATGACTGTAAGGAGACTGTTATGATTAAGGCATGTAAGTTCTGCTATATAAGCTCTGATATAAAGACTCTTCTCGAAAGATAAGTATGATCTGTTAATTGTTCTCTGACCAAGAGTTTAAGTTTGCCTTCACCAATCATGGTTCTCTTTATGCACTTCATCGTGGTTCCCTTTACTTATTTCAAGTTAGATTATATGAAGGGAAGTTGCTGTCTAGAATGACTTGTGTATCAATGAATGTGATGCTTCTTGTCCGTATTTTATTTATCGACACTTTGCTCCATAAACTTGTGGTCATGTTTACTGAGCTCAGTTTTCGCTTGGGGACAAGCGAGGTCTAAGCTTGGGGGGGTTGATACGTCCATTTTGCATCACTATTTTATATCATAATTTACTGCTATTCATCGATATATTTCATATTTAGAAGTGTTACTTATGTTATTTTACCTATTTTGCATGTTTGATGAATAATGGAGAATTGGACACCGGAGTCAGGATTCTGCTGGAAAAAGCACCGTCGAGATGCACTATTTCTGAAGATCAATAAATCGAAGGAGACATATGGAAGTTCCTATTTTACCAGAAGATGGAGGAGGCCAAAAGGGGGAGCTGAGATGGGCCATGGTGGGCCCTCCTCACCCCTTGGCGCGGTGGGGCCCCCTGCCGCGCCGAGAGGTGGTTTGGGGGCCCTGGCCCACCTCAGCCGTTCCCCCTTCGCGTACTTGACCCCCTCGGAACCCTAACACAGAGGAGGCCATCGAAATATTCCGCCGCCTCCACGAGGCGGAAAACACCAGAGAGCGAAAAGCTCCCCTGCAGGAAGAAATCTGCCGGGGGAAATTCCCTCCCGGAGGGGGAAATCGTCGCCATCATCACCGTCATCGAGCTGGACTTCATCGGGATCATCATCATCATCATCTCCACCAACACCATCATCACCGCCGCTGCACCCGTCTCCGCTATAACATCTAGGGCTGAATCTTGTCTATTTCATAGGGGAAACTCTCCCGGTGTTGATTACTCTTGTTATTGATGCTATTGGGTGAAACCATTGGACTAAGGTTTATGTTCAGATTGTTATTCATCATCATATCACCTCTGATCATGTTCCGTATGATGTCTTGTGAGTAGTTCGTTTAGTTCTTGAGGACATGGGAGAAGTCTTGATGTTAGTAGTGAACTATGTTGAGTAATATTTAATGGTTTGATGCTTAAGTTGTGGTGTTATTCTTCTAGTGGTGTCATGTGAACGTCGACTACATGATACTTCACCTTTATGGGCCTAGGGGAATGCATTGTGTATTCGTTTGCCAATTGTGGGGTTGCCGGAGTGACAGAAACCTGAACACCCGTTGGTATATCGATGCATGAGGGATAGCAGGATCTCAAAGTTTAAGGCTGTGGTTAGTTTAACTTAATTACTTTCTTGTATTTGCGGATGCTTGCAAGGGGTATAATCACAAGTATGTATTAGTCCTAGGAAGGGCGGTGCATTAGCATAGGTTCACCCACACAACACTTATCAAAACAATGAAGATTAATCAACTATATGAAGCGAAAGCACTTGACAATACTCCCGTGTGTCCTCAAGAACGTTTGGTCATTATAAGTACAACAACCGGCTTGTCCTTTGCTGTAGAAAGGATTGGGCCACTCGCTGCAACTATTACTACTGCATTTTATTTACTTGTACTTTATTTATCTGTCATATCAAAAACTCCTAAAAACTTGTCTGTGAGCATTTACAGTGAATCCTTCATCAAAACCGCTTGTCAACACCTTCTGCTCCTCGTTGGGTTCGACACTCTTATTTATCGAAAGTACTACGATACACCCCCTATACTTGTGGGTTATCATCCTTCTTCCTTGGGAAGTGTTCATGAATAATACTAGGGTCCCATGGTGCTCTCAAACCAATCAAAATAATAGTCAAGTTGAACCCTAGTTGAGAGAAAAACAAAACACAAAAGAAATAACAACGAAGTCTAACTTTCTTTCTATGCATTGGCATTTTGTATATGAATGAATCACCATAAATAGAAGTTTCCCAATGCATATTAACAATATTTACTTGCAGCATATAATTATTAGTAACATAAAGAGGGTTCTTATCACCTCCTCTTTCATAATAGTTGCAAGTAGTAGAAATAAATTCAACCATATAACCACAAGAATCATTCAATTTATTATGGAATTCATTAGCATGCTTCCCTCTTTCAAAATAATTATTAAGATCAATATCAAATTTAATATCATGGTTGCAACAAATATTTGGAACTAAAGATAATTGCAAACCACATAAGTATTTCTCAACATAAGCAAATTTCTCCTCCATGGTGTAACTAGGAGAATTTAAGAACAAAGTAGGGCTCTCATGAGAAAGAGTACCATCACAAACAGCAAGTATATCATTTTTATCCTCGCATAAATTAGTAACAACTAAACATGGAGGATCATCAATAAGCATAGGACCATCATCTAAAGCATTATCATATAGCATATTTAAGCAACACTCCTCATTATCATCAATAAGTTCACTAGTAGCATCATTAAAAAGTAAAGGAGCATTATTAGTTTCATCATAATAGCATGGGTTATCATATAAGACCATAGAATTTTCAGTTTCACACTTATCATAACATGGGTTCTCATAAATAACAAAAGATTTTTGAGTTTGAGTGCTACTATCAAATGTCGATGGTGAAGATGGGAGATCCAACTCTTCCCCAAGCTTAGGTTGGAACACATCCATTTCAATCTCCTCTTCACATACTTCCGCTTCCAAGCTTATGTTTTCATCATCCTCTTGGGGTTGCACGGGCATCCCCAAGCTTAGGTTCTTATCCTCCTCTTCCTGCAAAATGTTAGTGCTTTCCGTGGCAGCAAGAATTCTTTCTTTAACATAAACATTATCACTAAATTCTTTTTGCAAATTTGGAGAATAATAGAAACTTTCCCTTTCATTTCACGAGCTACATGACTGGTTGCAAGAAATTTATCAAGAAGAGAGTCTATCTCATGGGCTCCAACATAAGCAATATATTTCTCAACTTGTTCTATATCAGGGCATAAACATTCATCTTCACGATCACAAGCAATTATAGGATCACTATTATATTTGCATTGATAGTGGGAATGTTTAACAACTCTTCTATTGCAACAAGTTATACCATGTAACTCACAAAACTGATTAGCTATTTTGTGAAGAGCTTTAAGCAATTTACCCACTCTATTTCCCTCTTTGGTTGATTGATATTCAGAGTAGGCGTCATACTTTTTAAAATAATCATTACCCATAGACATTCCAGAAAGTTTCTCCATTTTTTAATTTTCATGTGTTTTTAAAAAATTTATGCAAAACTGAAAATAAATATGCAAGACAATGACAAAACAAGATAAATTGCTTTGAAGGTAAAGATGGATAAGATGATGCTCATGTAGGTGCAACCTCCCCAAGGTTAGGTGTTAGCACAAGTTGGTGATGAAGTTGACTTGGTGAGATATCCTTGGATAAACCGGCACCAGAAAACAGAACTAGTGCTGGGGACCCTTGGATAAACCTTTCAGCAATGATCCAGAAAACAGTCTTGATGGCGTGTAGTTGACGGGAAAATATTCTGCAGGAAGCTTCGTATCTTCCCCTGCTACGGCGCCAGAAAGCACTCTTGATGGTCCTTCACGTAGTTACCTGCGTGAAAAGTAAATGGGTTAGGTTGAGACTCCAAGTGCAGAGTGTGTAGTAAGTGGAAGACGTGTTTTCCCCACGAGGGTGACTCGAGGGTTTAATATCGAACTCTCGGGGAATCAGTAGTGAAGATTTATCTTTCCTATCCTTCTTTTGGTTACCTACAAAACAAAGTAAATGTTTTGATCCTCAACCTCACCTAGTGGTTGTCAAGCACAAGGTGTGAGAATGATATCAAGATAATATGCAATGCAAACAAGAAATAAATATGCAATGGTGGTAAATAAATATGCAAGGATGGTGGTAGCAATGATAAATGATATTTATGGGTTTTATATGATGAATGCAAGATGTAAAAGTGTTTTTGTATTTTCGGATTTTTAAATGGCAGAAAATGGAAAAGTGGTTGGAAAGGTGTTTCTTATGATTAAAAATGGACCGGGGTTCATGGTTTCACAAATGCACTCTCTCTTTAATAAAGTGGTAGACAATGGAAAACTAGAGTTGACATATGAGATTGCAACACAACAGTTTAATGACAAGTTATAATTATATGGGCATGACGTCCTAACATAGAGACCTTTTGATATTAGTCTCTCTTATACTCCACCAAGATGCGAACTAAATCATAACACCTCAGTAATTAAGATAACTCAGAGTATAGCAATAAGTATCATGACATGAAGTTAAAATAAGAACATGCTAGATCTAGTCATGGAGTAGTGGCAATGGTCACACCCACATCTCCGGTAGCATGGTATTTCTTTTTATCCTAGTGAGGCAACAAAGTAAGGTAAAACACCCAAGTGGATCGCAGAACTTTCTCTCACGTTCACTGCACTAGCCACCCCCCGTTACTCCAACTAATGCACACGTTCCCCCTCACACGCTCTCATAAACATGCTTGATCATGACAAGTAAATAGAACGGGTACATAATATGCATCTACTTTCATAACTGAAACAAAACCATTGCAATCTCAAACATATATTAACTCATAAAAAGATCCAGCACAAAGGTATTGCATAGATGACCGTAATCATGTTCAGCAGCTCATACTGTACTAATTAGTGGAGCTCGAGAGAGAGATACATAAGTTACTTCCACAAACCCATAGTCGAGAGGTGGACTACTCCCTCTTCATCATGGAGACGGTGGAGAAGTCGTTGGAGAAGATGGAGACCACGCCGGCAGCGCCCCGCCGGAGTTTTCCCCCTCCAATCTGCAGCTCCAGGTCTCTGTTTAGGTGTTTCTGTGTTTCTGCGGCGCTCCTTCCAGAGAACGTCGGGGGACTATTTTTATAGGCGTTTTTAGGTCAAAACGGAGTCGGTGGAGGAAAGATCGACGACAACGGAGCTCCGAGGCCCAAAAGGAGGGGCCCCACGCGGCCAGGTACAGGAGCCACGTGGGCCCACCTATTTTGGCCCTCGGGCCTCCGCTTGTTTGCTTCCTTCGCTCCCACGCTTTGTTCCTTCCAAAAAATGATGCTCGTAAATTTCCAGGTCATTTGGACGTCGTTTGGGACCCTGAAACATTAAAATATAGAAATAGGGTTTTCTGCCTGCGCAGGGTTAATTCCATAAAAAATAGGAAACATATCAAATATTCCCAAAATCATTATAAAACAGTGATATAACCCTTATATGATGCAAATATGACTGGAATATAAGTAAAAATAATGCAAAATTCATGTATGCATTTTTCATGCATCAGGGTGTCAATTTTATCTTGGTCAACCCCCTGCTTCCCATCAACCTCTTCCTCCTCGGGTTTCTTAGGAGACCCCGAAGGAAGAAGGGTGGGTGGAGGTGAGATATCCTTATCTTCCATGAGTTTCAAGATCATCTCTTGCAACTTGTCCATTTTAGTTTCCATAGAGGACTTCAAGGTATTGAAGTCCTCCACGGAAACCGAAGTGGACTTGGAGGGAAGCTCGGAAATCTCAACTCCAAACTCATCGATGGTCATAATTCTCTTAGGCGGTTAAGCCCGAATAAAGAGCCGAGACTCTGATACCAATTGAAAGGATCAGTATGGCCACCTAGAGGGGGGTGAATAGATGCTACTCAATTTTTAGCTCTTTTTCGAATTTAGGCTTGACACAAAGGTAAATTCTCTAGATATGCAACTACGGTGAATTTACCTAGATGACAAGTTAACACTAGACTAAGCACGATACAAGTAAGAGCTAGCGAGAAAGGAGTAACCGAACGGGAAGCACGCGGAGACAAGGATGTATTCCTGAGTTCCTCCATTTTAGGGGAGTACGTCTCGTTGGAGGGGTGTGAGTTTCAAACTCAAACGCCACAAATGGCCTCACCCTAATCTCCGATGAACCTTGCCCAAAAGCTCGGTTCACCTTCCACTATCGGAATCCTTCAAGGCGGAATCCGGAGCCCTTACAACAAACTTGAGGCTCAACCCACAAAAGGATTGGGGGCTCCCAAGCACCACAACACCCGCTACAGAAAAGTAACAAGCAAGTAAGTACAACAAGATGCCTAGGTTTTCCTAGTGGAAACCCTAGGCTCGAATCCCTCAAGTGAATGAGGGGTCAATGAAGAACGCTTTGGTGACGATGTAGATCGGGGGCTTCTCCTTTGGATCTCCGAGTATGAGCTCGATTGGTTGGTTGAGTAGGGAGATCTAGGAGAAGGAAGCTTGCATTAATGGAGAGAGAGAGTGGACTTGAAGCTTAGGTGTTCTTGGGGAAGACCACTCCTTAAATACCCCTCTCTTCCAAAGGAGCAGTTTGAGCTGAGATTCCCGCAGCGGTACTACCGCCACAGGCGGCGGTACTACCGCTGCCTTATTCCGGTCAAAGGGCAACGACTCCGGTCTTGGTCAAACTGCGCCAGAAGACGCGGCGGTACTACCGCTGGAGGGCGCGATACTATAGCTGAGGAGTGGTACTACCGCCCCGGTACCGCCAAAGGTACCGCTCTGCGCAACAGAGACCCAAAACGGGCGGTACCTCCAGCGGTACCGCCAGCGGTGGCAGGCGCCGAAACAGCTTCCTCCGCTGGCAGAAAAACACGGAGCGGTACTACCGCCAGCAGGAGCGGTACCACCGCTGGGGTCGCGGTACTACCGCCACGGTACCGCCAGAGGTACCGCTCGTTGACGTGGGTGTACACTTCGGATGCTCCACCATGAGGATACCTGGTGCACGTACAATCTAAGGCCCACGGATAAGCCCATCAGGAGTCCACGATCAAAGCCCACGAAGGGAGCCCGAGAAGATGGTGTACGCCCCATGATTAGTAAAACTTAAGTCGGTAGAAACATACCTTACCTGTAAACCAAGTCGGTTGCGAATCTCCGAGACCCAGCCTCCTATATAAAGGCTGGGAGGGCCGCCGATCTAGGGCACGCGATACTCAGACCACCAAACCATAGCGAGATTGCCATCTCGCCGGGACACCATTGTACACCTCATATATCAATAATCAGACAAGCAGGAAGTAGGGTGTTACCCTTCGGGGGCCTGAACCTGGGTAAACCTTGCTTGTGAGCCGACGATACTACCAACGCTACCACGTCTCTCCCCCTCAATCTCAACCCTAGGTACCGAACCATGGGATTTGATGTGTTAACACCACGTCACTCGTGGTAACAAACGGCGATTTCGGGCGGTACCTCCAGCGGTAGCGGTTTCTTCAGTTCCCAGTGCCTGTGCAGCGGTACTACCGCTGCCTGAAGCAGGAGACTGTTTCACTCTTTTCTTCACATCTGTAAAATCCTGCCAAGCTCAAATACACATTAAATTTACTAATTATGTTGTTACAAACACCAAAACTTTTAAGCACAGGAGATGCTCTTTCACCGGGCCTAAAAAAGACCACGGTCGAAATACCAGGCCCAGGACCATCCGACATTCGGCCCTATATTTTAGGCCCAGGCCCACCCATGACTGCAAAATCTCATCTATGCGACCTTTGGGCTGAAATCTCAGGCCCAGTCCCAGCCCATGGCCAAGCTCAGGCCCTGGATTTTCGGGTCGGGCTTCCCATGGCAAGATATACTTGGCTCCAACATAATAGAACAATACACCCATAGTGAAAGTCGTGTAGTGACTGAAGCAAAACAAAGTACTCCCTTCGTCCCAAAATAAGTGTCTTTGATTTGCCCAAATATAGATATATCTAGACGTGTTTCATGTATAGATACATTCATATTTGGGTAAATCTAAGACACTTATTTTAGGATGGAGGGAGTCTATAGGTTGATTCACTTGCTCGTATATGTCAACTTCATCACCCCTCAACCTAGTTACAGAAATAGAAATAACCATCCGGGGTGTCACGGAGGAGAAAAACCAACTATTGAGCAACACATTCAAACACAACTGATAA
This sequence comes from Poa pratensis, assembly GCA_947311845.1. NCBI lineage: Eukaryota > Viridiplantae > Streptophyta > Magnoliopsida > Poales > Poaceae > Poa > Poa pratensis. Next base: position 52,978,234 of record CAMZMU010000096.1, on the reverse strand, counting down.
ACTTTCACATCTTTCGCACGTCTGGTTCCCGACTTCCATGAAAGCAGTGTTAGATTGCCCGGTAATGATTCTCGAAAAAAGATTGCCCGGTAATGCTTTTAGTAGAGCTGTCCACCCAATGTTCCGATTTCTCATCCTGCCTAATCTGCACGCAGGCATCAAGGCAATTGAACACCTATATGAGAAAATGCTTTTCTCACTATACCTTTCATGGAGAAACAAATGAGAACTTTTTTTAATGGAACATAAAAATACTCCTGACTGTGATGGTTTCTCTGCATAGTTCTACTAAAACTTATAGGATGTAATTAGGGCTGACCTCCTAGAGTTCATCGATGGTTTACATGTCGGGCACTTGGATATATTTAAATTGAAGTTTGTGGACATTAATTTTTTACTGAATAGAAGAAAAATGGATACAACAATACCAGCTAATATAATTTGTCTCCTAAATGATAAGTTTGAAATCGATCATCCCAGAAGTTGGCGGACCATGTGATTCGACTGATATAAACAACATACATGCAAGGAAAATACATTCTTGATGGAGTAGTAACCCTGTATGAAAGAATCCATGATTTACATTGTAACTAGAAAATTACCCCACGCGTTGCGGCGGGCCTTTACTAAAGGTCAAATTGTGAAATGAGAAAAAACAAAATATTAGGTCTAGAGTCTGATTAGAGGTATCAGACATGATGAAACCTTTGATGAAGTACAAATAAGCTGATTTTCTTTAGGTAAATGAAAATGAACACAAATAGCATTTGATGACTGCCATCGATATGGAAGTGGAACACACATAGATTATGAAAATGAACACACATATAGGTAAGCAAAATAGATGGTGCTCAACAATTGCTTGAGAAGGTGTAATCTTTTTTGCTGTCTAGATGTTGTCCATACCTTTTGATGATTTAATTTATGGGTCCAACCTATTATTTCCGATCAAATAGATTATGGAACTCCAACCCTTCATATACCATAAACATGTAAGCTTGGTTGTTCTGATACAGATACGCAAAAGCCCAACCAATGAACATCCAACTTTGGAGCCTTGGAGAGTAACTACAAAAAGGCATGGAAGAAAAATAATTAAAACATGTAGAATAACCTCACGGTAATGTAGCAAAATAGCAGATGATTTGGTACGTATCCATATGAAGGTATTACAAAATATTTTGTACAACTCTTCTATCAGCGGAAACAAATCATGGAGGACGTAAAATTAACGGCACACCGATGCTAATTAGGGGATTTAGTTACCTGCTCACGGCCGAAGTTCTCTCCACAATCCAATGAATTTTCTAATGACCCGAGAAAAAGAACTTCCTGGTGATAGCGCATAGCGCCGGGCGTGGATCGCGTCAACAACAACGTGGATATCAAGCATTGGGGTCGAACCCCCCTCGCGTCGCCTCCTCTCTGGGCGACGGGAGGGGCGAAAACTCTAACCGCCGCCGCCACCAACCTCCCCCCCCCCCCCCCCCCCCCGCCTCCCTCCCTCGCCGTCCCCGGAGGCTGCCGTCCCCGGAGGCTGCCGCCGGAGAAAGTCCAGGCGGCGCCCGTGAAGGGGGCGGCGGGGATCTCCCGCTCGCGGTTCCCCAGCTGCAGCTCGAGGAGCAGGATGCGCTGGGCCTCCGTTTCTCTCCCTTCGGCGCTGGCGGCCCTTCGGCGTGGCAGATGGCAGCCTGGGGAGGAGCTGGGCGGCCGTGCCCTCCTGCCGGCGCGGCTACAGGCGGCGTCGCGCGGCCCGGGCCCATCTGGGCCCCGATGGGCTTGGCGGGCCACTTCCCTACTCCCTTGCGTTCTGGTCGGCAGCTCCGGTGCGCTCCATCCTGGTGGCGTTTGTGGAGTTCTCCCGGTCGGCGCCTCCTCCGTTGCTGCTCGATGCCCAAATGCGGGCCTCACCCGTGCGGGGCTGCTCGTGTTCGTCTCCGCCTGGTGCGTGCCTGCCCAGGCTGATGCGTCTCGCTGGCCAGTGTGGTGCTGGACGGTGATGTGGCTTCCGGCGGCGCGCTCTCTGGTGGTGCAAGGATGTCTACCTCTTTACCCTGCCATCATCCCCCAACGGGGTGCCGTTGGGGCTGGCTAGTGTTGTGGCTTCGCAGATGGCGGCCACGGTGGCGATGTGTTCCCTATGTGGGGGGCCGTCGTGGCTGGGTGTTGAGCCTCCTCTATCTCGCCATCGGTGGCTGAGGACGCTGTTCCTTCTGTACTGGTGTGCCTCCATGGTTCCGCAGATGGCGGCCATGGGTGCGGTCTTCTCTCCGATGCGAGGTGAGCCGTGGCAGTGGTGGTGGTAGCTTCTTCTTGCTGGTTGCTAGGCTCTTGCGTCGGATCCTTGTTGATGCCCAATGGCGTGTCGGGCGTGGGTGGTCTTCGCGCGTGCTCTCGGCTAACCCACCCTTCGGGTATATCGGACCCAAGTGGGGTTGGGGTTGCCCTCGGTGGTGCCACGCCTTTCGACTACGGCGAAGACCCCCACGTGTGGGAGGGTATCTCTGATGCCCTTCGACTTCAGCCGGCGACACACAGGCGTTGCGGCGTCGTCTCTGCCGCGCGCGACCTTTCGGCCACGCCCCCGACACAGGTGGTGTCGGCGCGCAGTGTGGCCTCGGATGCGCGATGGTGTTCGACTTCGTCGATGGTGCAGTGTTGTGGCTGGGTCTCCGCTGTCATGTCCTGCGAACTCCCCCCTGTGATCGCAGTGCTTGAGTCGTGATGAGTTTTTCATCAATCAACTGTCTCCGATGATTCTCCTAGTGCCACCTCTCGTGTGTTGTTGGTGTGCGTTATTTTCTTTTATTTCTCTTCCCTTGTACCCCATGTAAACTCTGGTTCATTTGAACCTATCTTGTAGAGGCTGAAAAGTCTCAAGGCAACTTTGAAATATATTTAGGTGGGATTAATTTCTCCCGGTGAAAATTCAAAAAAAAACATTGGGGTCGATGCCTCCTCCTATTTGTCCAGCATGTGGCCTTTCTGAGAGTAAAACCTGATGAATCCTCTAAAGTGGGAAAGTGGGAATGCGGAGACCATGGAATGATGCAGCTAGATAGCTTAAAGGAGAGATAACCTCCATCGGTTACTCTTGCATTTCTTCCGTGCAGGATATGAAGAGGGAGAAGAAAACCCATCCGCTTTTTTGTAAAACAGGGAGAAGTTAAAGCGGGAGATAATTAAGTGTGGAAGGTTAAAAGAGATAGTAGTGGAATCAACCGGGTGGAGAGTAAATGAGAAGAGCATAAAGCCTAACTTTCATTGCCGCAACGTACGTGGAATAATTATGTACGATTGTTTTTTGGCCAGCCTAAGCATGTGACAATGGAGACAGAAAATGGATGGTCAGATGTTTACAATCAAACGGATGAGAATTTGTGATGATGTGGCTAGGCTGCATGTCAAGATAGACACATTAAATGACTTCATAGTGGGGTTTTCTCTTATAAGAGGTATAGATGTGGTTTTCAAACTAGATTTTGAGAAGGCCTATGAAAATTCAGATTTTCTTTTCTTCGACAAGTGTTGTGAATGAAAGGTTTATCCGGAGCATGGTGCGTCAAGGTTCACAATTTTCGTGTATGGCAAATGATGACGGTGTCCATAAATTTTAGTTGAGAAAGGTAATTTGTTAGGGTGAGCCACTACCGCCGATGTTATTTAATATTGTGCTTGATATGTTGGTAAGTATGACCGAGCGAGCTAAGAACTTGGAAAATGCTGGTGTTCTGCAACATCTTTTAGATGGTACGCTATCTATCATGAAATATGTCGATGATACGATCATATTTATGGACCATGAACTCGAGAAGGGTAGGAATCTAAATTTAATTCTTCAAGCAATCGAGCAACTTTTGGGACTAAAATAAATTTCCGTAAGAGTTTTAATGATTCGGACAAGCTCATGAATTTTCCCCTCATTACAACAAAATGTTCGGGCGTGAGAAAATGTCAGTTCCCCATTAGATATTTTGGAATAGCGATACATTATCATAGACTCTCGAATGTCGAGTCGAAAAAATCGAGAAACGATTGGAGTAATGGATGAGCAGTTTGAAAGGAAAGCGCATTTCCGTCGGAGTCCGTTTAGCACGCTCAAATATGTTACTCTATATGCTAGTATATTTCTTCCATGTACCTAAAACAATACTTGTAAGCTTGGAATTTTCATTCAAGATTGTTTTGGCATAGAGATCGCGACAAAAATAGTATATATAGACTTGCTAAATGGAATGTTGCGTGTCATCCAAAATGCCAGGGTGGCTCGGAACTCAAGGTCTAAATGCTAAAAACATTGCACACCATAGTAAAATGGTTGTTCAAAAGCTTCTTACATAGGATGGAGTATGGCGAAAAAATTCGAGAAGAAAACGACTTTGTTGGAAACCACGGGATTAAACAATTTTGGGCTGGCCTGATGTCAATGAAGTTTCATCCACTTCATATCTTTCGTAATTAAAGACGGCTCGGAGATCCATCTATGTGCGTATTCATGGTGGACATGCCACTGTCCGGAACCAATATTCGACTTCATACAATATTGCACGTACCAAAAGTTATACTATTGTGGAGGTGCTGAGAACTAACCCATTAAAGTGACCTTTAGCCGTGATTTAGTCGACACCCCCTCGCATCATATAATGCCCTACAAGGGCACAATTGGGCGTAGACCAATTGATACAAGGATAAGACAAAATTTGATGGAAACTACATGTGAAGGGTCAATTCTCGGTAGACTACATGTCATAGGTCTAGTTCGCACCGATAATTAACAATAAACACATTTAAATAATGAAGGTACCACTGGAAATTTAAAACTTTATGTGGTACCTTCATCGAGGTGTTATTCTAACAAAAGACAACCTCGCAAAGCAAGTGGGAATGTAGTATAAATTGTTGCTTCTATCATCTTGATGAGAATATAAAACACACATTCTTCTGATGCAAATTTGTGTGTTTTATATGGTCAGTCATCTATGTGGCTTGAAACTTGTATCTGCATCGTGGTGTTGCAAATAGTTCTGACAACTGGTTGTGAGTTATTGATAGCAAAAATAGAATCCTCATATGGGTGGGAGCGGTTGTCTTGTCATGATTACTCTGCCTATGCAAAAATGGCATGTTTTAAATTAATTCTAAAAATTCTTCTCCTTTGCGGGTTCCTTTCCGAGTGCTCACCGGGCTGGCTCCGATTGTGGTCTACTCTTTTGAGACCGCAACACCACGTCATGTTTACGGAGAAGTGCTCGTGGTTGGAGCAAGTGGGAGTAATATTTTTTTACCACACATGAGTGTGTGCACAACTATGGATCGCTACTCCATCACCAGAGGCATCATTTTTCATAGTCCCGTAGGACTTTGTATTTTTCCTTTTATTTTAATCTACCTTTTCGTCTATTCTCTCTTATCGGCTGTGTGAACTCTTGTTGTGCAGAATCCAGGTGCGCTACTCGCCACCTCCCGGGCATTATGCTAGTAGGCTAGTAGTCAGAAGAGACCAGGGAACAGAGAATAGCTCGGTCCGTCGCAATCGCACCCTCGCGCGCGTACATCAGTGTCAACATGTGTAGCTTCTCCCGGATTCCCATCGATCCTGCCGATGACTATCACGATGAATTCCTGGTTCCTGCAGAGACAATAGGTACGTACTATCTGAATCTATCCCACCCAACCCACACGTGAGAAATTCGCTTTCGTTGCCATCTTCAGACGCATCTCGACGACCAGGGAAAAAACGAAATCCTAGTTTCTTCAGTCTACGCACAAATTCGTCACTCACGTCGGCGTCCGCAAATTCAAAGTTCCACTTCGCGGGCGCAAAAAATTCTCGTGGTTGTCGCTTCCACGGAAGAATTCTAAGCAAGCCCATGACGACCTAGATGGCTAGATCATCCTCGTAAGCCGGTGTGGCTTCCACGACGCTTCCGCAGGTTCGCCTCCGACCATTCCAACGGTCAAAACCCAAGAGCTAGCAAACCCCGGACCTCCATCGTCATTGATCCTTGTATATAAACCCACCCAGCTGCAAACTAAGTCCAAGGCATATGCTACACACCTACGCATACTCCATAGTCCATACACATACATAGAGGTCTGCACTGCGCAACCATTTGTTTGTTACCTGCTTCCCGTTTAGAATGGCTGTCAAGCTCAGACGGCGACTATCCGTGGCAGCTGCTCTTCTCGTGGTGGCGTGTCTGGTTCTTGCGACCGCGGCATCCGTGAGTGGCGCTAGACCGCTTGCGAGGTCGGAGGAAGATGGCACTAGGCGCGCGGTGGTGGAATCACCGGCGGGGGATGTTCTCTCGACGGTGGCGAGGGCCGTTGAGCGCAGGTTGATGTTCGACGTTGGCATGCTCCGCGGGATCAAGGACGCCGGGCCCAGCCCCGGCGCCGGGCATTAGCTAAAGGTGCCTTCGGACATGCCAGGACCGCGGTAAAAAGAAAACGCAAAATCTATTTCTTGCCCGAGCACTATCTAGCCTTACAAAGTGCTCCCCGCTCGCGTCCGTTCGATCACCATCGCGCGGTCCAGTTCTACTGGGCGAAGCGGCGCAAGCCGACAAAAAAAAGGGACGCACGCGCAGCCGTCCCTTCCTCCACGATGAACACAGAAACGCCCGGAACGCCCACACCTCCGTCTCTTCCTCCTCCTCTCCAAATCCCCCACCTACGCGGCGCCAATAAGCTCCGCCGCCGAGCAGTCGCCGTCTAGGAGGACGCAGAGGAGCTCCTCCTCGTCGCCAGCTTCTACCCAGGCGGCGCACACGCCCACGCCGTCGAGATCCACCCCGGCGTCACTAGGGTTCTCTCGTGCTGGACCTGTCCGCCGGCATCGGCTGCGACGACGGGGCTTCCACCTTGGAGATCGACCGGCGGCGGTTCCGACTCCCTTCTGCACGCGTTCCTCCAAGGCCACCGCCACCTACGTCGAGGGCTAGCTCGTCGTAATTGACTCACCTTGCCTTTCTTCACCGAAATTTCCCCATTCTTCTTCGTTCCTCTCCAATAAGTGATCCGCTCTTGCACTCCTCCTCCCAATATCCATTTTTCAGCAGTGGGGTGGTGTAGAACATGGGTTCTAGGCTCGGCTGGATTTGGGGCGAGCGGAAGAGGTGGGGATGCTGCGACCAAGGTGTCCTCAAAGTCGTCGGGGAGAGCTTGGACACACGCCGACGGCCGATTCCGGGTCGACTACCTGCCTCCGCAGTCCGCGGGCGTGCAGCGTCAGAGGCAACCTGATGTTCGAGCTTCAGTCCAACTCCCACTCTAACCAATAGCGACAGGTTCCTGGCTTCCTGCCCCGGGATTTTTGCGACTGCTTTGTTGACTGCTTCTAATCCGTATTCTCGTTGTTGTGTATATTCTGCTTGTTGATTGCAAATGCAGATGTAGTTTCCTAGCGTTTTTTTTGCTGCATATGCAGTGCATTTCAATTCGTGTGTATGCCACGTAGAATGGTTTTCTGCATGCATTAGATGATTACCGCAGTCACTAGATGTATTTTTGATATGAAAACTACACTGCATCTTATTAGTGGTACATTTTTTTTAAGATGACTAGTCTTGGGAATGTATCTTCTGCATACATTAGATGAATACAGTTGATGTAAAATAGATATAAAAACTACAATGCAGAATATTAGGGTACTTAATTATTTGTTTATTGAGATGATTTTGGAAATGTATTTTTTGCAAACATTAGATGAATACTTCACTCAGTATTTGTTAATTAGATATGAAAACTACAATGCATATACTTAGTTATTGAGATTAATAGTCTTGGGGATGTATTTGCTGCAGATAGTAGATGAATACTTCACTCAGTAGATGTAAATTAGATATGGAAACTACAATGCATATTATTAGGGGTAATTAATTTTTTGTTCATTGAGATGACTTGACTGGGTATGCATTTCCTGTAGTTCCCACGGGGAAAGTATTTTTTCATGGCATGTAGACGTATCAATGAAGAAGTGTTTTGCTTGCGCAATCGCTCACATGCAAGTAATTTCCTAGTTTCTTATTGCATATGAGATGTAGCTTTCAAGCATTATTTTTACTTTATTTTTTGTAGGGCACACAAATGTATTTATTGTTCGTCTATATTCTACGTACGTCTTGAGGTCGAGAGTTCGAGCCTGTCTCACCCCATAAAATATGTGGCCTCATAATGATGAAAAGCTCTGTGAAAACTTGGGTGAAAATTGAACAACTAATAAATGTTTTTCACTATGTATGTAGTGTGCACAAATGTTTTTCTTCGTGTATATTTTCAACACATAAAATGTATTTTTTCTAATCCATCTGATTTTTATGCATATATTAGATGAAAATTGCATTCAGTGGATGTAAATTTGAACTGAAAACTACAATTCAGCTTATTAAATGTTACTTGATTATTTTCCACAAGATGTCACTAGTATGGAGATGTAGCACATGTAGTTCCCGTAGAGAGAGATGATTTTGCCATGGCATATAGACGTTTTGATTCGCTCTGCCTCTTGCGTGCGCCGGTTGGCATCACTAGACCACTTTTTACCGAGCTAGCATTTTTTATTTCATGGAGATGTATTTTTTTTTAGTATATTATATGTACAATGTATTGTCTGCCACTACATGTAGATGTTTTTTCTGTAAAATTTTTTTTGCACAAATTAGATGAAAACTGCATGTCAGGTTGCATAAGTAGGTATCTTGCATGTATATTTTTATGGCACTGATATGTACTTTTCTTGTTAACATTACCGACACACCATATGTACTTTTTCCCTGTCCGTAGATGTAGATATTCGATAGTCGAAGTAACCTGTAAGGTACATTTAAATCAGCGGTAGCTCTTAGCCTCTTGGGTGTCTTCTTGAATAACTGAACCATTTGGATCCTGCTAGTAAATAGTTGATCGTTAATCAATAGTTATACTTGTCATCCTACACTTTTCAGTGTCACTGGCCGCACCCCTGCATTTAAAAAATGGAATGTCAAAACATTTAGTACTATGCAAAGCAGATGACAACTACAAGTATTTATTCGCATGAAATACTACAACCTTTTTCCAGCACACATATCTGCATGGAAACTACAAGTATTTTGCTAGTAATTTTGCTAGTTTTCTACGCATGTAATTCTATGCAAATTGCTTTCATGTTTTCTTCATTTTTCTATGCAACTGACTTGATTCTTTTTTATTTTTTTAGAACCAATACTACATGGAGAAGAAGTTGAGACTTGTAGTTCCAGGTTCAGCCAGCTACAACTTCTATGGAAACTTGTTGTTTGGGTACTTGGAAAGGAGTTTTTGGGGAGAAAACTACATGTCTTTGTTTGGGGCATCAAATTCCTGCTTTAGATTAGTCAGGAAACATAGCTGCAATGGAATCAAGTTCCAGCTTTTAGAACTAGTTGATGGTCTCCTGTTTTTAGACAGTAGTTTTACATGAGGTTTCGGTACTTTCGGTTTCCTGAACCAATTGGTTTACTGAACTATGTGCTTTCCATGGATGTTTCTTCGAAATTGAGCAAGTTTTTGCTGTTATTTACATCTGAAATCTTCAATATATTGTATATGTACTCAGAGGTTTCCTCGAGCTATAGCTGATGTAATTTATCTTGCCACTGCGCTGCTGGATGTTCCACCGTACTGCTAGCTGATGTATTCTCTTGGTTTCTTCTTGTAGATATTGATTTTTCTTTTGCAAATGGAACTTTTGAGGCGTTGGGTAGGGTGGTATACTGGTGTTGGGGATGGATCTTTGTGATTTCTGTTGGCCTTTCAATTTCTCAACTAGTTTTCGTGCTGGTAATTCCATCGATCTGAGATGAGGTAGAAAGGAATCTCTGGAGGAATAAGAGCGAAGAGGTAGCAGGTCGGGTTACCTGTGGACCCTACCAGATGTAGTTTATAGCTGGGGTTGGCGTCCCGGCCTGTCCCGCAGCGCGCGGTGCACGCAGCGACAAAATTGACCACGTTTCTGGTACGCAGCGCGCCCGTTCACGCGCGCTTGGGACGAAGGAACGCGGGTGACCAGAACTTTCCTTTTTTGGCATAGGCGGAAACAATCACATGGTTAATTTCTATTTCGGGGTGGGACACCCTGTAAGGCTAAACAGTGCCCAGGCACTCCCTAGGCGCGTCCAAAAGAAAAAAGTCGGGTGATCGGCGTGGGATGTTTCGCGGCGCCATACCCGATTTGTGTACAGGCACGCATGCATACACATGCTAGATTTTTTTTTTTTTTGTAAGATCCAGAGATTTTTTGCTTTGAAACACATGCCAGAATTTGTTTGTCCTTTCAAAAAATTCTAGCATGTGTACACAGGCTAGAAATGGCCGTATCTAATTGAGTTGATACTTGCTTCTTCAATTTGTTTTCAAGAAAATGCCGCCCTCTTATGGGAGGGCACTTTATGATTTCTGGAGCAGCTTTGGCTGAAGGCCTAATTTTTTTATAGATTCTAAAGTTCGTATACAGCTCCTCCAAAAATTTCTACAGTCTTCTAAGCAAGCGTGTAAGGGCATCTCCAGCCATTCCCCCAACGCCACCCCCCCCCCCCCCCCCCCCCCCAATAGCTTTTTTAGCGCCGGCGCGAGTGAAATTTTCCCAGTCACCCCCTCAAGACCTCGTTTAGCGCCGTTTTTAGCGCCGACGCACCCAAGCCGAACCCAGCGCGCTGGGTTTTGCCCGGGGGGCAAAAAGCGACATGGGCCAGCCTTGTCGGCGAGGGAAGGCGGTTTCCCTCCATTTTTTTTGCCTTTTCCCTCCATTTTGCCCCACATATTCCCTCCCATCGGCAGCTCCCGCCATTTCCCCCAGATCTAGCCGCCATGCCGCCCAAGAAGTTCTCCGGTCCCCGCAACGCCGCCGCAGCAGTTGCCTCCTCCGCCTCCGCCGTCGTCGCGCCGGAGAAGAGGCCGAGGAAGCCGAGAGCGCCGTTGCAGAGGCCGCCGGACGTGCAGCGCCGGAAGAGCGAGAACGTCCACCGCCGGGCGAGGGAGAAGGTGCTGCGGACCAAGCGCCTTGCCGAGAGTGTCTGCCAAGAAGAGGAGGAAGAAGAAGCGGAAGAGGAGGAGGATGACATGGAGATGGGGATGCAGGTGGAGCCGAGCATGGCGCCACCGCCGCCGCCCGCCCAAGATGCGGGTCGGCGTCCCACCGCCTCACCATCTTTTCGCCGGATGGGGCAGCCAAGCTAGCGTCGCCTCGCCGACTGGCTACTCGCCGACGGGCTTCTCGACATCCCAGTCGCCGCGCTGGAGCGCATCTCGCCACTACTCGGGCTGTTTTTGGGGCGGGAAATTGAACTTTTAAATTATGTTGGTTTGTGTTCGCTTGGGGGCCGAAACAACTAGGAACTACGCCCCCCCCCCCCCCCCCCCCAGGCCCAAGTTTGCGCTGGCGCAAAGCCAAAAAGGCAACGGCGGAAGCCCTGGGGTGTCGAACGGCTGGATATGCCCTAAAGAAGGCGCCCGAAAAATGTGATCTGAAAAATTTGTTTACATGTCTGTCGTATTATGTTTCTGCTCCGGTGCACTGCCCCTGGCAAAAGTTCGGACTCGAACAACACAAGGACGGCCGCGATCTTCCCGAACCCCTTCATAATCAGGGGGCACGATGGTCTTTTACAAAATCTGACAGGTACTTACAACCCCGTACGGCCCGCGCAATCATATACGTCGGTATGCCGTACCTTGGGCCGCTGGAGGATGGCGGGGAGACGCTGACGTCCGGGATAGGCGCAGACGATATCAGCTGAGACGAGATCAGCGGAGACGAGCACGGCGCCGCACAACGCCGCACAACGACGAGACGCGAAAGACGGAGCTCTCTTCGGGACGTGCGTCGATCACGGAGGTCGTGCGACTTACCTAACGAAAAAGACAAGCACATGCGTTGTGGGTCGTGCGCCACCGTTTTTTTTTCCAGATCCTATACCTGTACCATAGGAATACGCTGGCTAATACGGGGCTTAGATCTAGGCTTCACGGGTCCAATGAACAAAAAACAACCGGGACAAACTTACCCCTTCAAGTTTCGCGAGGGGCTATTATCTTTTGTCTTCTCTTTTTTTACTTTCCACTAACTCTTTCCATGTCCGCCTTCTTTCCCTCTCTCTGTACGTCTGGACACAAGCCTCCTGGCGCCCAATCTCGTCTGTGAAGCTCGTAGAGGAGCACACTCACTAGTATAGATCGGGTAGGTGTTTGTCTTTGGGAAAGGGGAGATAGTTACGGAGGAAAACGCATCTGACCCCCGCGTCGCCCAACCCTAGGCGACACGGGGGCGCCGCCGCCGCCAGCTCCCTAGCCTCCTCCTCTCTCACCCGTTCCTCCGCCGCCGTTGGAGGACCTGCGGGGCGCGGCCTTGGCGGCGACAGCGGCGGCGGGGAATACTTCCTCGTGCGACGGCGGCGCTCTTCTCATTCGGCGGCAGCGCATGGTGTGACGACGGCTCGGCGGCGAGGTGCCGTGGAGTCCTGGCGTGGGCGTGGCTCGACGACGACGGAGGAGGCGGCCTTCCCACGGCGGAGGTGCCCCTGCTGCGGCGGCCACGACTCCGTGCCCACTCGTGACCCATCTGGGTCCTGCGGGCCAGAGGCGGTGGTTGTAGTGTCAGGCGGCGCCGGGAAGCCTGGTGACGCCGATTGCTTGGCACCGTGGCGGTGCCGGCGGTCGGTCAGGCGGCGGCGGGCTGGATCCACACCGGCCAGTCTCGTCGGTTCGGATTGAATAAAGGTGGCAGTCCTGGATCTCTCTAAACACCAAGACGAAGATTTACTTGATGCAGCTCTTCATTAATTTGGCCGGATTGTCGAGTTCCGGAAGGCTCCGCCGGCGAACTCCATTGGGCAAATCTAGCCTGGAGATTGACGGATCGGGTGGGATTCGGTCGCGCGCAGCCATGTTTTTTCTGACCGTTTGGTTTCAGAGGTAGCGGTGCGAAGCTTTGCAGTCTGTTGCCATCATGGATTTGTCTTTTGTTCCATGATGAAGTCAGAGTGCGGAGAATGGCATGGAAGCCGAGATTTGAGGACTTGCAATGGTGGTTCCAGTCCTGGTGGGATGAGGGATTGGCTAGGTGATTCGTAACCTGGAACAGCAGCAACGGCAAGAGGGGCGACAGTACAGGAGAAGTTCAGGTCTAAAACTTTCAGGGTGAAAACCCAAGGTCTGGTCCTTAATTGGTTGTGCCTGGCAATTGCCTTGGTGAAGGCATTGTTTTTGCGAGTGTGGACTTTCTTCGGGTGAAAACCTATGATCTATGATCAGGGCGACGACGGCGCTTGAGCACTGTTCCCTTCTTGGAGGTGTCGCTTTTGGAGAAGTTGGACTTCTGGTACTGTTTTGGTGGGGTTAGCTCTGCTGTAACAAGGAAAGGATCACTGTAGCGGGACTTTTTTTGTAATTCTTCTTTTTATTCTGAGATGTGTGCATCCGTGGGGCCGTTAGGTCACGTGTTGTTGCAGAGGCTGGGTGTAATTGGTATCATCGCGATATTAATATATGCTCTTTATCTAAAAAAAAGTATAGATCGGGTAATTGAAACCCTCCAATCAGACACGGATGGAGCGCTTTGTGTGTGTTATTCACTATTACTTACAACTATCACTTACAGTACAAAATTAAAACCGTGTTAGAATCACAGTACAATGTTTCGCTAGAACAAGAGCGCTCGCCTTTCTTCCATGTCTGAGTGGCACCTTGTCGTGTGATACGTCTCCAATGTATCCATAATTTCTGTTGTTCCATGCTTATATTATACCATTTGCTACATGTTTTATATACACTTCGTATCACTTTTATGCATTTTCTGGGACTAACCTATTAACAAGATGCCACAGTGCCAGTTCCCTGTTTTCTGCTGTTTTTGGTTTCAGAAAGTTACTTCTGGAAATATTCTCGGAATTGCACGAAACAAAAGGCCAGTCCCTATTTTTCCAGCACGTACACGGAGTCCGAAGGAGAGACGAAGAGCCACGAGGTGGCCAAACCACAGGGGCGCGGCTGGGCCCACAGCCGCGCCTGCAGGTGGTTTGGGCCCCTCGGGGGTCCGCCGACATCGCCCCTTCGCCTATTTATTCCCCGAGACGCGAAAACCCTAAAACACCGAGCCTTTCATCCAGAACATATTCGCTGCCGCCGCCGTCGTCAACCCTAACTCGGGGGGTTCTGAAGCTCTTCCCGGCACCCTGCCGGAGAGGGGAATCATCACCGGAGGGCTCTACATCGCCATGCCCGCCTCCGGAGTGATGCGTGAGTAGTTCATCCTTGGACTATGGGTCCATAGCAGTAGCTAGATGGTTGTCTTCTCCACTTGTGCCATCATGTTTAGATCTTGTGAGCTGCCTATCATGATCAAGATCATCTTATTGTAATGCTACATGTTGTGTTTGCTGGGATCTGACTTATATTGATACCTATGTGGAGCTGAATATTATATTATCATGTCTATGTCATTTGTGATCTTGCATGCTCTCCGTTACTTGTTGAAGCCTTGGCCACGTGAATACTTGTAACTCCAAGAGGGGGTATTTATGCATGATAGTTGGGTTCAACCTCTATTTAACCTGGGATAGTGACAGCAAGTTCTAAGGTTGTAGATGTGTTGTTGCCACTAGGGGTAAAACAGCAATGCTTTATTCAAGGATGAATGTATTGTTTACATTACGCACATTACTTAATGCAATTGTCTGTTGCTTGCAACTTAATACTGGAAGGGGTACGGATGTTAACCGGAAAGTGGACTATTTAGGCATAGATGCATGCTGGATAGCGGTCTATGTACTTTGTCGTAATGCCCAAATGAATCTCATAGTAGACACCACAGCTCACACATGCATGTTATATGCACTTATCAATTGTCAATTGCCCAGCTGTAATTTGTTTACCCAGCATGTTAGTTATCTTATTGGAGAGACACCACTAGTGAACTGTGGACCCCGGTCCATTCTTTTACATCTGAAATACAATCTACTGCAATCATTGTTCTCTACTGTTTTATGCAAACAAACATCATTTTCCATTCGATACGTTTAACCCTTTGTTTTCAGCAAGCCGGTGAGATTGACAACCTCACTGTTAAGTTGGGGCAAAGTAATTTGATTGTGTTGTGCAGGTTCCACGTTGGCACCGGAATCCCTGGTGTTGCGCCGCACTACACTCCTTCACCAACACCTTCGAAGCAAACCTCGTTTTCCTACTGGTCGATTAAACCTTGGTTTCATACTGAGGGAAAACTTACTGCTGCACTCATCATACCTTCCTCTTGGGGTTCCCAACTGACGTGTGACGTACAAGCATTGTTTCTGGCACTATTAACCTAGAGCCACCAACACGTTTTCTGGCGCCGTTGCCGGGGAAAACAGAATTGCTTCTGCAAGGGGAGTCTCTCACACCCAATCTCTTTACTTTGTTATTTGTCTTGCTTAGTTTATTTTTATTTAGTCTTGTTTGCTCTCTTTATCAAAAACACAAAAAAATTAGTTACTTGCATCTAGTTTATTTTCTGTTTAGTTTTTATTATTTCATCATGCTCTCCCTAAGTACACTTTAAAAGAAATATCTGTGGGTAGTGGGTCTATCATTGGAAGAGACAACATTGAAGAATTTTTTAGTCATGTTAGCAAGCTGAAAGATTTTGAAGATAGATCCTTGGTAGAACTTGCCCCTAATTATGAAATTGCTGCTGCCTCCTTAGTCCACATGCTTGAAGCTAGGTTTGTTAACCTTAACCCTATAATGCAGCATATGTTTCTTAGACTTCATGATATGGAAGAGGGGGAAAAGAAGGATTTTGTTTTAGAAACCCTTCTCAAAGAATTTGGAGATGTAGCTAGTGAAGCTAGAAAAGTTTTTATGCGATATAGGATGCTTGGTTATTACATTGATATCGCCAATATACTTGAAAAATTAGAGAAGGAAAGATCCAAGTACACTAAAGAAACTAGTTATGAAGGAGAGAATAAAATACCAATTCCTTTTAAGATTGCAGGAATGCATGAGGCACTAGAAAAGAACTTTAATTGGATTGTGCCTGAAAATTTATTTGATGAGGATAGTTTACCTAAAAGTAATGAAAGGGGAGTTTCTGAAACTTACATAGATAAAGTGCAATGCATCGTTGAGAAAACTTCTAAACTCTCCGTTGATGTTCTTCTCTTGATAACACTTGATTTTCACTTTCTGCGCCTAGCTGAAAGGCGTTAAAGAAAAGCGCTTATGGGAGACAACCCATCGTTTTTATTTGCTGTTATTTTTGTTTTCTTTGAGTCAAGGAGTTTTGTTACTTCTGTAGCAACTCCTTTGTATCTTTATTTTATCGCAATGTTGTGCCAAGTAAAGTTCTATATTGAAAGTTGATGCAAGATTTGGATTTCTGCGCAGTGACAGATTTTTAGCTGTCACGGATTTGAGCTTATCTCCCTGTAGAAAATTCAAAAAATTCTGAGAAAAATCACGCATATTCCTGAGATATGTACGCAACTTTCATTATTTTAGGCCAGATCCATCTGAGCAACTTAAGTGCCTCGAAAAAATTCGTCATTCCAGACTGTTCTGTTTTTGACAGATTCTGCCTTTTGTTTTGCATTCGCTCTTTTACTGTGTTTGTGTGGATTTCTTTGCTCCACAAAGCATTGGTGGCTGTAGCTAATGTCCAGAAGCTTTGGGATTGATTGTATCATTACAGAATATGAGAATTTTTGATTATGCACTAACCCTCTAATGAGAACTGTCTTGAGTTTGGTGTGAAGGAAGTTTTCAAGGATCAAGCGAGAAGGGTGATATTATGTGATCAAGAAGAGTGAAAAGCCTAAGCTTGGGGATGCCCCCGTGGTTCATCCCAACCATATTCAGAGAGACTCAAGCGTCTAAGCTTGGGGATGCCCAAGGCATCCCCTTCTTCATCAACAAACTTATCAGGTCATCTCTAGTGAAACTATATTTTAATTCTTTCACATCTTATGCGCTTTACTTGGAGCGTCTGTGTGTTTTTATTTTTGTTTTTGTTTGAATAAATTCGGATCCTAGCAATCCTTGTGTGGGAGAGAGACACGCTCCGCTTTTTCATGTGAATACTCATGTTCTTCACTTATATTTGTTGAGTATTCTTAACTAGCTACTGCAGTGCTTTTAGCTCCTGTTTTTCATGCATCTCTTCGAGCTGTTAGCACTTGTTTATAAATACTCTCTTGCTGCATTATATTATCATTTGGAGAGTTTATGTTTAATAAATTGATTGGTGTTTGTTTGGAAGAAAGAAAATGCTACATGTAGTAGTTGGTATTGGAAAAGACATATGCATTCTTGTAGATCATTGTCTTGTTTTGATTTGATGCTTTGCAATTGTTTTGAGCTCTCAAGTAGATCATGTTTAAGCTCTTGCATCATGTAGTTAAAGCCTAGTAGTGGAGAACTACCGTAGAGCTTGTTGAGACTTGGGATGCATATTTGTTCTCTCTAAGGTCTAGATATTTTCTGGTAAAATGTTTGAGCAACAAGGAAGACAGTGTAGAGTCTTATAATACTTGCAATATGTTTTTATGTGATTCTTGCTGTACCGGTTTATACTTGTGTTTGCTTCAAACAACCTTGCTAGCCTAAACTCTGTACTGAGAGGGAATGCTTCTCGTGCATCCAAAACTTGAGCCAAAACCCATGCCATTTGTGTCCACCATACCTACCTACTATGTGGTATTTCCTGCCATTCCAAGTAAATATTTCATGTGCTACCTTTAAACTATTCAAAACTTTATTACTCCTTATTTGTGTCAATGTTTTATAGCTCATGAGGAAGTATGTGGTGTTTTATCTTTCAATCTTGTCATTTACTTCTGACAGACTTTCACCTGGACTAGTGGCATATACATCCGCTTATCCAATAATTTGCAAAAAGAGCTGGCAACGGGGTGCCCAGCCCCAATTAATTACAACTTTCATTAATAATTCTCTTCACATGTTTTGCCCTGATTTATCAGTAAGCAACTTAATTTTGCAATAGACACTCCTCCATGGTATGTGAATGTTGGAAGGCACCCGAGGATTCGGTTAGCCATGGCTTGTGTAAGCAAAAGGTTGGGAGGAGTGTCATCTATAAAGAAACTAAAATACATGTGTAAACAAAAGAGAAGAGGGATGATCTACCTTGCTGGTAGAATAACGTCCTTCATGGGAGCCGCTCTTTGAAAGTCTGGTTGACAAGGGGGTTAGAGTGCCCACTACCATTCGTTGACAACAACAAACACCTCTCAAATACTTATTTTGTGCTCTCTATATGCTTTCGAAAACTTAAAAAGCTCTAGCACATGATTTAATCCCTGCTTCCCTCTGCGAAGGGCCTATCTTTTACTTTATGTTGAGTCAGTTTACCTACTCCTTTCTATCTTAGAAGCAAACACTTGTGTCAACTTTGTGTGCATTGATTCTTACATATTTACTTATTGCACTTGTTATATTGCTTTATGTTGACAACTATCCATGAGATATACATGTTACAAGTTGAAAGCAAATGCTGAAACTTAATCATCCTTTGTGTTGCTTCAATGCCTTTTACTTTGAATCTATTGCTTTATGAGTTACCTCTTATGCAAAACTTTTTGATGCTTGTCTTGAAAGTACTATTCATGAAAAGTTTTTGCTTATATGATTCATTGTTTACTCTTTATCTATTTGTTAGCAAACTATAGATCATTGCTTTGAGTCACTTCATTCATGACATGAGCCTTGCAATATATTGATCAAGATTGTGTGAAAGCATGTCTCCTCAGAAATTATTTGTTGTTATCGTTTTACCTACTCGAGGACGAGTAGAACTAAGCTTGGGGATGCTTGATACGTCTCCAACGTATCCATAATTTCTGCTGTTCCATGCTTATATTATACCATTTGCTACATGTTTTATATACACTTCGTATCACTTTTATGCATTTTCTGGGACTAACCTATTAACAAGATGCCACAGTGCCAGTTCCCTGTTTTCTGCTGTTTTTGGTTTCAGAAAGTTACTTCTGGAAATATTCTCGGAATTGCACGAAACAAAAGGCCAGTCCCTATTTTTCCAGCACGTACACGGAGTCCGAAGGAGAGACGAAGAGCCACGAGGTGGCCAAACCACAGGGCGCGGTGGGCCCAGCCGCGCCTGAGGTGGTTTGGGCCCCTCGGGGGTCCGCCGACATCGCCCCTTCGCCTATTTATTCCCCGAGACGCGAAAACCCTAAAACACCGAGCCTTTCATCCAGAACATATTCGCTGCCGCCGCCGTCGTCAACCCTAACTCGGGGGGTTCTGAAGCTCTTCCCGGCACCCTGCCGGAGAGGGGAATCATCACCGGAGGGCTCTACATCGCCATGCCCGCCTCCGGAGTGATGCGTGAGTAGTTCATCCTTGGACTATGGGTCCATAGCAGTAGCTAGATGGTTGTCTTCTCCACTTGTGCCATCATGTTTAGATCTTGTGAGCTGCCTATCATGATCAAGATCATCTTATTGTAATGCTACATGTTGTGTTTGCTGGGATCTGACTTATATTGATACCTATGTGGAGCTGAATATTATATTATCATGTCTATGTCATTTGTGATCTTGCATGCTCTCCGTTACTTGTTGAAGCCTTGGCCACGTGAATACTTGTAACTCCAAGAGGGGGTATTTATGCATGATAGTTGGGTTCAACCTCTATTTAACCTGGGATAGTGACAGCAAGTTCTAAGGTTGTAGATGTGTTGTTGCCACTAGGGGTAAAACAGCAATGCTTTATTCAAGGATGAATGTATTGTTTACATTACGCACATTACTTAATGCAATTGTCTGTTGCTTGCAACTTAATACTGGAAGGGGTACGGATGTTAACCGGAAAGTGGACTATTTAGGCATAGATGCATGCTGGATAGCGGTCTATGTACTTTGTCGTAATGCCCAAATGAATCTCATAGTAGACACCACAGCTCACACATGCATGTTATATGCACTTATCAATTGTCAATTGCCCAGCTGTAATTTGTTTACCCAGCATGTTAGTTATCTTATTGGAGAGACACCACTAGTGAACTGTGGACCCCGGTCCATTCTTTTACATCTGAAATACAATCTACTGCAATCATTGTTCTCTACTGTTTTATGCAAACAAACATCATTTTCCATTCGATACGTTTAACCCTTTGTTTTCAGCAAGCCGGTGAGATTGACAACCTCACTGTTAAGTTGGGGCAAAGTAATTTGATTGTGTTGTGCAGGTTCCACGTTGGCACCGGAATCCCTGGTGTTGCGCCGCACTACACTCCTTCACCAACACCTTCGAAGCAAACCTCGTTTTCCTACTGGTCGATTAAACCTTGGTTTCATACTGAGGGAAAACTTACTGCTGCACTCATCATACCTTCCTCTTGGGGTTCCCAACTGACGTGTGACGTACAAGCAATTGTTTCTGGCACTATTAACCTAGAGCCACCATCGTGCCCGCAGCGTCCGGTAACTCCTCCCGTTCACGCGCGTTGTCGCAGCGTTAAACATGTATGTTTGGAGAAAGAGGAGAGGAGCAGGCTCAGAAAGAAATTTGAAGATGGACGATGATGCAGCGATGGCGACGTCGGAGGATTACTCCCGCGTCTCGAGGCATGGGAGGAGGCTGAGCGCGAGGCCGACGAGGCCATGGAGGATGGGCGCTGGAGCGAGGAGTATGAGGACAAGATATTCCAAGATCATCACGTGGTGGAGAAGTTCATGGCAACGAAGCTCGCGGAAAATAGAACGCGCACGGCGAAGGGCAATGCTGCCGCAAACGATGTCGTGGCCTCTAGCTTTGTCATTTTCCTGTATGTCGAGGCCTCAACCACCTGCAACAAAAATATGGCGAAAAACTACATGTCTGATTTCAACACGAGCGCCTCGCTGCCGACGGGAACGTCGCCTCCCACTAAAGAATATTCCGTCTTAACTGAGAAACACCAGCGTCAAACCTGAGATTTGAACTCTGGTGGGCTAGGGGTACAACCACCCACCTAACCATCTAGCCACAGACAAGTTCTCGATTGGTTTAGAAGTTAGATCTAATTTCTATGTAATGATTAAGTAGCTGTTTTTGTATATGTATAAAACATTTATTTGCATGCCTTTTTTTTCGTACATATTGTCCATGAAAATAGTTATGAAAATAATTTAAAAGGCCGTGTGTACAACGTTATCGCACACAATTGGCTATTACTAAATGTGTGTGTTATGTCATTATCACACACGATTTTGCACACAAAAATTTATGCATTTTGAAATATCGCACACGTTTTCCTCACATAAAGGTGTGTGTTCCTATTATATCGCACACAGTTTTTTTCAATATTGGTCGTGTGCGCTAAATTTGTCTTACCGCATCTGTCTGAAATAGCGGGAAGTATGATATCTCATGGTGTTACACCGTTTTGCCTTCCCCGGCTTTGCTATAAATTGATTCGACTACCCATTCAGCGCCGTTTTGTCACATCTGTTACCATGTCTCACAGCACGGAAGCCATCGAAGATCCGGCATGTGGTACCTTTCTCGACCTCGCGCCGTCGAAGGAGGAGCAAAACTTGTCCCCATTGCACAGAGCTGAGGGTAGCTACATCTGCCTCACACCAACAGAGTCGGAGGAGGAGCTGTCGCCTACGAACAGAGCTGGGGTAGTTTCATCGACCTCACACCGACGGATTTGGATAAGGATATGTCCCCAACACACAAAGCTGAGGTAGCGTTAGCATCCTCGGGTAGATGGAGTGAGTGGAGGAGCTCACCCCCGCGCTGCTACCCATTTATTCGGTGACATCGCAGGACCCGTTGGCCACTTAGAGGAACTCTATAAGCATATGTCGGTGGTGGTGTCCTTCCCGTCGACGCGGCGTGAGGAAGCATTGTGCATCGCGTGGTCGAGGACTCTTTTGAGACGCTCCACGAGGACCAGGTGCGTGCACTGCTGGGCGCCAAGAAGAATGCCAAGAATCAGACGCGGCTTAGATGTCCGCCGCGGCAAAGTGGTTGGCCCAGTGGTAAGTTGTTCGCTCCGACAACCGGTTCGCCGACGATGCTGAGGCCTCAGACTCTAGCAACGGCACCACCGGCGACAAGGACGTCATCATCATCTTTGACGACGGGTAGGACGTTTAGTAGATAGTTTTTAGATGTTTTTCTGTGTTATGTAATGTGAAAATTTGATGTTCCGACTTTTTATAGCAGGAAGGGCAACCATGTTTATTGGATCCCTTCTGGTACCAAATATTATTACAAATATTACTAATTAGTTTTTACAGTTTAAAGAGCAATACATGTGTGAATGCGTTTGTAGGTACGGCTTGGAACACGAGCGTCGCGGCATGTTGTGTTAGTCACGTCAGTCATCGCACACAATTATATATAGATGTAATTGCGCGTGTGCGATAGGTTTTGCATTTTTCATGGCTGCCTTGGAAGAAATAAATAAAAATGACGCAAATTGCCAAAAATATAATTTCAAAATATTAGACAAAATTTTATGTATACTGCAAAATATTGTGAATTTCAGGATATTTCGCCATATTTGCTCATTTATATGCATTTATGTGAATTTAGCAAAAGTAATTAAATTTGAACTAGATATGCTACAAGTTTTCTAGAAAATAAAAAAATCATATTCAAGTAACCATATATCAAACCATGTAACATCCAGATGGGATTTTTTTTAGATTCATAGTCCTTATATGGAAAGTTGGGCTGTCCAATTTGCACATTACTTTTTAAAAAATGATTAAAAGTTTTTAGAAAGAAACTGTTGACATGGAGTCCTTGTGTAGCTATTTGTAGCCAGGGGAAATGATAAAGTTGAATTTGGACTTCTTTTGAAAACACTTGCCTCACAATGGCTTTCCACTCATATGACCAAGAGCATGGCCAGTTTTTTAGACTTTTTTATGACAATTCATCTGTTTTTGGTACAAATATGATGATACGTTTCAAACATAACTATAATTTTTATTGATCCATGTTGTTGTTATATTATTGTCACATATGTTTCTTCTATGATTTTATATCATTTTGATTGGACTAACTTTAACCCAGTGCCGAGTGCCCGTTCATGTCTTCTACATGTTTTTGCTTCGCAGAAATACCTATTTAAGGAAGCCAATAAATACCAGGAAAATACCAAAATTCAGATTCTTCGAGTCAAAGGAAGAGTGCACCGAAGGGGGGGCTCAGAGGCCCCACACAACCTTGGCGTGGCCCCATCTTGCGGGTGGGGCCCTGGCCATGATGGGAGCGCTCGAGCCTGTCTCCTAGCTCCGTCCACTTCCTCCCGGCTTCTATATATTTTCCCTGGCCTGGAAACGTTCGACCGGAGTTATTTTTCGGAGAGTAGATAGAGAGTTGCCGCTCCACGACTATCCAATCTGGAGGCGTGTTCCGGTACTCAGATGGAAGGGGAATCTTTCACCGGAGGCTTCTTCATCAACCTTGCAGCCTCTGTGATGATGTGTGAATAGTTCCCTTGCACTACGGTTCGTCAATACAAAGATCTCATAATTAAGTTGCTCTACATGATTGAGATTAATCTGATGAAATAGTTGGTGTGTTTGTTGGGATATGATGAGTTGTCACATTATGATCATATTTTGTTCAATGAGTTATATTGATACCTATTTTTATCTTGATGCATTATTGATACCAATTGTTATCCTGATCTATTTGTATGTTTTGGCCAAGTTATATGCTTACATCTACAAGAGGGAGCTTGTGTATGATAGTTGGTTCAACCTTACAATGGTAGCCCAGTTATAGAAAGGGTCAAGACTTTGTATTGTGTTTTTTTTTTAGGTAAAAGGTGGTCGTATCCACCGCCCGAATAGATAGAAAGAGGTGACCCAGTTTTAAGGGAAATCGGGTCCAAAAACCCATTGTGTTGTTGAGGCTAAGGATATACAGTGATTTCTATGTCACATTTAGTGATACATTATGTCATTTTACTTAAGGAAATACAATGTGTGTTTGGACTTAATACTTAGATATGCAAGCATTAAAGCAGTCTAAATGAAGTTATAGTTATGAATGCGGTTCAGTAATGGGCTATATATTTTGGACGTAATGCCTATATATGAATAATGCCATGAATGATCATAGTCATACCAGTAAGGTTGTGAAGCTCTGACTCATATGAATCAGTTCGCTATAACATAAGACGTTATACTTAACACTGGTTCTACTTGGGCAACAGCTTACTTCAACCATGGATTCAGGCTAGGATCTTAAGCTTAATAAACTTACCGATTCTTCAAGATATTTCCAAAAGAACTTGTTTTAGAAATGTGAGTATGTTTGAGCACAAAAATACTTTCACTTTATCTTTGGAGATTTAACTTCCTCTTGATAGTATGGTTTTTCCTATGGAACTCAAAGCTATAAACGAACACTACAATCTTCAAACTGGTTAGCTTCAAATCTTCATGCGCGTTGGATAAAAGAAGACCACCTCACTTTCCCCTTTCTCCTCCCTCTCCGCCGCTTTTGAGAGTCAGCCGACGCCACCGACGCTCGTCCCCGGCTTGCTTCCCTCTCCTCTCCGGCGGCGATGCCGGCCGGCGTGGACGAGGATGCATAGCGCGGGCTGTACATAGTAGTTGCTTAGGTTTTGTTTTAGCTCTGGTAGCTGTGTGTGGCTCCGTGCCGTTTGAGGGTAGGTCCATGGCTCTCGTGGCCAGATCCATGGCGTCCTGATGTTCCTCTGTCGAGCTGCGCTCTGCTGGTGGCAAGCGCAGCGCAAGTGAGGCCGAGGGAATCTCGCATCCCTCCGAATAAGGCCTGCTCCGAAGCTTTAGAGCCAGGTTTCTTGAACCAATCCTGCTTAGTGTGGTGGTTCTTCTTCTGGCGGCGGTGCTTCCATGGAGGAAGCCAAAGGCAGCGACGGAGAAGGCACCAGGCGGCTTCCTCAATAAGGTTCTTCCTCGGATTCAAAGCTGCTGCATCTATCTTTGCATGTCTCCTCTGGTCCATGGCAGGAGCCGGAGTTTTGATGGCGGGTTGGTTTTCAAAGAGCGGCGACGAATCTGCGTCGCCTCGGTCGCCTGTTGTGCTGTACTGCTATGCATCTCGTCAGCCGCCATGGTGGTGGATGGGAGGTGCGATGATGCAGCAGGCGGTGGCTTGTGGTGGCTATGGAGTGTTGAAGCCTTCTACTTCTCGAGCTCATCTTCGCAGGTTCACGGCGACCTGAGGAAACTGCTGGTGTGCTCCAGCTTCTATTCAACCTCCGATGCGAGGCCCTATCGAAGCCAGCTGCTGCTGAGGATCGTGTCGGCATCGAAGCAAGTGGCGAAGTCCCCGCGGCGGTGTACGGCAACGGCAAGTTCGGCTTCTTCTTCCTGCTCGACGGTGGGGAAAGAGAAGGGCTCGATTGTAATTTTCCATCTTTAGCAAGGTCCTTTCTGCATATGTCAGGGATCTATGTGTTATTTCTGGAGTTTATGGGGTCCTTTGTAAAATTATTGTACACCCACTGTATGGAATAGATGAGGCTTCTAGCCCCTTCGGGGGCCCTCCTTGTTCAAAAAAAATTCATGCGCGTTGGATCAGCTCTGGCCTTCAAGATAGAATATGCGTTTTGAGTCTTGAAGAAGGCCATATAGGAGCTCATTGTTTCACCCGAGCGTCTGCATCGTTTAGTCTTCATCTGGTACAATCTTCAACGTTATTCTCTGACGGTTTTTGCATATACGCCAGAATCACCGCTTCGATCAACTTGTTGCATTTTGATCTACAGCTCATCCTCGCACAACCGATATTCCTCAAAGGCGTTAGTTGATTTTCTTGCATCAACCAAATTTTGCTCCTTTCGTTTTTCAGATTATTGTGTCTCCATCGTTTTTTGAGTCGTTTTTGTGCCTTTTTGTGATCCTCAAGCACACCTGATGTGCTTGTAGTTGGTCTCTGTTTTTTAGTCGTTTTGAGGGTTGTCTTCAAGGTCGTCAATCCAGATCAAGATAGTTGTGTTGTTTGGTTGTGCGGAGATGGAGTTGTTGAAATGGTTCATATGTTGAAGTAGTTCACCAAGTCTTCATACTGTTTATCACTACTATTTATTCATTTTATATTTGCATCCTTCTGGTTTCTCAAGGAGACTTGTGTCCCGTAGTTGTGTCTTGTTCATCTAGGATTGTTGAATTCTTCGCTTCAATATTCACTTGATATTTGTGACTTTTGCTTCATTCTAGTCAATCAATGTGACAGAGGTTAAACCAAACAAAGTGGCAGGGCTATATTTCTGTGTATACTAGATGAATACATTAGTATCTTAATCATGTTGTCGTTTATCATATCCAACACCGAGGTAGGTGTTGAATATATAAGCAATTTAGCATATGATTTAATTCGTGAAAACAGTAAACAGAACATGACTAGAATAATCAGAATTAAACTAATCATGCGATCTACTAAAATAGTAGATAAATAGAACAAATCTAAAGCATATACTACAAGCGGAAATTGCAGTAGTAACTCAAACAGGAAGATCAAGAGATCATACAGTGCAGCAGCAGCTACGGAACCATTGGTGTTCCCGTTATCACTCATGTCGTCGATGAAGAGGCTGCCGATGTCGGGAAGAAGTCGTCGTTCAGGAAGAACTCGAAGCCAGTAGTCGCGCGAGTGCGCTCCACAAAAACCTGATCGCCCTCTCTCCCGTACAGGATCACAAGAGGCGGGTTCCGGAGGCCTATTGTCCCTTCAACCGGTGCACGCCGGAAAACGGGATGGAGAAGACTTGGAATACGACGGCGCAAGGTTCTAGAATTATGACGGCGAGCGACCATGTGTTGCGTAGTCTGGCGGCTAGGGTTTTCCTCTACTTATATAGCGCGGGTCGGGTAGGACATGGGCGCAGCCCACGATTGAGTCGGCAACGTCTCCACGATCCAAAAGAATCAGAAACGGTAAAACAATTAACGTGTCCGTTAATTATTAATCAATGACTCAATAAATTTTCCCGGACTGTAAAAATATAACTCGGCTCTATTCCTGCAACCCGCGGCGCGACGCGTCGTGTCGTGACGTGCGAGCGGCGGCAGCGGAGGAGGAGTGCGCGGGAGAGATCCTTCTGTTATCACAAGCACATCAAGTAGCACAACACTCCACATTATGAAGTGGTGCAACTCTCTCCCAACTAGCAATATGGTTCTAAATTTTAGTCCCCAAACCAGCCATATAAATAGGCCATGAGATTTTCGGAATTTAATTGGACCATGGGCTAAAGCTGTACAAAAGCCCACAAAATTCCAATAGTAGGCAGGGTACCAGATGCACTTTCTATTGCTTATGTGTTGTGTTTTTAATAGGCATCACATACCTCCACTGTTGATATACCCTCTAAGTGTTTAATATTCCTTATTTTTTCTATCGTTTTATTTTAATAGATAGATAGAGTGCACTATTTAACTAGCGGCGTCGCAACGGTTCATTTTCGTGCGTTGGCTCAGTTCCCTCTCTTGCATGCAAAATGACACATAAGCATGACATCATGAAGAGATCCTTTAGAATTGGAATTTTAAATAGTCTTATCTCTCAGACCGTTAACGCAACTGACCATTCCCTTTCGCTGGTAGCTTCCTTGTGGCGAGATCGAAATTAAATCCACGTCGGTATGTTTCGGCAAGGAAAATTATGGGTAATTTATAAATTGTTGACACACATTAAAATAGCTTGCTTCTTACAATTGTACGTTATTGTTACATACTTGTCAGATTATGCACTACTTTGTTGCCAAATTAAAAATAAATTGTTATTCAGTTTCATGTACGCTATTCTCCATAGATGCAACTGTTCCATACTACTATTATTTGTTTAATTATAAAATCACTTAGTTGTGCTACACAGTTCAAGGCTCGCTCTCTAACTGTGCAGATCATTGTGATGTCTAAATACATTTAAAATGTACCTATAACTATGCACAATCATCGTGGTAACTATTTGTTGCTAATATATCATGTTAACGTAATCTAAGGACAGGCACGAACATTACAACATGTGATATAGTTCTGAAGCACCCGTCGAGACAAACTTAGCGATGTAAATGGGTCGCTAATCAGAATAACGGTTTAGGAGGTAAATCATTTTAGATTTTCATGTTTAACAATTAATTCGATAATGTACTCATGAGGCATCATATTTCTGCATGCGTCACAGAGAATGAAAGAAGACTAATAAGTATTTATAGTTGTATCGTCGGGTAGAACGTTTATATGCACTAGGTAATTAAAATTAGATCATGTTCTTTAAGAAAACATTGTCAGGAATTAACAAAGTATCAAATTGATGCATGAGATAAACATTTTTTTTAGAGTACGCCAAAGGTGTATCTTAACTTTATAGAAGGCAGAAAGCGATTACAAGATCATACCGCTGTTGGAAATGACTGTGACCGAGAGAGACTCTTTACACCGAACACCACCGACAAGCAAGATAACATCTTTTGAATCTAGATACTTTTACTGTCTCACAAGTATTTATTCGTGGAAACCAAA
Source organism: Poa pratensis (assembly GCA_947311845.1). Lineage (NCBI taxonomy): Eukaryota > Viridiplantae > Streptophyta > Magnoliopsida > Poales > Poaceae > Poa > Poa pratensis. The sequence goes on along the minus strand of CAMZMU010000096.1, from coordinate 52,949,732 downwards.
GGATGTTACATCTGAAGCAATTGGTGTGCATTCATCTTTTCTTTTTTTAAACGAGATGTCTTGTGGAATATTAAGTTGTGGATGGAGTGCATATATATACCTAGTATATGAGGCAGGTGGACATAAAAGCGATTATATATATCTTGTTATGAATTGGCATGTTCAACGTTTTGAAAAATGAATGCCATATTTTGTTACTTAAATTGATGAGTATCACCGGCACACATGAAATGCAAAGAAAAAAATAACACACGTATTTACACTGTTTCTTCACGTAGAACATATATATGCACTATATTTTTTTCAAAAAGAATGTCATTTGGGAAGACATCATAAAGGCCATTAACAACGAAAAGATACCTTCAGGTGCATATATCGACTATATAATTATAATAGATGCATGAGATGACATCTTTTGTTCATTCAAATGTTCAGATTGTTAACGAATTGAAGAGGAGAAACTAATGAGAGGGGGTTGACACTTTCTAGTCTCACAAGTATTTATACACCATGAGATAAGTGTTTGACATTTTGGAATGCCAAAAACCTAGCTATCGTTGTACTCTGACTAACTGTTACTTGTCACATTTAGTTCTACTGCTGAGGCTATATGTGTTGATACTTTGACCTTGCAAAGTTAATTTTTTTCCTTGTACTGATTACATTCCTGTCTCTCTTGGTACTCAAAGTTTTCAAATAATGATATTAAAATGGTACAGAGATGTCATGCTTTATAGAACAGGAGCTTAAAAGATGGATCGCTGTGGTGACCTCGTTGGTTCGTGTCATCTCAAAATCACAAGAATAGATAAAAACATCGTACTAGCGCATCATCTTGACTCCTATAGAATGGGAAGGTGTCCATTGATTACGGGAAAGGCATATAGAAACGTTTCTAATAAGTTGGAGTCAGTATTTTGTATTTTTGTAATAACGAACTTAGTGGAAACGAATTATGAAAAATCCCATGGACTATAATTCTTCAAATAAAACAATCCCTCTTGGTAAAGAATTCTAAAGACACAAACCTTTATATATGTAGTTTACAAAAGCAATAATACGGTTATTAAATATCCAATGTAAATACTGAGAAAACATCCATGGACAATGTGTTGGACGTTTATCTTGTATCTTTTAGAAGAGTCGTGGTAACTTTTTAGTAGTACGTAGAGTACACAGAAGTGCATACATATTTTCGGGACTTTAATCCGTAGAATTAAAAAAAACGAAAGAATATGAAAATTATCAGGACTATAACTTTCATGTTTTTTAAAATCCTAGATAGCTGAAATTACATTTGATTGAACCTTTGGGAAATATAGACGCCGTTCCATAAAGGATTTGATATAATCTTCTGTATGAAATTGCAAAGGATTTTTTAGCAAGCGAATATTCCTACGAAATAAAGTATATGAAGTGTATATAATAGAGATCTCAAACAATCCACACATGCTAAAAACTTAAAATGACCAGCTTCACTTTTTAAAGAGGCTTAAAACAATACATTTAAGTTTAATCTCCCTGCTAGATCAAACCGTTTGAGAAACAGAATAGTCGACCCAACTAGAATATTCCATACATAATCATAAACTGAATGTTTTACACGAATAGGAATTAGCAAATTGTTCAATATAGCAAACTAAAGGAACCACTGTATGCCAATGGCTGTTTTGAAACTAAAGGAAAATAGATATATAATAGATGATCTCGGCTCATGTGATCAAACACTGGATTTACTGCCGAGCATTAACCACGGGAGAAGGTGGCTGTCGATGTCCTCCTGCTCCTCCAGCAGGGGCAGGCTCCCAACTGTGAAATTCACCCGGAACACCTCGACGTTGTCAGCGATGTAACGCAGTAGCATGATCCCGCCGTCGGCGTCGTCAACGTTTGGTTCTAGGCCGGATGTCACGCCGAAGCTGCTATAACACCTGTGGCGAGCCTCCTGCCTAGCCACGTACACCAGGTGAGGCTCCGGCCAAAGCTCCAACTTGCGCACGTCCCCTGTGGGGGTCGGGACGTAGAACTTGCCACGCACGGAGAGTCCGCCCTCGAATACGGCACCAGCTCGCCGTCCTCAACGTCGTCGACGAGTTGCCACTCAGTGTCGCCAGGCTTGGCGTAGACAATCATTTTGTCGAGATTCGCAGCGCAGAGCACCACGGTTGGATCAGCGTCAGCCTCGCCGTCGTAGACGAATCCGGCAGCATTAACCTCGCTATCGCAGAAGACACCGGGCAGGTAAGCCACGGCCCTGTTCACAGGGTTGAACAGGCGGATCTTATGTTCGCATCCCCGGTCTGAGGCTAAGATCAGGCAGCCCTCGGCGCTGGCAATGATTTCTCCGTACTCAGGAGGAATCTGGAGCCGGATGAGGCGCCGGTGAGAGAGTTAACGAACCTGGTACCCTCGGGGCGCACATCCCCTTTGAGTATGTCCGAGTTCCGTGGGAAGTACCTCGGTCCATCCCCATGAGCTTAGGGTCGGCTTTGGCGGCGACTCTCCATGGCTTGCAGACGGCTCTCAGCCGGATGTAGTCCGTCACGTCAGAGCGCAGCGCGAACTCGGCCACCTTGGATACAATCTCGGGCAGGAGGTTCTTCCAGTCCCGCTCCTCCGTACAGAGGCATACGCTGCGAAAAGATCCATTCGATTTCATGCTTACGTCAGAAACTTCGGAAGGCAGTATATAGTATACACTACGGGAAACCGTTAAAACGCCGACGGCGGGCCGCCGTCGGCGTAGCAACGATCGCCGTCGGCGTAGGCCTACGCCGACGGCCACCGTCGGCGTATCTGCGTCGGCGTAGGACGCTGTCGGCGTACGAAAACTGCCGTCGGCGTATCCGTCGCCGTCGGCGACGTAGCAGTGGGACCCACAAAACGGACGTCGAACGTCTCCGTCTGCTCCACCTATACGCCGACGGCAGTGCCGTCGGCCTAGGATGCCACGTGTGCTGCTCTGGTGCGTCTGGGAGATTCGTATGCCGTCGCCGTCGGCGTAGGGATGACCATATGGGCATTCAGCGTCGACGTGGCACCATCCTGTGCGTCCCCACAGCTCCTACGCCGACGGCAATATCGTAGACCATATTTTCAGTTTCTGAAACTTTTTGCTGCTGGTTTCTGGCGCATTTTAAATACAATTAAAATTGCACAAATTATAAAACATCACAGAAACATCAAATAAAACATCACATACATATCCAAATGACACAAACATGATTCAAATTCATCCAAACTCAAAAATGACACAAACATAGTTCGAATTCACACACGCTACACCCGAACACATCCTACACCTCCCGAGAGCCCGAGGTATCCATTTCTGGCAGCGTGAGAATAGGCGACCGACCGCGTGGGCCAGTCGAACCACACAAGGAATCCGGCGAGGCACGGGACGGTGTGGTCTCACGCGACGACCTCGGCGAGGCACCACCAGTGCCATGCTCCACGAGCGCGCGCGTCGAAGTCGGCGAGGCGGAAGCACGACCAAAGGGTGCAGTCCTCGAGTATCCCGATCCCTACATGTTTTGAGTCCAAGTTAGCAACTTGGAAAGCACAGCATGGCGGTAACAACTTGTTTGGCAAATAACTTACCGGAGTCGCTGGCTTGTATGTGCGAGCGACCGACTCCCTCGTTGGGCCGACGGGCATGATCCCCGGCCTAGGTGGACGCGTAGGCAGCTGCGACCGCTCTCCAGTGGCATGAAACTTCTCGTCAGCCTACAAAATAGTTTAGATGTCAGGAGTTGTAGAAAAAGAAGGTTCAAACTGAGGAAATGGGACTTGTCATATTTTGCAAATATAAAAGTTGAAACTTACAGCATCCCTCAACTCTGCCCACTCCTCATACTCCTGGCTCTTCTGTACCCACAACTGATACTCTCTCTCATAGCTCGCGTAAGCGGCATCGAAGGCCGCCTCGAAATCAGCCTACAGTTTTAAAAGGGAACGCATCTCGTCAACTTAGCCACTTAGCTAGGAACGAATGTCGGAAAGAGAATGAAATTGAGAAAAACTTACATCGGGGCGAGCTCGGGAAGGCCGACGAGGCAGGACGGGAGGGTCGTCGGCGGTGAGGGTAGCCTTGACACGCGAGAGGCCCAACTCAGGAGTACGCGTGAGTACCGCACTAAGCATGAGAGGACGGCCATGCTCCCAACCGTTCCCGGCAAGGACCATCGCTCTCTCGTCGATGTCATGCTCAAGAGGGTTGTCCACCTCCGGATTTATACCCTTGAACGTCTCGACGTATGCCTTTAGCCCCTCCTTGGCAGTGCCGAAGTAATCGGGCTGCGAGGGCTGAGGCTCAGAAAAATTGGGCTTCTTCATCTTCATCCTCTCCAATGCTTGCATGTCCGAAAGAGGCTCCCCGAAATCGGCCTCCTGCAATGCCAAAGAAGTGTCATGCGTATCATGGAGGAACATGAGGGGAAATAAATGAAGATTGTTTCATGTATATATATACCAGCTTTGCCTTGAAGCGATCATGGTTGCGGGCACCCGCACGATGTGTCCCCCCGCTCCCGCGGTTTAACTTGTTTCGCTCGCTCAAGGCCTTGAACGCGGGGTCCTCCCCAGCCCACCTAGACACCAACGCCCTCCACGCGTCATCCTTGCCATAGGCCCATGAGGGCTTAAACTAAAAAAATAATACTCATGTGAAGAACGGATAATGCAATTGCAACTTAGCAGCAACATGTAATCTCATTAACAATCTACTTACCGCCATGTAGTCATCTACGGTCACCTCAAGTGGGTTCTCCACAATCTCATGCTTCACCGCCGTCTTGCCTAACGTCTCAGTACTGAAATGATTGATCATGGTATGCTTTGCATTGTAGAACTGCTGTCGTGTCAACTTCCTACAAGCCCCCTCCAAAGTCTTGTCCGCATCGCCCCGCTGCTCAGGAAGTACCCTATAGAACTTCTTTAATCATGCACAAAAAACAAATTGTGAGAGCATGGTGGGGACATCAAGTATGAACGAAATTCGAAAAGTTCAACTTACCCAAAACTTGTTGATCACGGCGTCAGAACATTTCCCGCCGCTCGCGTAATTGGCGGCCTGATAGTCTACCCAATGGGTGGCTAGCTTCGTCGCGCCGTTGGGGACGGTACTGTACAAGCCCGGCCAAAACTTCCTAATCAAAGCTCCAATCAGGGTGTTAGGCACACGGGTTCCCGCAGGATGTATCCAGTTGCTGCACAATAATTAAACATTAGTACATGTCAAATTGTCCTGACCACAATGAAGTTACCATGTTCAAAATTAGTATATATAGTCACTTACTCTCTCCCATTAGGCGTAATGAGGATCTTCTCCTCCTCGGTAGCAGGTTCCTTGTCCTCATCAGGGACCTGGGATTCCCCTCGAATCCTTGGCTTCTTCGGCAGCGCGGAGGGCCCCGCCTCCAAGTCCGTGGAGGGGCCCGCCCCCACGTCCGTGGAGGGGCCCGTCTCCTCCGAACCCTCGTCGACAAAAGCAGAGGGTATGTCCGAAGACACGTCGCCCCCACCTCGCCCTCGTCCTCCCTCACCTCGCCCTCGTCCTACACCTCGCCCTCGTCCTCGTCCTGCACCTCGTCCCCTCGGAGGAACTGGAGCATCGGCACCTCCCCCTCCTCCAGCATCTCCACCCTCACCTGCATTGAGAAAGGGTGAACAATTAAGCATAAAGACATGAACAAATTAATAATTGCATCACCTCTACTCTCACCACTGTCAGACAGGTAACGCGGGTTCGGAATATGTTCTCTTCCACTTTTAGTAACTTTCTTCTGGCGCACCTTCTTCAACAAGGAGGCTGATGATTCCTTGCCTTGGCTCATCTTGGTCAATCACCTGCATTGAGAAAGGGTAAACTTTTAAGCATAAAAGACATGATCCAATTAAGAAGCATGAAGACGTTAAATGATTTCCACCAAGCTTAGTACTAAATTGGTGATCTTACAAAGTGGCTACCTAACATAGTAGATTTTTTAAAGCTCCATAGTAGTTCCATAGTAGTTTCTAAAGCTAGATATTTTTTCATAGTAGTTTCTAAAGCTAGATATTTTTCTAAAGCTAGATATTTTTCTAATTAAGTTCCATAGTAGTTTCTAAAGCTAGATTTTTTTTCACTTTACAAAGTGGCTACCTAACATATTTCTTATACAAGTCTGGGTAAAATCATTAGCACCTCTTTTTGCAACTCATTAGCACACACAACACACATCAATACAATACACACATTGTATAATTACCATCATGAGCTCACACACCCTGACCACAACAAGTTTCGGCATCCATAAGCTCTAAATTAACAAGAGGAAGGAGAAGAGGAAACAATACCAGTGGAGGCTGGGGGAAGGAGGAGAGGAGGTGGCTTGTGGAGGCCGGAGGCGAGCGCACGGTGTCGGGGAAGAACTCGGACGTGCGGCGGCGTCGAGGAGGAAGAGGAGGTCGCGGGGCAGCTGTACGCGCGAAGGGGAGGAAGGAGGTGCGCGTATCACACCGGCGACGTGCTCTGCGCCTCGGGCTTCATGGCGACGGCGGGTGGCGTACGGGGTGGGGCGAGCAGAGGAGTGGCAGCGGCTGCAATCACGAGGTGGGGCGGCGCGGTGGGTGGCGTACGGGGTGGGGCGGCCGGCGGCGGGGTCGGGGACGAACGGCGGCGGGGTGGGGGATTTAGGGATTGTGTTTGGATTTGGGGATTTTGTGGCGCGCGAAGCCACTCGGGCCGATTTTGGCTCACATATTGAAGCCCAGCAAAGCGTCGTCGGCGTATGGTTTTGCTAAATTTTTTTCAATTATTTTCTTTTTCAATTCTTCTATTATTTTTTATTGTTCTTAATATTTCTAGACCATTATAATTCATTTCATTAATATTTCTAGGCCTCGCTGGGATTTCGACGCTCCGGAGCCCCTCTCGCAAATGTGAAATGTGGCGGGATGCTCGGATGGCGGGAACTGTAGCGGGAAATATTTGGGCGGGAAATCAGCGGTGTGTTTCTTGAAATTACGTACAACTTCGGGATACTGGATAGAGATCTACGTTACAACTTCACTAGTTCTAAATACTGGATAGAACAAATTAAGGTACAACTTGAAATTACGATACAACACAAGTAAAACAAAGACTCTACCTATCTCCCATCAACGCAGCCTGCACCATCCGCCTTCTTGCCTTTGCCCTTTGACGAAGATTATGCCTTCTTGCCTTTTCCCTTTGACGAAGATTCTGCCTTCTTGCCTTTGCCCTTGGACGAAGCTTCAGCCTTCTTGCTCAGTGCTTCAACCCTCCTTTCCTTTGACGACGGCATGAAGTCGTCGTCATCATCGCTGTCTACTACCCAGAGACAGGAACGGCCGTACGAAGCACGGTCAGCTTCAGTTCGGTAGAACGGACTATTCGTAACTTTCCTGTCAAACTTATCTGCAAGCCTGAGCATTTCTGCACGAATTTGGAGCGGGGTCCTATACGGAAACCCATCGCGGCATAGCTTCGCCCCGAGCAAAGCGAGATGACTATCAGTGTGCAAAATTTCTTCAATTGGAACTACCCTACCATCTACATTCAAATTGCTCGAAAGCCTGGCGAGATGCTCGGATGCGGAAATGTGAAACCCGGACACACACTTCTCGCAAGGACCAATACACACCATGCTTGCGCTCAAGTGAGTACCATGCCTCTCCGACTGACGCGGGAATGTTTTGTGTGAGTGAGTAACATGTCTGAGGAGTGGCCTATTTATAGGCGTCGTGTGTTTCTTTCTGGCGCTGCTGACCCGTTGGATCAGGAAGAAGCACACGGATCGTGTGTTTCCTTCCAGTCCTTGTGAGCCGTTGGATCAGCGGTGTGTTTCTTTCGAGCGCTTGTGAGCCCTTGGATCAGGCAGAAGCACACGGATCGTGTGTTTTCTTCCAGTGCTTGTGAGCCGTTGGATCAGCGGTGTGTTTCTTTCGAGCGCTTGTGAGCCCTTGGATCAGGCAGAAGCACACGGATCGTGTGTTTCCTTCCAGTGCTTGTGAGCCGTTGAAAGAAACACACCGCTGATCCAACGGCTCACAAGCGCTGGAAGGAAGCGCTGAAAGGATATTGCACATTTACAACACCCAACACAATTGTATACATATGGTATGGCACAACCTAGGTTCTGGTGGGGTTCCGACGCTCCGGGGCCCCGCTTCGGCGAAACCCCGAATCCGCTGGGAAAACCCTAACGTTTTCGTCTACCCCCATAGACGTGCGTCGAAAGGGGGTAGGCCAGTGGACTTTTTTGCTTGGTTGTGTTAGGTTAGGCCATAGGAAGGTGAGAAACCAAAGTCTACCCCAAATCAACACAAGATTCCATCCGGTTCTCCCGAAACGGGAGTATTCACCTCCAAGTGCAGAAAATCACTAGAGAGAAAGTGAAGCCGGTGAAGCCGGTCACACCCCGGAGTAGGATATTGCACATTGTAGAGTGCCTATGTGTCGAATATGAGCACTTGTAGATGTTTCTACATGATAGTGCTTTTTGTGAAGAATGTTTGTAAAACTTTTGTCGAAAATCAAGTTCATCATTTCACATAGCAACAAGTACACATAAAAATACTCTATGCAAAAAGCAACATAGATCAAATTAATATGCAAAAAGTATGACGGTTACATCTTTATTTAATCTCCGGTTACAGCTGGATCGATCGTCCTCATGCCATTTTTATTTAACTAACTTCTGCCTCGTACTAGGCCGCGGGGTGCATCACGGGGAGCGCTCCTCACCCAAAGAGTAGGAACCATCACAGGGTAAATACTCACATGATAAGGATTCCTTTGCATTGCCTGCCATGTATTAGTATACATCGTATCCAACAGATGCATGTAGCGACGGACGTGCGCATCCTCCTCCCTTATACGGCGACGTACCTCCTCCTCGGGGGCCGGCTCCCTCTGGAAGCTCCCTGGCCCACGCGACCTCCACCAAACAAGATCCGGGTCGGCGACTTCGCCCGGATTTCTTACCAAGCTACGCGTTCCGGAAGATAACTCCCAGTGCCAGCCCGGCGGAGCCCAATCCCGCACAGGGCCGTTATTGTCCAACGGGTGTCCGGCCGCGGCCATCGCCGACGTATATGCCCGAGATCTGAAACCAATAGTGGGGAATTTGATCAAACACCTAAGGTACATGCAACCTACGGAGGGGAGGAGGGGATCAGGGAGAAAGGGTACCGTACACTGGCATAGGGACGGACTAGGGGAGGTCCACAGAGGCGTGGAGGGGCGCCGGCGGAGGCCACGGGCGCGGAGAGGTCGTCGAGAGGCGTGGACAAGGGCGGCGGCGGCGCGGTGGTGACGCGGTACTGATAGCAAATCTGGGGTCTGCCCCTGGCCCTTTATATAAGGGGACGAGTAACCTGGGAAACAAAACACACGGTTTCTCCTAGCTACAGCCCGACACTGATTCACGGTCGAATGTCGTTGCATTCAGTGTCGGGCATAGCTAGGGAACCCGAATGTTTTGTGTTTGAGCGCCACTTCGATCCAAGCAGCGGTAAGACGTCTCTGATGATCTACAACCGTCCGGCAAAACATCTCTGATGATCTGCAACCGTTTGGAACGGTCGCAGATCATCAGAGACGTCTTGCCGCTGGTTGCCCAAAGATGACTCTCCGACTGACGCTGGAATGTTTTGTGTGAGTGAGTAACATGTCTGAGGAGTGGCCTATTTATAGGCGTCGTGTGTTTCTTTCTGGCGCTGCTGACCCGTTGGATCAGGAAGAAGCACACGGATCGTGTGTTTCCTTCCAGTCCTTGTGAGCCGTTGGATCAGCGGTGTGTTTCTTTCGAGCGCTTGTGAGCCCTTGGATCAGGCAGAAGCACACGGATCGTGTGTTTTCTTCCAGTGCTTGTGAGCCGTTGGATCAGCGGTGTGTTTCTTTCGAGCGCTTGTGAGCCCTTGGATCAGGCAGAAGCACACGGATCGTGTGTTTTCTTCCAGTCCTTGTGAGCCATTGGATCAGCGGTGTGTTTCTTTCGAGCGCTTGTGAGCCCTTGGATCAGGCAGAAGCACACGGATCGTGTGTTTCCTTCCAGTGCTTGTGAGCCGTTGGATCATCGGTGTGTTTCTTTCGAGCGCTTGTGAGCCCTTGGATCAGGCAGAAGCACACGGATCGTGTGTTTCCTTCCAGTGCTTGTGAGCCGTTGGATCAGCGGTGTGTTTAATATTTAATATTTATGTTGTAGGTGTATATTACATCTATTGTTTTTATTTATTTTACATGTATATGTTGTACGGTCGGGTTCCGGAAACTCAAACCGTTATTTTATGCGGGTGGGATACCGATATTGGGAGAGAAATTATAGATCCAATTTATATATAAATTATACCTACTCTAAACCTAAACCCTACACAAATAAATAAAAAAGGAACAGTATACAAGTACGCCGACGGCATTGCCGTCGGCGTATCAACGCAGTTACACGTCCGTCCCCGATCCGTCACGGTGGGCGTGCGTACGCCGACGGCCTCCTGTACGCCGACGGCGGCCGTCGGGCCGCAGATGGCTACGCCGACGGCGGTTCGTACGCCGACGGCTTGTTGGTCGTATGCCCTAGCTCGTGCTGTACGCCGACGGCCCCGACATTTGGCCGTCGGCGTACTGGGAGGCCGTCGGCGTAGTGTGGCTCTCCCGTAGTGATATACACGAACACGAGAACGAATTTGAATTGGCTGGACTAGATCAACGAGGAAACCGGGAAATCCTATAGCAAGATCTAACATCGAAGTGATAGGCTGATAGCTATATCTAATATACTGACCTTTCTTGGTTGCCGGCGTCGGCGCCGGTGATGAAAACGAAGAACGTCCGAGTCTGACCGATCGCCGCTTCCGGAGCGTCCACGGTGACGGCGGCGGCCGCCGCCCCTGGGAGCTGGTCAACCGGTTCCATTTTGCGGCTAGGGTTTTTGGTGCCGGAGGGGAGAAGATTTATACGCTGGGCTGGCTGGTACTAGAAATGGAAGGATGTGCATCGACCCGAAACGAGAAAGAAACAGAGAAAGGTGGTGGTTGCGCTTCTTTTCCCCTTTCCTCTGCTTGCCACCGTTGAGAGTCGACTCTCGTGCGCTGTTGCCGCCCCTTTCCTTCTCTTGCTCCGGCGACGCTGTCGCTCGGTGTGAGGATGGTTTAGGTGGCTGGCCTCCCCTGTACATAGTAGTTTTAGGGCTAGATCTAGGTTTTGCCTTGATGGTGTTTGGCTTTATGCCGGTTTGGAGCATGCCGCTGGCGCATCCGAGCTGCGCCTGGTGGCCTGTGGCTTCGTCCTCTCTGGCGGTGGCGGTGAGGTGCCGTGTGAAGCTGGTGGAGCGAGCCCGGTGTCTCCGAAATAAGCTCGGGGTTCGTCGAGCTCCAGATTTTCTTGGATGGATCTGTGGAGGTTGCCGTGGTGGCGGGCTGTGGAGTTCATCCATTGGACCTGATGTTCGAGTTTTGTTCTTGACGGTGCATGCTCCGGCGTCGTTGTGGAGTGGAGGAGATGGATTAGGAGCTTCTCTCTTGCTGTTCCTTGAAGATTTCTTGCAGGTCTGCAGGCTGGCTGTGGCCGGCGTCTGCGGCCTGACCGCCGGACCGTATCAGGGCGTCGCCCCCGCCGATGGCGCCAGCACTGCTTCTAGATCCCGTCGTTCGCGGCGGGTGGCCACTGCGGCGATTTCAACGAGGTACTTTCCTCTACAAGTCCGTTCCGGCGACACAGCTGCTGCTTCGGTTGTCTTCGCCTTCATCTCCTGTGATGCGACGGCGGCGGATCGAGCGGCGGCGGAGCTGTCTGTGCAGAATAGGCCTGAGGGTCTTGGTTGTAATTTTTGTTTTTCCAGGGTCTTTTCTGTAAAGTGTGGAACAACTGTGCTGCTTCTGGTGACTTCTTGTAAGCTCGTGATTTCCAGTTAATATATCCAGAAGTTTGCTTCAAAAAAAAACAGAGAAAGGTGGTACGAGAGCAGCACAGAGATGCGGCGTCGCAAAAAAAACGCGAATACAGGAACTGATTTTTTTTCTTGTGATAAAGTCAATTCATCCCTTGCTGCGGCTCCAGAACGTTGGATGCCCATCGTACGACCTAGAAAGTTCTTTTTATGGAGTTCATTAGCTTCGTCTTGTTTGCTAGTACCGAATAGCTCGGACCGTCCGTTTCCGTGATTGAACGATCGAGATTTGTTGTTGAAGGTGTTAATGTGCAACTCGATTCAACGGTAAATCTGGACCGTTCAATCGTGAAAATGCATGACCGAGATACGGGTTGTGCGCCATATAGGTTGGAGAAACTCATTTCCGCGAATAGCTAGCTCTCACATCACAAAATAGAGAACAAGTTAAGCTTTACTATGATAGATCCATTATATATATCTTGTTATGAATTGGCGCGCGCGTCGTTGGCTTGTGTTATGTTGTGCTGGTCGGCTATGGCGGCGGGTGTGACTATCCCTCTCGCGGTGGCGGCTGGCCGTGCCGATCTGCTCCTCTCCTTGGCAATCGGGCATGTTGGTGGTGATGATCCGGACGACGGAACTTCTCTTCGACGCGATAGGGAGCCTAGGCATGATGGCGTGTGGGAGTGGGGGCGGTGAGCTTGGTTGCTCAGTTCCGACGGTTTCGACGGCAGGCGTCGTGGTTTCTTCGCGGCGGTTCACGGGCAGACCATGGTGGGCTCCTGCTGGGCTGCAGCTTGGCGTGGTGCCCGGAAGCCGGGGCGGCGGCCTCGGATGGCGGACTTCGCCGCGTGAGCAATGGGGTGGCTCGGCACGAGGTTGTTCTGGGTCGGTGACTAGTTCTGATGGTGCCCACAGACGTCGGGCGTGAGGGGCTGGGGGTCTTCGTGCGGGTTTGCGACGGTGGTCTAGCTGGCCCATGAGGCGGGCTGGAGCTTTGCGACTCATCACCGGACGAAAGCCTTGTCTTGGTAGCCATGCAGAGCAGGCGACGACGACGACCCGTGGCGTTGCGTTCTTCTTGAAGACGTCGTTGAGGTGATTATTCTTGCTCCTTAGCGTGGGAACTTCCGGGGGAAACCTTGATCCCACGTGGGATCGGCGAGGACTGCGTTTGTAGCCTCGTCTTGGATGCTCCGTGATAACCCACAAGTGTAGGGGATCGTTTGTAGCCTTTTCGATAAGTAAGAGTGTCGAATCCAACAAGAAGCTAAAGGTAGGATAAATATTTTCTCAATTCTATCAACCACTGATACAACTCTACGCACACTAAACGTTTGCACTATCTAGGAAATAAAACTAGAGCAACAATACGGGTATGAAAGATAGCTTTGCAAGATAATAAAGAACAAGAAAGTAAAAGTTAGTTGCTGCTGCAATAAAGTACACTAAAGAACCATAAACTAACAGAACCATGAGTGTGGAAAAGTGGTGAAAAGTGTGATGGAATTGTCCAAGATTAACTAGTGAAGATACTTGGTTCATTATCTTTGATGCAGTTTTCTATATGGGAGAGGCTAAATATACATGTACTCAGCTACTTGTGATTACACATACTATATAATTGGAACGTTAGCAAGCATCCGCGTATACTAAAAATTCATTAAGGTTTCCCCAACCATATCCTTAAGTTAATGGTCATCTTAATCCCATACGTGTAAAATTCCGCTTTGAGTTCTTAGGTTTCTGTCACTCCGCCAGAACATTCCCCTTCTTCTACACGTACTACAAACCCTATGATGACGATCCTTGCGCGCATAAATATAATGGTCACCATAGGACTGTAACATATCAACATACAACTCAAATGAATCAAAGACATTCAACAATGCAATCAAACAACAAAAAGAACTACACAAATATGACAAAGATCATAGGATAATACTTTATAGTATCAAATACCATGTTTACATAGAGCGGTACAGAGGTGTGTGGGAGGATGAAACCACTGTATACAAGCAGAAATTGGCGATGGAGATGGCGATGAAGACGGCGGCCACGGAGGAAGAGGCAAGGCGGAGGCGGGTAGCGCCGGCAGCCGGCGGTGGCGCAGGGACTCCCCCTGCACCGCCGGCCATCAAGGGGTGCGCCGCCCCTTACCTCCTTCCTCCATTGCTTCTTGGTGATGTAGGGAGCCCTCCCCCATGGAGATGAAATCCATGGGGAGGCAAAAACTTGACTTTGGTGGCTGCAATTCGTGGGTATGGGTCTCTCCACACGATCTAGGTTTCCTTCCTTTATATAGACTCTCGGATTTCCGTCATCCCATCTACGCTTTCAGTAAATCGGGAATATCTGGAGCGTCCGGACTCAGAATTGGATGAATTTTATTTCTAGACCGATTGGCGGACAATTCCCCGCAATTTTCGCGACTAGACTTTTGCTATTTGACGTCGTCTTCTGTCCGTAACGTGACGATCTCCAAAAAACGTTTCCAGAAATATTTCAAGAAAGTCCCAGTTTTGACTCCAACAAGGTTTCCTTTGGTATTTTTGATAATTACTACACATCAAAATGTAAAACAAGAACATTGTGCACTTTTACAACTATTAATAGGTTAGTCCAAATAAATCATAAACTTAATATAAAAACAAGTGTTAAACGCATAAAATTGGCATGAAACAATAAAAAATTATAGATACGTTTTGTATGAATCACTCCGCCGGCCAGAGGGTCCCGTGGAGAGAGTTGGTGGTAAGAGGTGGCGAGCTGCATGGCAATCTTAGCTACTTCAAACAGAGGGACGCGGCTTCTGGATCGGTGAGCTCCCGGTGAAAACCCTGCACCGAGTTGCCGGCGATGGCGGCGTTCTCGGAAGTCATTCCCTCCTTGGAGGCATCATTGAGGAGCCCCTTCACCACCCTTGTAGTGTTTGCCTTGTTCGTGTAGTTGCCTTTGTCTTGCATTTCGTCATCGGCTAGGTAGTGCACGGCCTTGGGACCGGCGTGGACGTCGGAGTGGCGGCTCTGGTTCTCGCCTCCGCTGTGTTGCGTTGAGGTGTGTGGGTAGTGGCTTTGGTCGCTGCGGCAATTTGGTCGCTGACTCGTCGGGAACGCGGCTTGGGGCCGGTGTGTTGCGTTTTTTTGTTGTATCAGTTTTCGGCCAGATTTTCTTATAAACCGGCCAATTCACTTCTTCTATATCAATGAAAAGGCAAATCTTTTGTCTAGTTTCAAAAAATGGATGCCATATTTGGTTACTTAAATTGATGAGTATCGCCGGCACACATGAAATGCAAAGAATAAAATAACACACATATTTACAATGTTTGTTCGGGTAGAACATATATATGCACTAAATGTATTTTTTTAAATGTGATTTTGGAAGACAACATAAAGGGCATTAACAACGAAAAGATGATGTCAGGTGCATATATCGACTATATAATTTTGATAGATGCATGAGATGACATCTTTTCTTCATTCAAAACTTCATATTTTAACGAAATGAACTGGAGAAACTAATGAGAGGGGTTTCACACTTTCTAGTCTCACAAGTACTTATACACCATGAGATAAGTACTTGACATTTTGGAATGCCAAAAACCTAGCAATCATCATACACTTGTACTCCAACTAACCGTTACTTGTAACGTTGTGTTCTACAGTTGAGGCTATATGTGTTGATGCTTTGACTTTGCAAAGTTAATTTTTTCCTTGTAAAAAATAAATTTCTGGCTCTTGGTACTCAAAGTTTTCAAATAATGTTTTTAAAATGCTATAAAGATGTCATGCTTTATATAACAGGAGTGAGTAAAAAAGGATGGATCACTATGGTGGCCTCGTTGGTTCGCATCATCTCAAAATCACAAGAATAGATAAAAACATCGCACTAGAGAATCATCTTGACTCCTATAGAATGGGAAGGTGTTTCATTGATTATGGGAAAGGCATAGAAATATTTTTAATAAGTTGGGAGTCAATATTTCGTAACAACGAACTTAGTGGAAGAGAATTATAAAACATCGCATGGACTATAATTATTTAAATAAAACAATCCCTCTTGGTAAGGAATTCTAAAGATTACAAACATTTAAATATGTAGTTCACAAAAGCAGTAATACGGTTAATAAATATCAAATTTAAATACTGAGAAAACATCTATGGACAAAGTGTTGGACTTCAATCTTGTGTTAAGTTTTTAGTAGTACATAGAGTACACAGAAGTGCATACATATTTTTGGGACTCTAATCCGTAAAATTTGAAAACAAAGAATATGAAAATTAACAGGACTATACTTTATGTTTCTTAAAATCCCAGATAACTGAAATTACGTTTGATAACGTATGGGAAATAGAGACGTTGTTCCATAAAGGATTTGATATATATAATCTTCTGTATGAAGTTGCAAAGGATTTTTTTAGCAAACTTTATTCCTACGAAATAAAGTATATGAAGTGTATATAATAGAGATCTCAAACAATCCCCAGATGCAAAATTATTGAAATGATCAGCTTCAGCTTCACCCTTTAAAGAAACTTAAAACAATGCATTTCAGTGTAATCTCCCTGCTACACCACACTGTTTGGGAAACAGAATAGTCGACCCAGCTAAAATATTCTAAACACAATCATAAACTGAATGTTTTATACAAATAGGAATAACTGAGAGCAAATTGTTCAATATAGCAAACTAAAGGAAGCACTGTATGCCAATGGCTGTTTCAAAACTAAAGGAAACTAGATAGTAGATCTCGACGCATGCATCATGCATGTGAGAGTGTGATACAGCATCCCCATATTCTTTGTGAGAGCTCGGAACTAGTCACTGGACTTACTGCCGAACGTTAACCACGGGATAATGCAGCTGTCGACGTCCTCCTGGTCCTCCACCAGGGTAAGGCTCCCCTTCCCATCTGTGAGATTCACCCAGAACACCAGGCCCGGGCCCACTGTGGTGCTGGGCGTGCCGGTCGCACAGGGCCCCAAAATTTTGGGGCCCCAGAATTTTAAATTTAAGTACACGTATAAGGAAATGCAGGTGTAAATATAAACATGAAAGAATCATTGTTGTAGTGGTCAGGACGAGATATATCTTCCATCAGGACCCTGGTTCGACTTCTCAGCTCGTTGCTTCATTGCCTCATTTTAGTCCAACGTTTAATTTTGTCAGTTTGGCCAAATCTATAGACTTCAGGTAATGGTTTGAATCCTCCTTGCCGCATATTATTTTTGTCCATTGTATTAACCGTGCAAATAAAAATTGAGTTTAGCCTCACTTACATACTTCAGGTAAATATTTCAAATCATCCTTGCCGCATATTATTTCTGTCCATTATTTTAACCGCCGAAAACAAAAATGCCTTGCCGCATATTATTTTTACGTTGTTTTATCCGCAAAAACAAAATTGAGTTTAGCCACACGTAGTCTTTATCTATAAGGGGGAAATCGATGCACTAACCTTGCAGGCTAACTGAGTGATGCCTTGGGGCTACACCACACGGTGTGCAAACAGGCATATGTATTATCTATTTCTGCTACTAAATATTTAAATTATAATTTATACAACTTTACAAATGGTATTGATATTTTTCAAAGATGAACGAATTTAGTAGTTAAGACCGATTTGGAAATCCGTAGGCCCTCATCTGGGCACCTGGACGTGATGTACTGGACTCATACACGAGTCCAACTTGTTTATCGATCAATCTAGCGACGTGAGAAAATCGACAAGAAGCGTCGAGCTCCAGTTCATGTTATGTTCCTTCTCGATTACTCTGCCCTTGGGATCAGTCGATCATCCACCCCAATTTCGATCGGCACTTCGGTAGGGATTGATCGCCGAATTTTCACAAAGACAAAATAGGGCCTCTTTTATATTTTGGCACAGGGCCCTGGAATTCACCGGCCCGGCCCTGCAGAACACCTCGACGTTGTCAGCGATGTAACGCAGTAGCATCATCCCGCCGTCGTCGTCGTCAATGTATTGTTCTAGGCTGGATGTCACGCCGACGATGCTACCGCACCTGTGGCGAGGCTCCTGCCTAGCCACATAAACCAGGTGAGGCTCCGGCCAAAGCTCCAACTTGCGCACGTTCCCTGTGGTGGTCGGAACGTAGAACTTGCCGCGCACGGAGAGACCGCCCTCGGAGTACGGTTCCAGCTCGCCGTCCTCATCCTCGCCGATGATAGTCCACTCGGTGTTGCCAGGCTTGGCGTACACGATAACTTTTTCGGGATCCGCCGCGCAGAGCACCACGGTTGGATCAGCATCAGCCTCGCCGTTGTAGACAAATCCGGCAGCGTTAACCAAGCCGCCGCAGGGGACACCGGGCAGGTACGCGACGGCCCTGGTCACCGGGTTGAACAGGCGCAGCTTCTGGTTGCAACCCCCGTCTGAGGCTAAGATCAGGCATCCCTCGGCGCTGGCTATGATTTCTCCGTACTCGGGAGGGATCTGGAACCGGATGGAGGCGCCGGTGAGAGAGTTAATGAACCTGGTTCCCTCGGGGCGCACATCCCCTTTGAGTACGTCCCAGTTCCGTGGGAAGTACCTCGGGTCCATCCCCATGAGCTTAGGGTCAGCTTTAGCGGCGCTTCTCCATGGCTTGCAGACGGCTCTCAGCCGGATGTAGTCCGTCACGTCGGAGCGCAGCGCGAACTCGGCCACCTTGGTTACGAGCTCGGTGAGGAGGTTCTTCCAGTCCCGATCCTCCGTACAGAAGCATACGCTGCGAAAAGATCCATTCGATTTCATTCTTACGTCGGAACTTCGGAAGGCAGTATATATACACGAAAGCGGGCACACACTGGAATTGGTTGGATTAGATCTAGATCAACGAGGCAACCAGAAAATCATAGAGCAAGATCTAACATCTAAGTGATAGGCTGATAGCTATAATATACTGACCTTTCTTGGTCGCCGGCGTCGGCGCCGGTGATGAAAACGAAGAACGTCCGAGTCCGACCAATCGCCGCTTCCGGAGCGTCCGTGGCTGCGGCGGCGGCCACAGGGAGCTGGTCAACCGATTCCATTTTGCGGCTAGGGTTTTTGTGGCCGGAGGGGAGAAGATTTATACGCTGGGCAGGCTGGTACTAGAAATGGAAGGATGTGCATCGACCCGAAACGAGAAAGAAACAGAGAAGGGTGGTACGAGAACAGCACAGCGCCACAGAGACCCGGCGTCGCAAAAAAAACGCAAATACACGAGCTGATTATTATTTTCTTGTGATGAAGTCAATTTATCTCCCCTTGCTGCGGCTCCAGAACGTTGGATGCCCATCGTATACGACCTAGAAAGCTCCTTTTTCTGGAGTTCATTATCTGAGAACGTAGGCTCGAGACGAGCCCGGTTTTGAATTAACGAAGCCATCAACCGGACAGGGATTACACAAGGCCACCATTACAACCAATAGAACCGATCACCACCGCGACCGAACGATACAAGGGTGCACTCTGAACAGCTTACAACTCTACACTACACAGCAAGCACAAAAACGAAGAACATGGAAGCACCGCTTGCCGAAGTGAAGACTGCAGCAACTCCAGGGCAAGACCACCGCGTAGAAGAGGCAATAGGGCACTGCCTTGGTCATGCCGTAAGCGAGGAGCACCAAGAGCTGGAGCAGAACAACATCTTCCTGCTCACATGCCGAAGAGGGCCCCAACCCTCTCGCCTTGACGAAGGCGCCGTCGGACATGAGAGACGCTCCCCGAGAGCGGAGAGATGCTGGACTCGAAATCCGAAGGAGCCCCAGAGCACGCCATACCTCAACACTGAGCACCACGCCGTCTTCGACATCGCTGCCCTTGGCAACCAGAGAGTAACAGGAAAGCGCGAGCGCAGCTGCAGAGGAAAGGGGTAGAAGGGGACCACCCAAAGCTCCCACCTTCTGTTCATCTCACCCGATCCCAAGGACTCCCCAGGCGGCGCCTCCAAGGAGGACACGGCGCTCAGGGCGTCGACGCCGCCCAATCAAGGATCTTGGACTTTCGTCCGGGAGCCGGGTCGGGGTGGAGAGGAGGCACCGCAGCCACGCCTCCAAGGACGTAGAACGGCACCCGTGGCGTCGCCGTGACCGGGTCGGACAAGCCGGCCTAGGGTTTCCCCTGGTCCCAAACTCCCACCTTGAAGCGAACTGAAGGAAGAGCCCAAACCTCAGATAGGTCGCAGTCGCCGCCCGCAGCCGACGCGCCTCCCAGGAGGACGAGACCGACGGCCAGAGCCACCCGCAACGACGCCAGTCGCAAGGGCGCCGCTGCCACGCCAGAGAGGGCCGCCGCCCTGGATCCAACCGGTATCCACGCCGCCGCTGGAGCGGCCGCGCCGCCGCGCCCCAGGTCAACGCGGCGCCCACGCCGTCTTGCCCGACCCGCGCCGGGATCCACGAGCGAGGGAGAGGAGGAGCCTCGTCGCCGCCAGCGCCCGGCCTTCGGCCGGCGACGCCGTCCGGCGGCGGCGAGGAGAGGGGATGGGAGAAGGGGCCCGAGGCGACCGTAGGACGGGGGATCCCCTGCTCGCCCGCGCGGGGGGGCGAGGCAGGGGACAGAGAGGTGGGGGAGAGGAGGACGAGGGCGAGCGGCGCGCGCCGGCGGCGGCCCGGCGGCTAGGGTTAGGGGTGGGTCGGGTGGGTCGCGAGCTAGCTCTCGTCTCGGAGTTCATTATCTTCGTCTCGTTTTCTAGTATCGAATATATATCTAGCTCTCACATCACAAAATGCAACAAGTCAAGCTTTATTATGATAAATCCAAGTTATATGCGAGCCACTGATAGCGTATTTCCCACATCCATTTCTTTGCGCCAGAAATAGCGCCAGGAGCCCACCCACCCCCTCCCTCACATCCCTCCTCCTATCTGGCCGCCGCGAGGGGCACGGCTGGGTGAGGCCCTACTAGCGTCTGTTGCGGCGGGAAGTCTCGCCTCCTCAAGTTGGGGGGGGGGGGGGGGGGGGGGGGGAGGGGGTGCCGGACGGGCCGAGCCGCCACGGTGACGAGAGGCCCGGTGCGCGGCGGAGCTCCCTCATTGGCGGTGCTTGGAGTCTTCAGCGGCATGGTTGGATTCGTGGTGGTCGGGCGTGGTTGCGTTGGCTATGGCTACTAGTTGGGCTCCGCCTAGATTTGGTGATGACGGGAGACACGGGCCCTCTGGGCGTTCTAGGTGGAGCTTCCCTCTCCCCTTGTTTGCATGTGTGTGGGCGCTAGGCGGACTGTCGGGGCGTATCCATGGTTGGTGGGCAGTGGTGTTGGGGGGTCTCGCGGGGTGCAACACTGGTTTATGGATGTCTGGTAGGGGCACCCAGGGGAGGGTTGTATGGGCCTCCCGGCATGCCGTTGCTAAGATAAGTAGCTAGATCGGTCACAGTCGCGTACCATGCCCGTGGGTACTTCGCGGACGGGTGGTTGAGCTTTGGCGGGCAGTTGCCGGTGGCCTCTGTCTGCCTAGTTATGCTCGGCATGCAGCTTTTCATGCCAATTGTTCGGACCTTGCGGCCCTAGTATGGCCCTGCCCCAAGCGCGTCACTGGATTTATAATGGGGTGTAAAGAGAAGCGGCGGTGGAGGGACAGTCCCAGATGCCACGACGGCAACCCTGGAAGGTGGACAACACGGTCGGCTCTGCGGCGAGAAGCGGTGTGGTGATGGTGTCTTCTCTCATTGACTGTGTGGATGGCGAGAAGCGGGCGACAAGATATCCTTGTGTTGACGGTGCTTCTGCAGTGGCGGATCCCAGATCATGTTCTAAAGACATGTTTTTATGGCGGCGTTTTTTCTCTCATGGTGGGTTGATGCCAACGGTACCTCGGGTGTGTAGCGGGGGAGTATCCGAGCGAAATCCTAGTGCTCTGACGTCGGCACCAACGATGCTAAGGTGATTTTAGGATTCTCACTAGGGTGGAGAAAAGAATTCCATGAAGGGAGATGAATGCTTATGAATATCAAGAACATAGAACTTATATTTGCGTTATGTATGTTGTTCATAATGTGTTAGGTTTTACATACCCTTTTCTAAAGCATGAAATGTTATGTGTCACGGATTGGTCATATCATGCCTTAGATCATCAGTTATAGACTTATAGTATGTGATAAATGCAGGCTTCAAGTGAAATAAACGCACACATCGTATTTTATATTTTCAATCAAAATGAGTATGAATCAAGTGATAAGCTAAAAGACTTTCATCTTACATGCATATATACTCATTGTTAAGTTTATCTTTTCTATCAAGATCAAATTATGTCTATATCGAGCATACTACTGAATGAACATATATTGTTGAAGGAACATTATGTATTCCTGCTTGTTAAATTATTTTTATGGATTAATCATTTTGTTGAATTAAAAGGTTGCTACCTTTACAAATTATTTAATTTTCCAGTTAGGGTTGCTACGTTGTGGCGACCGGTCATGCATGAGAGAAGTCGGTGGATATGCTCTCTGTTTAGTTGTAGACATCCATTTCTATAATTTATTGTATTAAAAATATATAATTACAATAAGGTATTAGAAATTATTTTAGATGTCGCCTCTCCATGAAATAATACATATATTTTCTATAAAAAAATCAGATGTTTCCCTCACATATGCGAGGGCAACCGTGCTAGCTAGTTTGTAAAAGAAGAAATGGCATAACTAACTCCTCACTAAATTATATGCACTTTATAATTGTAGTAATAAACACACTTTGATCCCACTAAATTTTTCCTAAACTTTCTTTAAAAGGGGCAACAGCCCGAAAGTGGTCTGATGTCTTAGGATGCACACCAACATTAGATCTATAATCATACCCCAGGTCGGCTATATAAGGTGGGGTAGGGGCCTCCCAGTCGGAAACTTGATCAAACCAACTTGCTTAGTTAGCCATGCAACCCTGGCAACACACTACTCAGATTATTCCCATCCACCACAAACAGGAATAGGGATGTTACCATTGTGTAATGGGGGCTGTACCTATATAATCCTCTCTCTTGTATGTGCAACCCATTGGATCACAGCGCAAACTACCTTGTAACAAATATTGATGTACAAAACACCAATAAGCCGGTAATTTTTGTGTTCTATTTTCCAGTTTTGAGTGGTAGGGTGTGTGTTTGTTATTGGGTTTTTTGTTTCCCAAACCGACTGGAGTTATTCTAATATTAGGTTTTGTACTAGTGGGGCCACCTCCACTAACCTCATACCGCGGGTGTCCGACCCATGCAGATTTCTCTATGTGTTGCCCACCATCTATGTACATAAGGCCACTAACGAGATCATCAAGCCATGTTATACCTCTTCCTAGGTTTTTTCTCGCTTCCTACACCTAGAACAAACGAGACATTCATGTCATTACCAAACAATTTTCGGATCACCTGGAATGAAAGCTTGGGAAGGTCGCCTACCACAGAGATGGTGAACACCTTAAGCTTGTGGATGCTCCCGCGTGCTCACCTCTTCACCTTAAGCCCATAACTCTTTAAACATAGAGCATCTCCAGTTTGTATAGTTTTATCTCTTAGACCCTTACCAATAAATTGTTGTGGATATAAGTGAATTTTATATTTATAAATGATGAAGTGGTTGTTCGATCGAGGTTCATATGATAAGAATCTCCTTGATGAGCCTGCCATGTGATTTGCGGTGCCGAGTCTATAATCCAGGGAGCTGATAAATCGGTGTCACTTCCTACATGTAGCGAACCAGAAAATTCTCTAGACTCTTCCCCAAGTGGTGGCAGACAATAATTTAGCCTTTAACTCTTGTGAAGTTTGTACCATTTGCTTCGTTTCAGTAGCTGCATTTTTCACTTGCTTCCATAATTTAAATTCATCATGACTCATGAGAACTGGAATCAATCCTTTCTCAAGTGCCATATTAAATAAACCTTGAATATTAACTTCTTTATAGTTCTTGCAATTATCTACATCACGACCATTTTCTGAACCGTGTTTTTTGGCTTCCCATGGATATCCCAACAGAAGGCTTTTACATGCCCTCTCCGTTCACAATGCTCACATACCATCACACTCTTGCTTGCCTTTAACAGAGGTGACATAGTGATACGTCTCAAACGTATCTATAATTTTGATGTTCCATGTTGATATTATACCAATTGTTACATGTTTTGCATCCACTTCATATCATTTTTATACATTTTTTCGGACTAACCTATTAACAAGATGTCACAGTGTCAGTTCCTGTTTTCTGCTGTTTTTGTATTCCAGAAAAGCTGTTCTGGAAATATTCTCGGAATTGGACGAAAATCAACGGAGATCCCTATTTCACCGACACGTACACGGAGTCCAAAGGGGAGACGGAGGAGCGCCAGGAGGCGGCCACACAAGGGCTCGGCGCGGCCCCACCTCCTGCCGCACCGAGGGTGCGTGTGGGCCCCTCGGGTGCCCTCAGCCGCCGCCCTTTCGCCTATTTATTCCTCCTGACGCGAAAACCCTAAATACCCGAGTCATATTACACGAAAAGTTTCAGAGGCGCCGCCGTCGTCAACCCTAGCTCGGGAGGGTTCTGAAGCTCTTCCCGGCACCCTGCCGGAGAGGGGAATCATCACCGGAGGGCTCTACATCGCCATGTCTGCCTCCGGAGTGATGCGTGAGTAGTTCATCCTTGGACTTCGGGTCCATAGCAGTAGCTAGATGGTTGTCTCTCCACTTTATACTATCATGTTTCGATCTTGTGAGCTGCCTAACATGATCAAGATTATCTTATTGTAATGTTACATGTTGTGTTTTCTGGGATCCGATGAATATTGAATACTATGATCAAGTTGATTATTAATCTATGTTACATGTTATTTATGATCTTGCATGCTTTCTGTCACTAGTAGATGCTTTGGCCAAGTAGATGCTTGTAACTCCAAGAGTGAGTATTTATGCTAGATAGTGGGTTCAGTCTCCAGTAATCTGGGCGAGTGACAGCAACGTCTAAGGTTGTGGATGTGCTGTTGCCACTAGGGATAACCTAACAATGCTATGTCCACGGTCATATGTATTTGTTTACATTACGCACATTACTTAATTCGATTATCCGTTACTTGCAACTTAATACCAACGGGGAACACGGATGTCAACCTGAAGGTGGATTATTAGTCATAGATGCGGTTGGATAACGGCCTTTGTATCTTGTCGTAATGCCCAATTAAATATCATGGTAGTCATCTTGTCATATATATGCATTATCATGCGCTCAATATTTTATCAATTGCCCAGCTGTAATTTGTTTACCCAACATTTCGTTTATCTTTATGGAGAGACACCACTAGTGAACTGTGGACCCCGGTCCATTCTTTTACACTGATAAAACCACCAACTGCAAACATTTTTTCTCTTTTACTTTCTGCAATTAAACATTATTTTCCACACCATACGTTTAATCCTTTGTTACAGCAAGCCGGGAAGATTGACAACCTTCCTGTTTCGTTGGGGCAAAGTAGTTTGATTGTGTTGTGTGCAGGTTCCACGTCGGTCGCCGGATTCCCTGGTGTTGCGCCGTGCCATATTCCGCCACCAACAACCTTCTGTAGTGCTCCTACTCTACTGGTTCGATAACCTTGGTTTCATACTGAGGGAAAACTTGCTGCTGCACTACTTCATACCTTCCTCTTGGGGTCTCCCAACGAACGTGTGATTTCACGTCATCAAGCATAATTTTCTGGTGCCGTTGCCGGGGAGTGGAAGTACTTCGGTTCAGCAGTCTCCTAACTTCCCCTTCAACACGCCATAATTTTCTAGCGCCGTTGCCGGGGAGTTAGCAGGCTTCTGTAAGGGGAGTCTCACGCTTCCAATCTCTTTACTTTGTTTTTGTCTTGGTTAGTTTATTTTATTTTATCTTGTTTGCTTTTAAATATCAAAAACACAAAAAAAAATTGCGCATCTAGTTTATTTCGGTTTGTTATTATGTCTAGTTGTTTACTTGATATCAATGGCTTCTCTCTTTGAAACAAAATCGTGTTGGCTAAGTGGGTTCACGGAGGATCAACAAAATTATTATAAGGAATACCGCTTTTCTAAAAAAGGGGTACATTTATGGGAACAATTAAGTAGATTGAATTATTTTGCTAAGAACTTGTGCTCTACTTATGATGAATCCTACTGCTTTAATGAATCTTTTTGTTGTAGAAGATATAAACACCTCCCTTTCCAATGTGATTATAATGATAATGAAACCTTGGCTGCTTATGCTAAAGAAAACTATGACTTTGGTAATCTTGAACAAATTGAAGAATTTGTTGTTTTTAAGGGTGCCTATGAAATTGCTGGTTTTATTCAAGATGATGATTCTCCTTATAAAACTGAGAATTTTGCTATACTTGGTTATTGCCTTGAATATTACAATGATAATCCCTATATTACTGAATTTCTTGAGAAAATTTATTCTCGGGAACAACTTGTTGCCTTTCAGGAACCTGTGAGAGAAGAAATTGCTGAAACTGAAGCCTCATTGGATGAAAAAGAGGAGGAGAGTGAAGGACAAAAGGAGGATCCACCTTCTAATGATAGTAACTCTTTAACTCTTACATTATATGATTACCCTCCATGCCTACCTAAGGAGGAAGAACGCTATATTGTTAAATGTCATGATTCTATTGAAATATCTCCTTTTGATAAATTTGAAAAGCATGTGTTTTTAGATCATGAAAAGCATGCTTTATGTGATACTTATATTGTTGAGTTTGTTCATGATGCTACTAAAAGTTATTATGAGAGAGGAAAATATGGTTGTAAAAGTTTTCAAGTCACTAAAACACCTCTCTTTATGTTGAAAGTTTTGAAGTTATATTTGTTTCATCTTTCTATGCTAGTTGCTTTATGCTTCAATAATTTATTTTGTTATAAGATTCCTTTGCATAGAAAGTGTGTTAGATTTAAATGTGTTTGATATTTGCCTCTTCATGCTCTCTTTTGTTTTCAACTCTTATTCTTATGAGAGCATCATTAAAATCTTCTAGCCTAGCTAAAAGGCATTAAAGAAAGCGCTTTTGGGAGGAACCCATTATCTTTTGTTTTCAGTTTTAGTCAAGGAGGTTGTTTACTTCTGTAGCAACTCCTTTGTATCTTTACTTTTTCGCATTGTTGTGCCAAGAGTAGTCTCTAATGATAAGATGATGCTAGATTTTGATTGCTGCGCAGGAACAGATTTCTGCTGTTCACCGTATTAATTATCTAAAATCAATAGAATGTGATTTAAATCTGCAAATTTTTATGCGTAATCCTGATGTATGTACGCATCTTTCATTAGTTCAAAGTTTTTCAATCTGAGCATCGTAAGTGCCTCGAAAAAATTCGTCTTTGCGGACTGTTCTGTTTTAGACAGATTATGTCTTTTATTTTGCATTCTCTCTTTTACTAGTGTTGGGTGGAATTCGTTTTTGGTTGGAAGAGCTTCACATAACATCAGTGGCAGTAGCTAATGTTTAAAGTAATGGTCATATTGCGTCTTTACAGAACATGTGAGTTTTTGATTGTGCACTAACCCTCTAAAGAGATTTACTTTGAGTTTGGTGTGGCGGAAGTTTTCAAGGGTCAAGAGGGAAGAGTGATATAATAGGATGGAGAAGAGTGAAGAGCTCAAGCTTGGGGAGGCTCCCATGGATCTCCCCAGCATATTTCAAGAAGACTCAAGCGTCTAAGCTTGGGGATGCCCAAGGCATCCCCTTCTTCATCGTCAAAATTATCAGGTCATCTCTAGTGAAACTATATTTTAAGTCTTTCACATCATATGTGCTATTCTTGGAGCGTCTGTGTGCTTTTATTTTCAGTATGTTATTTTTATTTTGTGATCAACTTGATTGGATCCTAGCATTCTTGATTGGAAGAGAGACACGCTCCGCTTTTTCATGAGAATACTCCTATTTTTCACTTATATTTGTTGAGTATTCATATCTAGCGCTGTTCAAGCTTTTAGCTATTGTTTTCATGTCTCTCTTGTCAGAGCTATTAGTTCTTTTAAAGAAAGTACTCTCTTATTTCACTTATACTTGTTTGGAGAGTTATTGAAATAAGTTGATTGGTGTTTGGTTGGAACAGAAAATGTTGCATGTGGTAAATGGTATAATGGAAAAGACTTGCATACTCTTGTAGATCACTAATTTGGATAATTTGATACTTGTCAATTGTTTTGAGTTAACAAGTAGGTTATGATTAAATTTTTGCATCATGTAAGTTAAGCCCATTAGTGAAGAACTACCATAAAGCTTGTTGAAATTTGGTTTGCATGGGTGGTATCTCTAAGGTCTAGATATTTTCTAATAAAAGGGTTTGGTTAACAAGGAAGATGGTATGAAGTCTTATAATGCTTGCAATATGTTGGTCATATAAAACTTGGTGTACCAGTTGATATTCTTGTTTGCTTACATAACCTTGCTAGCCTAAACTCTGTACTGAGAGGGAATGCTTCTCGTGCATCCAAATCCTTGAGCCAAAATCCATGCCATTTGTGTCCATCATAACTACCCAGGGCCGACTTAGGCCCAGTGCGAGAGGTGCGACGGCCCGGGGCCCAGCCAAAATTGGGGCCCAGAAGTTGGGCGTGTCTGCTATATTACTAGTGGCGTGTTGTGTTATATGCACGCTGCTAGTATTAACTTCTGTAATCTGCATAGATAATTACTAGTGGCGTACATAACAGGTCGCATGACAGTGGTAATACATAGATGTCATACTAAAAAATTTAGAGGCCCATTTATTTGGGGCCCATTTACGGAGTTCGCACCTGGGCCCCTAAAATTTTAGAGCCGGCCCTGTAACTACCTATATGTGGTATTTCCTTGCCACTCCAAGTAAATTTTTCATGTGCTACCTTTAAACTATTCAAAATTATTACTACTCCTTTTTGTGTCAATGTTTACCAATCTCATGAGGACGTGGTGGATGTCTTTATGGCACTTGTCAAGTAGACTTTACTATCAGACTAGCGGCATATACATCCGCTTATCTATTAATTTTGTAAAAAGAGCTGGCAACGGGGTGCCCAGTCCCAATTAATTACAACTTTAACCGCTTAATTCTCTTCACATTTTTTTCCTGATTTATCAGTCAAGTAATAATACCAGTGAAATATCTGCATGCGTAAACAAAAGAGAAAAGAGGGATGATCTGCCTTGCTGGTAGAAATAACGTCCTTCATGGGAGCCGCTCTTAAAAGTCTGTTTAGCCGGGGTCATATTGTACTTTCCACTACTGATTCGTTGACCAATTAACATACACCTCCCAAAACTTAATTTTTACTCTTTATATGATTTCAAAAACCTAAAAAGCTCTAGCACATGATTTAATCCCTGCTTTCCTCTGCGAAGGGTCTTTCTTTTACTTTTATGTTGAGTCAGTTTTCCTACTTCTTTCTATCTTCCACAAGCAAACACTAGTGTCAACTTTGGTACAACATTTGTTACATGCTACATATTGGACTTATTATATTGCTTTGTGTTGACAATATCCATGAGATAAATATGTTGAAAGTTGAAGCAAACGCTGAAACTTAAATCTTCCTTTGTGTTGGTTAAATATCTTTTATTAGAATCTATTGCTTTATGAGTTAACACTTATTTAAACCTGTGGATGCATTGTCTCCAAAGTACTATTCATGAAAAGTTTAGCTTGCATGATTCAGTGTTTACCCATTATCTATTTGGTAGCAAATTATATACCATTGACTTGGATCACTTCATTCAATTACATGTGCCTTACGATACTATTTGATCAAGATTATGATGGTAGCATGTCACTTCAAAAATTATTTTGTTTTATCGTTTACCTACTCGAGGACGAGTAGGAACTAAGCTTGGGGATGCTGATACGTCTCAAACGTATCTATAATTTTTGATGTTCCATGTTGATATTATACCAATTGTTACATGTTTTGCATCCACTTCATATCATTTTTATACATTTTTTGGGACTAACCTATTAACAAGATGCCACAGTGTCAGTTCTTGTTTTCTGCTGTTTTTGTATTTGATGCATGTAAAATGCATACATGAACTTTGCATTATTTTACTTATATTCCAGTCATATTTGCATCATATAAGGGTTATATCACTGTTTTATAATGATTTTGGGAATATTTGATATGTTTCCTATTTTTTATGGAATTAACCCTGCGCAGGCAGAAAACCCTATTTCTATATTTTAATGTTTCAGGGACCCAAACGACGTCCAAATGACCTGGAAATTTACGAGCATCAGTTTTTGGAAGGAACAAAGCGTGGGAGCGAAGGAAGCAAACAAGCGGAGGCCCGAGGGCCCAGATGAGTGGGCCCACGCGGCCCATGTACCTGGCCGCGTGGGACCCCCCTTTTGGCCCTCGGAGCTCCGTTGCCGTCGATCTTTCCTCCACCGACTCCGTTTTGACCTAAAACCGCCTATAAAAATAGTCCCCCGACGTTCTCTGGAAGGAGCGCCGCAGAAACACAGAAACACCGAAACAGAGACCTGGAGTTGCAGATTGGAGGGGGAAAACTCCGGCGGGGCGCTGCCGGCGTGGTCTCCATCTTCTCCAACGACTTCTCCACCGTCTCCATGATGAAGAGGGAGTAGTCCACCTCTGGACTATGGGTTTGTGGAAGTAACTTATGTATCTCTCTCTCTTGAGCTTCACTAATTAGTACCGTATGAGCTGCTGAACATGATTACGGTCATCTATGTAATACCTTTGTGGTGGATCTTTTTATGAGTTAATATATGTTTGAGATTGCAATGGTTTTGTTTCAGTTATGAAAGTAGATGCATATTATGTACCCCGTTCTTATTTACTTGTCATGATCAAGCATGTTTATGAGAGCGTGTGAGGGGGAACGTGTGCATTAGTTGGAGTAACGGGGGGTGGCTAGTGCAGTGAACGTGAGAGAAAGTTCTGCGATCCACTTGGGTATCTCTACCTTACTTTGTTGCCTCACTAGGGATAAAAAGAAATACCATGCTACCGGAGATGTGGGTGTGACCATTGCCACTTCCTCCATGACTAGATCTAGCATGTTCTTATTTTAACTTCATGTCATGATACTTATTGCTATACTCTGAGTTATCTTAATTACTGAGGTGTTATGATTTAGTTCGCATCTTGGTGGAGTATAAGAGAGACTAATAACCAAAAGGTCTCTATGTTAGGACGTGATGCCCATATAATTATAACTTGTCATTAAACTGTTGTGTTGCAATCTCATATGTCAACTCTAGTGTTCCATTGTCTACCACTTTATTAAAGAGAGAGTGCATTTGTGAAACCATGAACCCCGGTCCATTTTTAATCATAAGAAACACCTTTCCAACCACTTTTACCACTTTTCCATTTTCTGCCATTTAAAAATCCGAAAATACAAAAACACTTTTACATCTTGCATTCATCATATAAAACCCAAAAATATCATTTATCATTGCTACCACCATTGCATATTTATTTCTTGTTTGCATTGCATATTATCTTGATATCATTCTCACACCTTGTGCTTGACAACCACTAGGTGAGGTTGAGGACCAAAACATTTACTTTGTTTTGTAGGTAACCAAAAGAAGGATAGGAAAGATAAATCTTCACTACTGATTCCCCGAGAGTTCGATATTAAACCCTCGAGTCACCCCTCGTGGGGAAAACACGTCTTCCACTTACTACACACTCTGCACTTGGAGTCTCAACCTAACCCATTTACTTTTCACGCAGGTAACTACGTGAAGGGCCATCAAGACTGTTTTCTGGCGCCGTTGCCGGGGAATCATTGCTGAAAGGTTTATCCAAGGGTCCCCTGCACTAGCTCTGTTTTCTGGTGCCGGTTTATCCAAGGATATCTCACCAAGTCAACTTCATCACCAACTTGTGCTAACACCTAAGCTTGGGGAGGTTGCACCTACGTGAGCATCATCTTATCCATCTTTACCTTCAAAGCAATTTATTTGTTTTGTCATTGTCTTGCATATCATATTTCGGTTTGCATATTTTATTTTCAGTTTTCATCTAAAAACATAAAATCCATAAAAATTAAGTGTTGTTTTTAATATGTGTTTTAAGCTATTGGTAAGAAGTTTGGTAAGGAAACTTGAAAGCTGAATTTTATTATCTCATTGTTACTATGGCATTTATGAATCGTGCCTCGCTGCATCATGCTTTATATGAAAGTGCTTATGCTATTGCTCCTAAAGTGGTTGAAACTACTATGTCTGAGGTACCTAAAGTGGGATTTAAAATCCCCGTTGGTCATGTTAAAAGTGTTATGAAAAATCCATTTACAGGGGATGGAACTAAGTCTGCACGTGAACACGTGGAGACAATTGAAGACATATGTGGTTTATTTAGGCTTCCTGGTATTTCTGATGATCAGGTGAAAAGGAAGCTATTATATTTGTCTTTATCTGGTAATGCTCGTATTTGGTTCAGGTCTTTGGATGAAGAAGTCACTATTGAATGGAGTATTTTGAGGGAGGTTTTCTTTCTTAAGTATTTTACTCCTAAAGAAGTTTATGATAACCCATGCTATTATGATGAAACTAATAATGCTCCTTTACTTTCTAGTAATACTACTAGTGAAGTTATGGATAATAATGAGGAGTGTTGCTTAAATATGCTATATGATAATGCTTTAGATGATGGTCCTATGCTTATTGATAATCCTCCATGTTTAGTTGTTACTAATTTATGCGAGGATAAAAATGATATACTTGCTGTTTGTGATAGTGC
The DNA here is from genome assembly GCA_947311845.1 of Poa pratensis. Classification (NCBI taxonomy): domain Eukaryota; kingdom Viridiplantae; phylum Streptophyta; class Magnoliopsida; order Poales; family Poaceae; genus Poa; species Poa pratensis. The sequence goes on along the minus strand of CAMZMU010000096.1, from coordinate 52,917,183 downwards.
TCTTACTCATGAGAGTCCTACTTTGTTTTTGAACTCTCCTGTTACACCATGGAGGAGAAATTTGCTTATGTTGAGAAATACTTATGTGGTTTGCAATTATCTTTAGTTCCAAATATTTGTTGCAACCATGATATTAAACTTGATATTGATCTTAATAATTATTTTGAAAGAGGGAAGCATGCTAATGAATTCCAAAATAAATTTAATAATCCTCTTTATGTGCCTAAATTATCTAAGTTGAATGATTCTTTGGTTATATGGTTGAATTTATTTCTACTACTTGCAACTATTATAAAAGAGGAGGTAATAAGAACCCTCTTTATGCTACTAATAATATATGCTGCAAGTAACTATTGTTAATATGCATTGGAAATTCTATTTATTGTGATTCATTCATATACAAAATGCCAATGCATAGAAAGAAAGTTAGACTTCGTTGTTATTACTTTTGTGTTTTGTTTTTCTCTCAACTAGGGTTCAACTTGTATTATTTTGATTGGTTTGAGAACACCATGGGACCCTGGTATTATGCATGAACACTTCCCAAGGAAGAGGGCACATCATTCAAGCTCCCTCATGAGCTTCGTCCCTATAAACATCAAGTAAGAAGCCTAGCTATATGGCTATAAAGAAAGCGCTTTACGGGAGGCAACCCGGTTGTTTTTTTTTTTTTCTTTGTGTCCTCTTGCTGTAACAAGAGACTTAGTGTTTAGTTTAGTTTCTGGAATTTTTAATAAAGTGCCAAGTTTTACTCATTTTGGTTGAAGAAGTTGCTTATAGCGTTCGGAGATTTTATTCCTGCACGAATCTGTGCACGGTATGATTTTTAATTCTTATTCTGTAACTCCGAATGAGCTCATATTTAAACTGTAGTAGCAACTTTTCATCCTCTGTATGCATGAATGTTTTCGGAATTTTCGACAAAGTTAAGTAGGGTAGAAAAATACGTTTAGCTGCTGCTGTTTTTCTGGACAGATTCTGTCCCATTTGTTTGATGCATGCTTAGAACTTTTAACTTGAATCTTTTTATCCAATTGAGTTTATGAGTAGGCATACAACATTATACACTTTCTGGACATTCATATGAATTTTTGTCTAAGGATTATATGCAGCAAGAAATCTATTTGTTTATCACTACTAATGCACCCCACAGAAAAAGAAATGGGAGAAACGGTGTTTTGAAGTTTTTTCACAGGGATTAGAGGAGATGCACCAAGAGCTATCCAAGGATGGTGAAAACCATAAGCTTGGGGATGTGAAGACAACCCCACTGGACCTACACACTCTCGGTTTGCACACGTCCCACTGAAGCGCACGGCTTTTATATATAGATAGTATGAGACAATAACTTTAACTGACTACTGTTGAAATGCAGTGCTTGTATGGATAAACAGAGGGCATACTCCCATGCTAGGCATAAATGGCAAATGCACATTGTTCGAAACTTCAAAAACTTAACCGGTTTTGTACACGACAAGAAAAAATCACATCGAAAGATAAAACTGAGCATATCTAAGACGGTTCAACCCATAACACTAGCGTACTTCTATGACACTAACAAGAAAACTAATTAAGTGCCGCAGACCAAAATAAAATGACAATGGAATGAATGGCAAATAGGCTCAGATGTCTGAGAATCTCTGTGCAAACTTCCCTTCCTGCTCTTCAGAAATAGTGATCCAAATAATGCCTTCACCAAAATACAATGCTAGTTAGCAAGGACTTCCACACAGAAAACATAAACAATTACCTCTTTCCGAAGAGTGAACGCACAACTATTTCAAGCTTTCTACCTTTATCTTTCCTATCCTGCTCATTTTTTTTTGCTCTCATTCATCTTCCCAAGGTAGTTATCTCTAGCAGATTCACCAACCTTTGGGTCAACAGTTCCATTGTTCTCTGCCTTCTCATTGTGTATACGAGGTTTGTTTACTACCTCAAAAGGGGCGTCGTTGGTGATTGAAGAGCACAAAAAAGTGAAACTGCTTTTATTTCCAGGAGAACAAAATGGAACCACTGAGTCGCTGACCCAATAAAATGTGCAACAAGAATACAAAATTAATATACTTTTTATTCAGATCATACCTTCTAGATTTCTCACTGGGAGAAGCCATATCCCTATCATCACTACGGGAATCCCACAAGACGCCGACGGCCGGCAACCGTCGGCGTAGATCAGAAAGCCGTCGGCGTATCCATAGCCCGACGGTGGCCGTCGGCGTTTCGCCCCGTCGGCGTACCCACCCGGCCGTCGGCGTATGTGTACTCCGTCGGCGTACGTGGTGGTGGGACCCACAAGACGGCATCCCGCCGTTCCATATGCCGCAAGACTTTTTTTTGAACTTTTTTTAATTCTTTTTATTTGTATTTTGAAATTTCCAACTTAGTCACATACTTATCCTTAATTGCACACTTAATCATAGATCAAAGTGCTTACCCTGGTCAAACTTCCCATTCGGTCACCCATCCTCCAGCCCGAGCACGCTTAACTTTTGAGTTCCTTCCAAACTAGATTCCAAATGAGAAATTAGAACTTACTAATATTAGTACTCCATCAATCATATTAACCACTCGGTTATGATGTTACATTTTTCATTGTTTAAATTTTAAAAATTTGTTTGAGTAAAGTAGCAATGATTATGTAATAGTATATTTAGAATAAATAACAATAAAATGAATTTTACTTTATTTTTTCCTTTTTACATTTAATATGGAATAATTCATATCTTTAAATTCCTAAATCGAAATTTGACAAATAAAATGCCTAAATCGATTAGAAAAATGAGAGGAATTCAAATATGCCATTCATATCATCTTTTGCATCACAGAAATATTGATAGTTTTAGAAAATTTGACCACTTTTGATGAATAGTCATAGCGGTCATTTTGACCGTTTTTTCACAAAATAAAAGTAATTGAGAAAATACTCAAAAAATGAAATCCTTTGGCATGGAGTCATTTTATGTGTACTAGTTGCTAGCAAAAAATGATAAACTTGAGTTTTGACAAACATTTCAAAAAAATGCTTCACAAAAAGGTCTATCATCTATAGACATGTATAGGTTTCGCGCCAAATGACCAAGTTATGGCTATCCCCGTGTCATAGTTTGATATAATGTGTCCATATTTGAAACATAGGTGTGTCTTGGTATGGCAAACATTGTTGCCAAAAACAATTTCCAAATTATTTTTATAAATATCATTTTACATTTTTAAGTGCCAAAAATGACTTTTTTTATGAAGGAAATACCAAAAATATGTTGCAAAAAGGCACCCATCTTATTATCACAAAGAGTACTACATATTTGATGGATAATACCCAAGTATTAGGAATTTTCTCGATTTCTATCTATTTTTTCCTATTTAAATGACTTTATGCCGATTTTCCAAAAGTAATTGAAATTTGAACTACAAGTGTGTGTTAGTTTGGTCTAATTTTTTTACAAAAATCATTTTTAGGTACACAAGTAGTGACTTTATCACAGAAATATCGATAGTTTTGAAAAATGTGACCCCTTTCAATGAATAGGCACGACGGTCATTTTGACCGTTTTTTCACAAAAATAAAAGAAATTGAGAAAATACTCAAAAAATAAAATCTTTTGGCATAGAGTCCTTTTATGTGTACTAGTTGCTAGCAAAAATGATAAACTTGATTTTTGACAAATAGTTCAAAAAAATGCTTCACAAAAAGGTCTATCATCTATAGACATATATAGGTTTCGCGCCAAATGATCAAGTTATGGCCATCCTCGTGCCATAGCTTGTGATAATGTGTCCATACTTGACACATAGGTGTGTCTTGGTATGGAAAACATTGTTGCCAAAAACAATTTCCAAAATATTTTCATAAATATTATTTTCCATTTTTAAGTGTCAAAATGACTTTTTAATTAAGCAAGTACCAAAAATATGTTACAAAATGTCATATGCATGGTGAAAAAGATTATATGGATGTCATATTTGGATTCCTCTCATTTTTCTAATCGATTTAGACATTTTATTTGTTAAATTTCGATTTACGGATTTAAAGATATGAATTATTTCATATTAAATGGAAAATAGAAGAAAAAAAAGTAGACGCCGACGGTGGCCGTCGGCGTATGAATGCCGTAAAGCCCCCCGTCTGCGTGCCGTCATGGCGTAAACCCTACGGCCCTTTTACGCCGACGGCATTGGTGACGCCGACGGCGGCCGTCGGGCTCTATCTGTCTACGCCGACGGGGTTGGTACGCCGACGGCCGCGTTCGTGGGCTATCCTAGCTCGCCTTCTACACCGACGGCCCCGACATTTGGCCGTCAGCGTAGATGCCGGCCGTCGGCGTCTTGTGGGTTTCCCGTAGTGCATGGTCGTCAGCAGTATGATGCGCATATGATCTTTGGAGAATGGGTAAAATTGCCAGTGTTCTACTCCGGACATTCAAACATGTGCAAACCTCTACTTCCGCGTCAGGGTTATATCCATCTTTCATGTAGTCAAGAATTAATGTAGCCTCCTTTGTCATACCCTTCAAAGAATCATGTTGCAGTTGGTGACAAAGGAGCTCATAATTGAAAATCACGAATACTGGAAATTAGGTAAATATCAGAATTCCACGAACATACCAACAAGGAAGCAGAAACTGCGGCACATCCAGACCCGTTGTTGAACATAAGATCTAAGGCCCACCCTCGGACACAATTGCTGTTATTTCTGTGAGTCAACTTAGTCATCATCTTGGTCTCTGCCGCGATATACTTGAAAGTTGAAACAATCAATTTTTCCGTTGTCCAATTAGTTATAGAACAATACAGCCAACCCAACAGAAACTATAAATGAAGCAGGGCACAGTTTGGACTGGTTTGTTAGGCAGGTATGAACCATAAAGCTAGCTGCTGCAAGACGTAATTCGTCTTGGCTCATGTGATCTTGTTGCTCCGTGATTTCTTTAATTCGTTACAATCACAAAAATTCTTTAATTCGGATGTTGATTCTTTTATTCAGGCTCGGCTCCTCGTCACTGAGAACTCCTGCACGAACCTTCACAAACTTGTTCTCCAACTCGAGATACTTGACAACATTGTTTATGCAAATATGCAAGGAATTAAGTTAATTAGAAGTGAAAATATTATAATTATACATGGTCTGGTAGACGCACGAGAAACCAAATTACCTGACAAATTGCATCATCCAGGGAAAGAAGAGCATCACGATTCCATTCGAAAAAATTGCTGAGGCAATCCAGATAGAAACCGCGTTTCCCATTCAATAGAACCAGGAAGCCAGGGGATCACTCTATCCCGGTACCATCCTCTGTCGATAAGTTCTTGAATTAATGGAGGTAACGAGGAAATACTGGTCAGAGAGTGCAATTCAAACAGCAGGTGTTCATTAAAAATAATATGCAGCAGTTTCTGAAACATCTTAATCCAGAAACGCATGGTAACATTAATCGTACATAAATTACTATATTTGATTGCAACAAACCCTAACCCAAAGCTGAGATCCCTCTCACCTGGAACCATGATAATCTCCAATGGCGGCACTAACTTGAGACCAGATAAGTCGCCTTTTCAACGCGAAAAACCCAAGATTGCATACCTCTTTCCAAATGCTTCATCGCCTCTGCTCTTTCAAGGTCGCTCATGTCTTGGGGGATCACAGACGCGTCCATATTCTTTTGCGGATCTAGGGTTTCGTAGGTGAATGGGGATTCATACGGAGGTTAGAAGACGGGACGAGGCGTGCTTAAGTTCGAACTTCTGCTGCACGGGAGGCGGGATGAAGCCTACGGTCGAAATTTTCCGAACTCATTCCGAACAGGTTCCGAAGTGGTGCCTCCTGCTACTATTTCGGTTCGGAATCTAGTTGGTAGACGTGCGGAATATTCAGAAAATCCAGAATTCCGAACCAATTCCGGATTCACTCCAAACTGCAGGAATCTGTTCCAAACGGTCGAATTTCGGGGACCTATAAAATGGGGCCTTCTTCCCCAAAGGTTTCCCAACTCTTAAGCACAGTTTTGACCTCCATTGTTGACCCTTTGAAACTTTGTTCTCTCTATTCCTCCATGATTCTTGCCTCCAATTAGAGTGAAAAGAGAGAGCAGATCTAGATCTATTGTTCCACCCATTCATATCTCCTCTCAGTGAGGGGAAGTCTTTGAATCTAGATCTTGGAGGGATTTCGTGTTCTTCCTCTCTTCTCCCCCGTAAGCATTAGTTGCTTTGATGGGATTTGAAAGTGAAGGACTTGAGCACTTCTTGTGTTCTTGCCCATTGCATCGGTTTGAGTTCTCCACGGTGATACTTGGAAAAGTGAAGTTGAGAAGCTTGTTACTCTTGGGTACTTGGAGTGCCTTAGATCTTGCCCTCTTGGGTACTTGGAGTGCCCTAGACGGTCATTGTTGATCTCGGAGTTTTGGTGGCTCGGGATAATTGGGAGCCTCCAATTGAGTTGTGGAGTGTGCCTCAGCCTTATGATTCTTGTGGTTTTAGGAGCCGCGGGAATTTGGTGGGAGGCTCCAATTAAGTTGTGGAGTGTGCCTTATCCTTGTACGGGTTCAATGACCACCTCAAGTGTCCTATATTGGTTCATGGTACTCTACATTGAGGCACGAATGAGATTACGATGTGGCATTGACGGCTACTCGGGGATCAGTTTGTGACTCCACACCGCTCCAACGGAGACTAGCTTCCTTTGGGAAGTGAACTTCGGGATAAATCATCATCTCTAAGTGGCTCGGTATTTCTATGCCCGAGCTTCTTACTTATGCAATTTACGTTGTGATAGCCATCGAGTTTGAAGTAATATATCTTGCTATCACATAGTTGCTTATCTTGCTTAGCATAAGTTGTTGGTGCACATAGGTAAACCTAGCTTGTTTAGATTTTGTGCTTGATAAATTAAACGCTAGTTTTATTCCGCATTTATACTCAAGCCTAAACCGTAATAATTTTAATCGCCTATTCACCCCCCTCTAAGCGACATCCATGTCCTTTCAAAATGTATCAGTACGAGAAGCTCAAAAGTGAAAAAAGTTCGCAATTTGGACAAATGGTTCTCAAAATATTTTATTTTGTGACATTCGGTTTTGAAAAATAAAAGAAAAAATTGTACTCTCTTCTCTCCCTTGTCTTCATAACACTTGCCTCCTCATTGCAACATGTAGGCCTAGTTTGATATCAAAATATTTTTGAAGTATTTTCGAAATACTGCAGTTCCTCAAAATACTTCACTTTTCAAATACTTCGATGCGTTTGGCTGTAACTAATATTGTAGTATAAATACTTTAGTATCTCACAAGACGTGCTATTTTTGAAGTATTGGAAAAACAACTCTGGACCTGTTTTTCCGAAACTGAAGTATTACTATGCCAGGCACATAAATACTGTGGTATTAGAATAGTTTAGTTTTTGAAAAACTTTGCTGTCAAATTAGGTTGTAGTGATTATAGAGAAGCCGATACTTGGCGAGACGGAAACACACGGAAAAGGAGAGATGAACCGACTAGCTAGGGTTCCGACACCGCGCCGCCGCCCCCGGGCCCCCTCGCCGCCGCCCACCCCCCCCCCCCCCCCCCCCCCCCCCCCCCGTGTCTCACCCAGGCGACACCTGGGGGCGCCACCTCGCGCCGCCAGCAGATCCGTCCCTCCGCGCCTCTCCTTGCCGCTGCCGCCGCCGGCCTTCGCGCCGCGGCGGTGGCGGCCTCCCCGCTGCCACACAGCTGGCGGCGGGGGTGTGCTCCCCTATGCAGGTGCCGGCGGAAGGTCGACGCGGCCGGGACGCCGTCGGCTGGCTCATCGGCGCATGGACGCCGGGGCGGCGGCCCCGTACATCGATGGTGGTGGCCCTTGCTCCGCCGCTGGGGCGGCGTGGACCTGCGGTCGCCGGCCTCCGGCTGGCAACGTTGGCAGGTGGCGTCGTGAGGCCCGTGGTGGCCGAATCCCCTCCGGATCCGGTCACTGCGGTGCTAGGGCGGGCGGCGCCGCCGAGGTGTGGTGCTCGGCGCGCGAGGAAGCCAGGGCGGCGGCCCTGGGGCGATGTTGTTGCATCGGTGCGGCCGGTTCACGGTGCGTGTGGCCGGCAATAGGTGGCCGTGCTGCACCTCCGGCTGCGTTTCAGCCGGACGAGAGGATGCCGGGGCGGCGGCCCCGGGCATGGTCGGCGCGGCGCCGTCATGGTGTGAGGTGCCACGGTGGCTGCGGCATGCGGTGATGGTGGACTGGCCGGTCCTCGATGGGCGGTTTGCGGGGTTTGCGACACATCGCCGGGCGAAAGCCCTGCCCTGGTTGTTGGCCAGGGCCGACGACGGCGACGCCCTCGGGCGCCGCGTCCTTTTTGAAGGCGTCGTCGAGGTGGTTTTGTTGCCTCTCCGCGCTGGGTTCTCCGGGGGAAACCCCAGATCCCACGCGGGATCAGGCGAGGCGGCGTTTCTGTGTCGCTTGCCTCTTGGGGCCTCGCCTTGGATGTTCCATCGGCCAGGGGGACTAGTGGAGGCAGCTGGAGGTTGGCGGCGGTGAACTTACGTCTTCGGCTTGGTGGTGCGCGGCCCTTGGGCCGGCGTGGATGTCGGAGCGGCGGCTCCGGATTTCGTCTTGCGTTGAGGTCGCCTCCGCCGTATTTAGTGTCGGCTATGGTTGCTAGGGCGACATGGTCGTCGACTAGTTTAGGGACGTGGCCTTTGAGCCGGCGTGGATGTCGGAGCGGCGGCTCCGGATTTCTCCTTGCATTGAGGTCGTCTCCGCCGTGTTGGTGTCGGCCATGGTTTTGCTAGGGCGACATGGTCGTTGACTCGTTTTTGGGGCGTGGCCTTCGGGTCGGTGTGGTGCGTTGTGTTGTATGGTTTTTGGCCGGTTTCCCTTATAAGCCGTCCAACTCTTTTCGACGTTATCAATCACAGGCATTGCCGAGGTTAAAAAAAACAAAACACCCAGTATGGGCCACAAGCCCGCAACGGACCAAAGGCAGATCAGTCGGCCTATACCTCCTTCTCCTTGTTTGACCTTTTTCTAAACCCAAAGGGGAAAAAACAGCTGCCGAATCCATCGCCAACCACCGCCGCCGCCGGCGATGTCTCCATCTGCCGACGCCGTCGCGCCCGCCTCCACATCCGGCCCGCCGCTCGCGCCCCTCATCGCCGCGCAGCTCAAGGTCCTCCTCTCCAACCCCAGTCTCCCCGTCAAGGTACGTCCATAGAGCGCCCGCTACCGCCCCCACCATTTCCACTCCCTCCTCTCACCCGTCTCTCCTTGCAGGTGGGACAGATCTGGTCCGGCTGCCGGAACGGCCGCCACGCCGACCGCTTCACCCTCGCCATCCCCTTCTGCCTCGACTACGTCTACTGTAACGCTCCTCACCCGACCCGCTCGCTCGCTTGCTGTAATGGCTTAGGGTTCGTGTTTGGCGGCTCTGAGCCTCTGAATGCTGTTTCGCAGGGGATTTCCTGTATAATGCGCTGTACCCGAAGGCGGCGCCCGACGTGGTGTTCGGGCCGGGCGACGAGGGGTTCCAGCCGCTGGTCGATTATGATGACGCTGGGGATGGGGACAAGAGCTGCTTGGCACAGTGGGATTCCCGCGACCTGCGGGGACTCCTCCACCTCGTGGAGGAGCTTAGGTCAGGTTTCTTTGCTTCTCTGGTTCTCCATGCTGTTATGTATAATCATTCATGTTGTCCGTAATTGCTCTGCATGCATGGCGATAGACTGGAGGCAGTATCGAATGGGAGTTGTCAACCTTCAGTAGGCATATGCAGGGGTGGAGCTAGCAATTGGTCATAAACGGTCAATTTGGGAAATTAATTTTTTGCACAACCAGTGTCATAGTAAACGAATCAACGTGTGTGATTCTAAAGTTGTTGTTTTGTTTTGGCGACACTTATCCTGTTTTCTCTAATGCATGTAAAGGCAATGTAATTGTCATGGAAGACCCTGCTCTGTTTCTTCATATAGCAAGAGAAAAAATTCTTAAAGAGGGAGCCGTTAATCTCTTATAAGGTCAAACCCCAAGCAAAACAACCTCCTTGATTGGCTAAACTCCCTTTTACAATTTCTGTTTAGTGCTTGTCCCTTGTATATATTTTGTAACGTTTGTCGACATTGTCGTATATATAGACAAAATACTGTAGGCCCCCTACCGTTTTCCCCGTAAAAAACACATGAGCTGATAATCTGCTCTATGTAGTCAACTAATTTATTAAAGACGCTAACCTTATAATTTGGTTCCAAATTATATGGTAGATTTCATGTTAGTTATCCTTTTTGCCATATTTCGTTTTCTTTGAGGCATTTATCCATAACCATACTCACAAAACATCTTATCTCATTTTACCGTATTTAATTAGAGAAGGGCACCCAACTTAATGAAGCAAACAAGCTGAGACAAAAGGTCAGCAGTTTGGTGTCGATTGGGCTTGCACTTGGTAGCCATTATTGACTAGAAATTACTAAATACGCAGTACATGCATCATATAGTGAAGATAGTGGTGGGTCCACCACATAATGTACTTGCTATGGTAAGAGGAATTAGGAGGGACAGTGACCTTGTTGACTTGAAATAATGCTGTCATGAGTTGAGCAGATTGTCGGTTTTGTGGTTAACTCGCTTCTAAACTATTTGCTGCTGGCTTCATTTGCTGCAGGTTATTATACATTGAATACCAAAAGAAGCTGGTTGCTGAGGTGGATGATACAAGACTGAAGTTCGAAATAGACACAGTTCTGGCTAAGGAGGTAAACACACTACCATTGACACGTTTGTCTTTTCTGTTTCATTGACTGCATATCTAAATGTCTGAAGTAACTAGAAAGGTATTCTTGCTATAATGTGGTTTGAATATAGTGAGAGACAGACATGATCATGCGAATGAGATGAAGTTTGAGCGATTTGGGTGTCTTATTACCAATTTCTTTTATCAGCTTGACTGTTGAAATACATTTTTTGCCGAGAAAGAACTTTTTAATGTTTGCATTTAAACAGGGGATTGAGGTCTGCATGGTATCATCGACTGATAGGGTAAGTTTACGATGCCCATAACCTTTTTCTTCTGTTTAAATTGATGTTTTTCTCATCTTGTATTTTCATATTCTTTATAGCCAGATGAGGTGAAGTTTGCTGTCCCGCTTCTGGATTTGGACTTAAAACAGCTGGTGCCTGGGTGTCCTTGGAAATTTCCTCAAAGGATCCACCTGCAGGTTAACCTCTAAAGCCACTCCTTACATGTACTGTACATGAACTTGGACGTAAAAATAGTAGCAGAGATGATATGATAATTGAGAAATATTTCATATCAGCAAAATTTCAGCTCGTTATGCCCTCTGCTGCTCGTTGAAATTGTAACACTACAATCGTGATAGGACTGGGCCCTAAGGCCTGATTGAGGTACCACAGGACACAGGTGGTATGCCGGCAGGCGGCAGCCGCACCACAAGGGCAGGGATGAAAGAGACTAGGAATAGATTAACTACTCCTTGCTTAATTTGAAATCAATCCACCTTACTCCTTATATAGGGCCAGAACATGCTACCAATATGAAGGATACGGATGGATCACCTAAATATAGCAACTAATCCTACAAAATAGCAACAACTCATAAGCTACCAACTGAAAATTCTGTTTCAATTCCTATTGCATTCCATTACTCCATTTACAGGCAAATGTAAGCCTTTTTAGCATTCTGTGGCCCACATGTACCTAGACATGTTTTAGTGTGAATCTTGCACTAAAACATGTCTAGGAGCATGTGGGCCAGAAAATGCTAAAAAGGATTACATTTAGGAACGGAGGGAGTACATCACACTGGTTCATTTTTTCATTCTGGATTTGTACTTACTACATATTTGTACCAAAGACGGCATCTCCTCCAACTAACATAACTGTGTATCAAATCATTTGAAGGCTACTGCTATTGTTTACCTAGGGCATATGTTTGAATTGTTGCCAAAACACACCCTACCATTGTTTTTGGTCATATGACAAAAAATTGGTCTTTGTTTGGATGGCAGCCAACTTTTTATGATGTCAATGCCCATCTACCAATTCTAGTCGATCTTCATTGCCAACATTGGCCAACTCATGGGCAAGCAAAACCTTGACTTCTATTTTGGATAGCCAAATGTTGGGTAGGGTAACCTTGGATTCAAACCAAACACACCCCTAATACTTACTGAGTTAGAATGTTCTAGCTAGTGGATCTTACTATTATCAGAGCATTGTATCATCATATGACATGCAAATAGCCAAATAGGCCAGAGGTTTTCTTGCATAGAGATGTTCTCCTCAGAGTGTCTTGCGTTGTTGAGGGATTTCAGTCAAGTGGTAAATTGGAAGTACATGATTTGATTGCCATTTGCTCTCCATATACTTTTCAGATAGCGGCACACAAAGTGCGTTGCACATATATAGCAATTATATTTAGTGTTAGGCAGTAGACACAACTGCTCACTTTATATGTTTTATAATTTGGATAATGTGATGAAATTTAGGACTTTTGTTGTGCATTTGAAAATGGACTGCTGGGTTATTTTGCAGGCCATATTTCCGGTTAGCAGAAGTTACTCCTCTGTTCCGTCTGCACCACGGCTGAAACTAATTTCAACCCCTGAAATGAAATCATTTTTCTCAGTGGATACTGTCAAGCTCCCTGCATGGGTAGATGGGATGTAAGTCAAGTTGCCACACAGCCACACTCCTAGTAAATGGTTAAATGAAGATTTCTCTTGTAGTGTGTTATATGTCAAAACAGACTCACCTGTGATATCATCTTCTTTGTAACATTTTCAACAAAAGAAGCATCATCTTTGTCACTGATGATCTCACTTTCTTGGTTTAATTATGTAAAGGTGCATGGCCGAATATATTCTCTCTTTAGAAGATGATCTTAATAGCCAGGTAAATTATTGTGCATTTTCTAGTAATTTTCTTAATCTGACTGTTTATTGTTATTGTTGGTGGTGTTATTTTGCTGTATCTTTCAGTTGTCCATCAATTCCATTCACATTGAATGTGATTTTTAGTTAGGGATTGTGGGTGTGTACTAGTTCTGTCACGTTAAAACTGTGAGTACTTATATGGGCTTAAGATTTAATGCTGGCTATGTCATTCTAAGGATGGGGCCAAGGGCAGATAAAGGGATCAGAAAAGACAGTAGTTTTTACGATATTAGTTACATGGTAGCTGTGAGCAGGTGACCACCTGCCGTATCATACCTTTTGCTTTTCAACCTTTATGGACAGGCATCAGACATGCAACTTTTCATTTATTCAAACATGTTAAATGCACTGGATTCTTAAAACTTCACTATGGTGGAAGCATTTAATTGGTTAAACAGGGCTTGTTTTAGGATATTATTAATGACACTGCTGAATCGAGTACACACTTATGTTTCTGAACTATATTGAAGGTTGTCAATGCATCAGCTTCAATTGGTTCAAGAAGACGCTTCATTGAGGCCCTAGCTCCTGCTTTTGGGAGGCCATTAGAGGCTGATCCGGTACTTGTCATAGTTTTTCTTGCTTCATTGTGGTTTTTGCCTTGTTGACTAACAACCCTGTGTGTCAGATTCTTTGCAGGAGAGCTACCGTTCTTTCCATTTCAGGGATTTTCACATTTCTGGTATGTCAATAAATGCATGACTCTACCATTTTTCCGTTTTCTGCATTGTGTGCAGCTAATCAAGAAATAGTTTCATTACCTTTCTGCCACACAGTTGTGCGGGTTGCCAGCCAAGCATTGACCCTCCGTAGTTAATTTTTCGGGTGCCTCACCCTTCTTAATTAAAAAAGTACCAGGAGGTTCTATCTAATTTAAAAGTGCAGGCTTCCCTCATGTCTGTCATTATTTTCATTTTGTCTGCCAAATAACATTAAGTCTTCTTTTTTATGCTGGATCCTCTGCATTTGCGTGTAGTTATCTTTTAACTCAATTCTTGGTTAGAATTATTTTGGCAGGCAAACTCCCCTATGTCTTCTAGGCATAGCCGGTCCCAAGCCCGGGTAAAGGAGGAGGGTTGTGATAGGCTTGGCGAGCCAACGTAAAAACTAGCCAGTCCCATGGGTATGAAACCCATTTGGGCGAGAGTAGTACTAGGATGGGTGACCTCCTGGGAAGTCCTCGTGAAAGGGTTTCATATCTAGCCTATCCCAACTTGTTTGGGACAAAAGGCTTAGAAGAAGAAGAATTATTTTGGCAGGCACATTGAACCACAGCCACATCCATTTCTTGTACTGAAAACAGTGAAACAGTAGAACGTGGAATGCTGTTTGTACCTTCCCTCCTGCTTTTCTTATTAGGTTGTTAATAAGTGTTTATGTCACCCATCAGTGGACACAAAGTCCACTTTTCAACCCTGAACTCCAAAACCATTTGATTCAGAAACAGTTCCATTTTATCCTCGGGTGGTTTCACAAGTGGCTTTGGCTGACATGGAGGCCATGTGTCCACCGCACTACTGCCATGTCACCGAATTCCTTTTGTTCATCTGTTTCGATCAATTTTTCTTACATCTCTAGCATTTTCTGTGGAAGATTTTTGTCCGAATGGTGGAGTTTTAAGTTTTTTGTAGACTGTTCATATAATCTTTGTTTGTTCAGTGACGTAATGGACATGTCATTCACATCACCCAAAACCAATTGTGAAACCACCCAAGTGTAAGAAGTTTGGTTTAAATAATTTGAGTTTGCAATTCAAACAGTTTTAGACTTTAGGTTGAGAAGTGAACGTTTTTAGACTTCAGAGTTGAAAAGTATTTTCTTAGTAATAATGCTTTCTAGGAATTATTATTTTGGCATTTGGGATCACATATTTCGATTCTCTAATCTCGCGTACTTATATTTGTGGATTGACCACTAAACAGTGACTTGTAACGCAATGTGATGTTGCAGGTTCATTTTACCATTCCCCTTCAGTTCCCTAGACAACAACCTATCCTGACTTTGCAGAGCTGTCAGGTATTTATTTGGCTTACTCACAGCTTATGGTAATTTATGATGTACATGCTGGACCAAAGGTCTTAATTGTATGCTTTTGTTGTTTTGAGTTTAGTTCTGATGGGTGTGGAAGTGACTTAGTCTGTTCTTTTCGATGTTTGTGCAATAACATTCTTATTCCTGATTCCTCACAGCACTGTAATTCCCAAGGGACACCTATTACATCACCTCAACTAAATGACTATCCCTGGAGTCCTAGATGGGATGCACCGGAAATGGTGGAACGCATATAGTAAGTCCACGTTCTACCTGTCTTGCATCTGCAGTGATTTTCCCTTCTTTCAGAATCCAATTTAACGTTCCTCGACACATTTACAGCGACTTCCTGGCTGACGAGTGCCTAACTTTCAAGAAGTTCTGCAGTGATGGTGTCCCTCAAACAAAGTAGATAACGAGGTAATGTTCTGATGCGCAAACTTTTATCCTAGTGATTTTGATTCATTCTTCTTGCGCTGCAGAAGTGCAAGCACTGGTTTGATTTGCTCTCGTCTCTGTTTAGGGGGGCATCTCCACCCTTTTGGCTTCCAAAGCTCTCTGTAACCTGTATTTTCTGAACTACTTATATGACAATTGAGGAGCAAGGAAGCAGCCTGAGCAGGCAGTACAATCCATAGTGGGGTAGTAGTGCTTCAATCTGGCAAGTAAATTGTGTACAATAGAGCGAAGCGAAGGAGCGCTGTTGGTTGTTGGCTCATTTCTCCCCTGCTGGTCATGGTTTTGAGGGGGATAAATGTCAATCCAGTTCTTCCTGTCTTGTAGTTGTACATATGGTCATGGTCGTCGAATTCTCTCCAGTGTAAATTTTGCTAGAAGTGACAGTTGGAACTGTTTTGTTCGTGGGCATCTATGACAATTCAGGTGTTGTTCAGCTTCCTTTTGTTTTCTAAGTACTGGTCTGCATAAAATTTCTGGCTCCATTTGCCGTCATGATGAACACGTGAAATGGTCGTCTTGCTTCATTTTCGCTGCTAAGATTAGTGATGTTTAAGAAGGTTTGGTTTGCCTGGATGCCTTAATGGACTGGTGGCAGCAGACCGTCCACATCCTCCTCCACTGCCACGGTGAAGGGCACCTCTCTCCGGTGACTATGATAACGGTTTGCTAGATTTTTAGAAGCACTGGTCATCTTCGATGGCGTGTGGCCGAAACCTCACTTGCAAAAATGTAACTTAGAATTAAAAATATCAGTATTATGAGTTTGATACTCGACTTTTGGCTCCTGAGCTACATGGAGCTCGTTATTTTGAAAAAAAAAAACGAAATTCATATTTTTGAGTTTCCAAAAATCGCGCAAAAAATCACAGGTGTAGATAGTCTCGAGACACACAAGCGTGAATTTTTTTGACTTCAAATTCGTTGTATTTTGGGCTGTGCAAAAAAGACAAATTCTGACAGATTTCAAAATTTTGAATCTAGGTATTTAGATCCAGAAATTTGTATTTTAGATCTAGGCCAGAATAATTCGAATTTGGAGTTGAAACTTGGTACGATTGTAGATCTGCATATTATCTACATCCGGGAATTTTTTCATGATTTATGGAAACTTAAAAATGTCGATTTCGATTTTTTTTAAAAACAAGCTCCATGTAGCTCGGGCTCCAAAAGAGGTTTTCGGATTTGGCAAGCTATTTTAGTTTGGAGGGCTCTTTAGTCTGCCAAAACATCTTATATATCCAAATGTAGATATATGAAAGTCAATTAATTTGGAACGGAGGGAGTAACATATTAGGAGCATGCTCAAATCGCATTTTGGTTTTTTTAATTGATTCATATCCTATTTGTGATGTATTGAAAAGATAAGCACTCGTGGAAACAATGTTTTCTATGTAATTAGGACTTTGATGGTATAATTCGGTTGTATGAAAAGGAGGCTATGCTTAAACCCTGTTAGCCAGATAAAAAGGAGGGCCCTCATGGTTTAAAGATTCAGAGCACTCTATTTCTCAAAATAAAATAAAATGGCGAATATATGTCTTACTCAAATGAGAATTTCTTAGTCAATTTTAGAAATTTGTTCATTTAAATTTTAAAATGTTCAGTGTGTTGTAACAAGCCATTCATCTAGAGCAAATAAATGTAGTATTGCTCTAGTTGATTGAGATTTAACTAATTCCCAAACGATTTTATAAATTTGTTCATCCAGGTTTTATTTTATTTTCATAAGTTTTCTCCTAGTGCTAAAACTTGTAGTTTCTTCAGAGTTCCAAAATACATCGAAAAAATGTGAAGTGATGGCGGCTTAGTTAATTCAGCAAAACCTGAGAAGATATCCATAGAGATTGTTTAGTTGCAGGGTTGGAAGGCATTGGTATTTTTTCCATTAAGTATATTTTAATACTTCTATACATGTAATTTTAAACAGAAGTTTCCATTAAGTCGCATCATTGAAAAACATCATTTGAGTGACAACTATTGTTTACACCTACTCAAACCGATAATCATTATATTTTTCCTGTGTCCCAACCGTACATTTAGTATATATATAACGTAGGATTTAACATTGTTTGTAATTTTACTTTGCTATAAAACGTTTTTTCCAGGGCTTACGTAGAGAGGCGGCCAGGAAGCGACCGCATCTACCCTCACGACACCAGCGCCGCCGTTGTTCCCCAGCCCTCCGCTGGCCGCTAAGGCGGCATGGGGTGGTGGAACCTCGGATCCGTGTGCTGATCATGTAGGGTCTTCGAGTTCTTCGTCTCCGGTGAAGGGGTATCGACGAAGATGAGAATAAAGGTCCTTTAGCCCTGATCGATGTTCTTTTTCGGAGGAGCGTCGATGGGCTGGAGTTTGGAGTCGATCGTTGGGCATTAGGTCTGACGTGATAAGTGTCTGTCTATGGCGGCGTCGTTCTGTGGAGGGGATGATGTCGCAGCGTATTGACATCCTCAAGTTTCGTCTCTGCCAGATGAGGCTTAGCCAGGTATGGCTTCGTCGGGGATCTTGCGAGTTTGTTGTCCCCCATCTCCGCCTGGTCGGAGCTGGGATTATCTCCCGGCCCATCTTGGTATAAGCTTCTCCGGGACGGCGATCTATTGAGATCGTGGTCGTCGGCATCTTTTGGTCTACGTCGACGCTTACTGGCCGCTGCTTCTACAAGCGCCTGGGTTTTTTCAAGTTTTTTCCGACACGAGCTTTGGTACGCTGGGGGCATCGAGCTTTGCTCATGGCGCGTGGTCAAGGGATGTAGAAGGAATATGGTGTTGAACTTTTCAAAAATATGTTTGTTATTTCTTTTTATTGTAAGGATATTCTTGTAAGGGCTGGTTTCAAATAATATATGGGCTTACACCCTTTTACGCACAAAAAAGGATATTCTTGTAAGGGCTGGTTTCAGATAATATATGGGCTTACGCCCTTTTTCGCACTAAAAAGCATGGTTTGTCATTCAGTTTTTATCCGGAAAAAAGAATCAGTTTTCATGTTTTTTTTTCTCATGTGTTGATGGAATCCCGCGAAGCAGAGAGATGTGCTGCGTGAGTGTGCCGTCAGTGTGGCCGATACAAAACTCGATCCCAATCAGTTTCGCTGAACATTCATTTTGTGAAATAGTTTCGCCACGTGGTCAAAAGTGTTCATTTTGCCTCCCAACCGTGGGGCCTCGCAGATCGGACGGCTGAGAGACGCCACCAACCCAACCCTAGCTGGCACTTCCGTCAATAAATACCACCCTGACCAGGGATTTCCCATCGCCGCCGCCACCGCCGCCGTCGTTTACATCCCCCACCATTCCTGTTCCCTCTTTCTCCATTCTTTCTTTACCCGTTTCTCTCTCTTCTTGAAGCACTAGAGACGGATTGTTTCATATACAAATCGCAACTTGCGCGCATCCACTTGCGTTTCTTTACTCTGGATCCAACTTGCGTGTTTTTCTATGGGATTTTGTTTCTGTGGATTTATTGTGGAGTGGGGTGGAGGAGTTGGTGCAGATGACGACATGCATATCCTGCTTAAGGAGCAGAAGCTGGCTTCTCGAAGCAAGCCGTGTTGCTCATACTTCCATGACTCTGATGCACAATCCTTCTCCCCCTCCAATACTTTGGGGCCTTTGGTCTTTGGCCCGAGAATACATCTATCAAAACTTGGTGCATTTTTTTTTTTGCTCTTCCATGTTTTTCGAGATTAAAGTTTGTGCTTTTTCAGTTTCTCTTCTTCCGGATTTTCGTTCGAAATCTACGGTGGATTATTGTCTAGCCATAACTACAAATCTGGATATGTACATAGATGCGTGAAACGTCTGTCCCAACTGCAAACATATGTTTGTGTGTGATGCGTCTCTTAATAACTTCTTAAGATTAGTTTGTCATTCGTCAGACAAGCAAAGTGTTACATTAAGTTTTTTCTTTGTCGAAGAAATGAACAATCTTCACTGATTATCATGGCAACAGCAAAATCTCTTCGTGATTCTCGAAAAAGAAAAGGAAAATCTTTAATCAAGCACTTATCTCTCTGACCAATGGCAATAATCTCAGGAGACGCATTACACACAGGAACATATGTGTTCAACTAGTCCTCCCAACTGAGAGACGCTTCATGCATCTATGTGTCATTGTCCTTCACATATCTTGATAACAATTACCAGATTTCTCAAGCTATATTTTAAAGTCACCAGGTCACCCAACATCAACAAAATTGTGGGCGAGCGTCATCAACCATCAGGGATCCCCTAGAAAGGCCACGGCTAACCTCCTCATGATTTGTATCCGTGGCTCCCGCCGTCGGTTTTCTATGTGTCAAGGGCGAGGCTGCGCTTTGGGTTAAGGCGGGTGCGATTGTAGTCACTGGCGAGTAATCCCCTTGTGCCGGCTAAGTCGTGGGTTTGTAATCCTAAACAACCAAATGTATAAGGGCATACTGATGTAAATGGATTGGATTTTTGTTTGTAGCACATATTTTACTTGGATCAAGAAATATGCCGATAAACACGGTTTGTGGATTTGAATGCAAATATATCGAAACACTTGGAACTGGGGGGACTTGAACCTTGAAAAAATTGGAATCTGACTGGACTGACTCAAACAGCAAACAAAAATAGTGAGATGAATACTTTTATATGCAGATTATTATGTTTCTAGTACTGTAGTAAAACCTAAAGTGATTTTAACCATTGAGCTTTGCAAGAGTCAATTAATTAAGGGGAGAAGATGACTGAGACAAACACTGACGATATTGCATTAATGATTAGATGTCGGTGAATCGATTCAGAGGCCTATTTGTAGTTAAATAGCAAACCAAGGTCGCTTGACCGGTCTGGTGGTAGAATTCAGATTGACCTTGGTTTGCCTATGTTATAGAGTATATAACTTCGATCATAGGGATCGATTTCTAGTCGTGTAGCTTCATAATAATTTTGCAAAGCTTCTGCATAATTTCTGTCGAATTGAGCCAACATCCATTACGGTACATGAGGTTTTCATCTCATATGGCTCCTCCCTTATGTACAACGTACTAAGCGACATAATCTATAGAATCAAAATAGCGAAATAATCTATAATATCAAAATAGAATTATTCCCGTCTCATTATGAACAGAAAGGGGCTGATATTTTTCTAAGAAATCTCTAGCCAACTTCCCGGAAGAGGTTTTTCTTAACACCAATGAGAGTAGAAGAAAACGATAGCCCCAAGAATTTCTTTGTTCGCCCATATTTAGAGAATTAGCCACTTCAACGATCTTTGATAGTTATAGGGGTATCCAAAGTACAAACCTGATGGTTGTTTTTTATCCCAACCATTCTTCCATACCGATCAGGAAAGGGCTAATTTCTAACAAAGTTTTTCTCTTGTTGGTTCCTTTCCTATTTCTAGGTGTAGTGTTTTTATACCCTATGTTGCCTACTGGTACTAATATAGTAGGATTGGTCTGGCCTGTAATCCATAACCTATCCTGTAGGTGTAACCTTTCGCTCAGTACTCCAATCTATAATAGAAACATATGAGCCGCATCAATCGTGGATACACGACAGAAGGAATTGTTAGTTACTCTCACCTTTCCGAAGCATGGGTTTGCTTCACTAATATTGTTCTCTCTATGTGAACCCCACCTCTTTCTCGGAAGACTGAGGTGTAAGTAGGGCTCGAAAAACAAAAAAAAGAGTCAAATCACACCATCTCTATAATAAGTAAATGCCTTTTTTTCTCCTGAGGTTGTCAAAATTATTCGCAATAAAATATTGGCTACAATTGAGGAGGTCTTATCAATGAAATTTCCATTTGTGCGGGATCTAGGTATAATTACCAACCCATTCCATATAGAATTCTTTTCCTTCCTTCACAAAATAACTTAAAAACAAACAAACACATTCGATTTTTATAAATAGATCTAGCCATATCCATATGCTTTAAATGGATAAGACAGATATGGATTTTCCGCTCAGCTAAATTGTAATTGTATCCTTTTCCTTCTGCTTGGACAAGATGAGAAAAAACGAATGATCCGGAGCTGCATTATATTGATGAAACACGTGGCGGGTACAAATTTGCACGGAAGCCCCTAACAAAACTCGCCCTAAAGAACCTAATATTTGAAGATAAGGCCTCCTATTTTACAAGAAACCGCCCAACACTGAAAGATAAAACGGAATAAGGTGCCTGGGCATCGCCGCCACCAACCGCCGGCGACCTCAAGGTGTTGGGGACACCGAGATCTGAGAGGGGAATGCTCGGACGCTCTCCTCCGGCGATGAACCCTGCGGCAGGCCAGCTCGAAGTCTCCGGGGACGAACCATTTGAAGACAACGAGATGCCGAGCTCCGGCGCAAGGTCCGACAAGCCTCTAGAGCGGAGGTTGAAGAAGGGCCTCCATAAAAGCCAAGGATCACGGCGGTAATCATGGCCACCGTGTGTGTCGCTCGAAACTGCAGCAAGAAAACGAACCACCACCTTGCAAAAGTTGAAGAAGACCAGCAACACCTCTTCCGCCCTCGTCGCCATGGTCGGCCGAGGAAGAAACACCACTGCCTCACATCCGTTGCAAAGTGGTCACCATTGACTTCCAGAACCAGAAGCCAACCTTCGAGCTTATTGGAGGAGGATGCGGCGCCCCCACCTTCTGTATGCGGCTACGACCACCGGAGCTCCGCCAGGAGGAGAGCAAGCACCGCCGTCCAGCAGACGCGGCCCGGGCGCATCAACGAGCAAGTCCTCATCGACATGATGTCATTCTACACGTAGTCAAACCTACTTCTACAGCCTAATCTACTCCTATACAAAGGGGGGCAGTGGGAACGGCCAGCTGCGGCGGTTGACTCTCAAGGGAAGGAGAGGGGAAGGAAAAAATTCTGAAAAGGAGAGTTCCTAATAAATTTTGGATAATCCATATCAACCATATTCTACGGCATACTTATCATTTTTTAGAAAATCAGATATAGATTACTTCAAATGGATTGGGAGATATATTTAGCGCAAATATTATCTAATCAATTACACCCCTATTTGACAGAGACAAGGATATACAGTTATACACCACAGGCACCCCCACAAGGTGCTCCGCGGTATCCCGTATCCACCAACAGAGATAGCATACAGACTCTAATTACATACAAGATGCATAAATGTCCCTGATAGTATAGGTTGAGAGTACAATAAATAAAGTATTTACGAGTAGGTTAATTTGCTAAAGACTTGAGAAGAAACAAATCTCCTTGAGCAGGAAAAGGTTTCAAATTATCAAATCTACAACGTCAGGCAGATACCATTTGATAAAGAATGACAAGGTCCCAGGAGAAACAACTCTCCATTCATCCACACCGAAGAAATGCTAATGCGATAATGACAAATAAGAAGTGAAACCATGCAGCTCTAAGATTAGCTAAGATCAGAAATCCCATCGATAACATATACCATCAACAAAATTGTGTTTCAAGAAAACTTTCTGTAAAGTACACAACAAGGTCGAAATTGGTGTCAACAAGATGTGCAGCCACGAGACTAGTTCAAACACCTCCGCTTTCTCATCTATCCAAGTTACTTGTGAAGGGCTACCCTCAATTGTCTCATTCTAGATGCTCACATGATTAACTAGGCTCAACAACCTCCAATCTATTTATTTTTCTTGGCTTTCTCCTTTGCAAACGCGGTACCCTGCAAGGCAAAACACATTGATATTACATATAAATTGATCTTCGGCACCAAACTTGCTGAACAAAGATATTGGTGGTGGGTCGAAAGATACCTCCAGCCACTCATCCATGTTGGCATCAGTTGTACCGGTTCCCTGTTCCACCTTGGGGCCCTTCTTTGTTTTCTACAGCACAGAAACAAGTCGTTGATGAGATAAATACACAACTCTATGATGAGTGCTAAACAAAAATCATAAATCTCACAGCATGTGCACGGTGTGTGCTTACATATCACTTTAACCCTTCTGCAACGAATATCTAATGATGCTGGGGTATGAAACTGTTACAATGTTTACCGCCAATAATATGGTTACCATATCTTAAGGGGATTCGCGATTCAGGTAAAGAGGATTCAGGACTACTAGTACTCTCACAGCTACTGGATCTAAAGGGGGACCAGGTAACAATCACCGGGAAGTAGCCTTGATTATCAGTTCCAGGCACTTTAGTGCACGATGGACATATGACATCTCAAGAAGGAGAACGAATGGCAGCAATGGAACAGAGAGAAGTGGATAAATACCGCTGTACAAACATTAAAGCCAGTTCAGCATAGCATATGCCTGTCAAGGAGAGAAATTACCTTTGAGAGCTGTTGCACTTGACCATAAGCCCACAGTCCTAGAAGACCAAGAAGTGCAATTCCAAGGGTAATAAGGAACACAGACTCAACACTGAGAAAGCCTCCAACCTCAACAACCTCAATGGTGCCATTGTAGAAGACATTCTGATAGTGCTGTTGATCGATCTCATACACTATGTAACCAACAAGATCATATGCACCAGGCTGCAAGGACACAAGCATAAGATCCAAGAAACAGCAATGAGCATCTTCAGTATTTGGTTGTTCCAAAGTAAAGAAAAGAATAAGAATGCGGAGTGAAACCTGCAAGAACTTGCTCACGGCAAAAGTATATGGAAAGGCTGCTTGCACAGAGACAGGAACTGATGCGTTGGAGAAAGTCTGCAAGAAGAAGACATGAAATCTTCCAAAGGTAAATGTCTGACTTCTAAATAAGTGCTTATCCAATAACTTGTCAACCTCAGTACCCTAAATCATCAAGCACTAGCTCTACCTTTCGCTCCTGAGCTACCATTCATCTCATGGACATTACTCAATTACCCAAATGGCCAAATCACTATAAATTATGTCATGTTATTAGTTTTAGAATTCAGATTGCTAAAATCATTGTAGGGTCCACAAACATCTACTACTCTTGCTCCCACAAGAACCCCTCCCCAAATCAGGCAGATGCCCCTATATGCTCTCAAGTCTATATCAACTCTACTCTGAGACTCTGAGTCACTCCCATCAAGTCCAGATCTCCAGGACCTCTACCCCCTTTTTTTCCAAACCAATACAACTTCAGAGGCAAAAGCCTATAAATGCATGTGAACAAGGAAAACAAACATCCAAAGAAACATTTACACCTATTTCTCAGTATTACAAATAAGAAATATTTTTTGGGTAATCAGAATTAAGTAAATAATGATGGCTGGGTAGAATAGTTGGATGGTGCGTCCATCCACAAATGCAAGTTTCATTTACTTCAGCTATTATAGAAAGATAGCAATAAGTAACAAGGATCATATATTTGCTCACCTGGACCGTAAGGTTTTGGCCATACATACGATGATCGTAAGGAAGATGAAGAGTTGAATGAACAGCAACAACATTCAAGGTTGATTCACCTGTTAACACCATGTACAAAAAGGGTGTGAGCCTAACAAGATAGTAAAATATTAAATGCAAAAGAGAAACTGTGATTCTGTCACAAAATAAGATGGCCGTTAAATAGCAGTAATATGATAGTAGATGCCGAAAAACTGAGGTAATGAACTACTCAAACAATCTCATGCACTAAAGACCAACCGGATGTAGATGATAGCAATCAAAGGTAGGTGAACTTGCATTAAGTTATTAGACATGAAGCAAACAACTGACAGCAATGTGCATGGATGAAACAGAAACTCCCCTAAATAGCTCAATGGAGATATTCCAAGACCATCACTAACCCTAGCTTACTAACTTAAAGTGCTAGAGAAAAGAACTGGAAGTTCGAAGAAACATCACGAGTTACCGTCATTCTGCAGGCCAACCAATAGCTCAGTTTCTTCACCTGCTGGTACAACTGCAACCAAACAATGAAATAGACAGATTCTTGATTAGTGAACACTCAAGAAAGATATAATGCAGATTTTCAACAGAATGGGTTCTCAAGAAAGCATAAAGTATTACATATTTGCATGCAATTAAAAATATATACATCAAACTCTACAGATATTCATGAATTTTTAGACGACTAAAAACATCTAGTTTATCATCATTTCAAAGTATCATTAGCAACAAACAGGCATGATTGAACTTGAAGATACATTATTGCAATTTCTTAAACGTAATTCATATGAATGATAAACAAAATTGCACGGTACAACTTACTTTTGCCAGCATTTTTTGGGAAGACACATACAGTCTCCACACCAGAAGCGGGCTCAAAGGTGTATCACTGGAAACCGGGGTATCATCACCGACGTATCCTAGATCAGCACCGTCGACAACTTCTTGCATAGCAGCATCTTCCTCTGACTGAGCTCTAGCAACTGTAGGAAGAGAAGAAATGTAGCAATCAGTCTATAGACGGAGCATGGCCGGAAACAATCATGCATGTAATCATTATCATTGAAGAAACTGGGCAATGTGAAATTATCACTGGCACGAATCCATAAAGCATATTCATGGCGATCGTCAAAATTTGGCCATGCACCAACACAATCAATATTAGGACATGCAACGTGATAAGGGACTTCAGAAACAGAAACATGCAACGAGCTGGCAACAAATTCTACTGGTGAGCAGACCCAGCATGTGAGCACTGCTGCTTATTAGCGCTTTAAAAAAATTGAACGCGTGCTGCTACTACTGGCCTTGTTTTCCAATTAGAAACGCAATGACCTGCTGTACTAGAGCCCAATTTTCAAACTGCTTCGTGGGACAGTGCCTTCAAAATTCAAACCACTTAGTCTATCCTCGAAAATTTACCACGCAGCATCAATCTACTGATGCATCGCAGACCGTAAATTGCATGAGAACCCACAACATTTCGGAAGCTGCTACTTCCCCACAAGGGCTCACTCACTACTCCAACATGCAAACAAACACAGGTAAATTTCGCTCAAGGCCCCTACGAACCAACTCGTGTCGAGTGCCGGCCCGCCGCATCGCAGCAACTCCGCTAAACCCCGGCGGGCGCGCCGATCTAGTAAACCCGCTCGCACCAAATCCCAACGAGCTCCGGCGCAACACCAGACTTACCCCTACAGAGCCCGATCAGCTCCATCCCCGCGGCGCCGACCGACGGATCTACCCGCGAAATTCTCGAGATCTGGGCGGCGGAGATCAAGAGGGAGGACAGGGACGGGGACGGGGTGGGCGTGGTTACCTTGGGCGAAGGGTGAGGCGGCGAGGAGGAAGGCGAGGAGGATGGCGGAGAGGCAAACCCTAACCGCCATGGCCGGCTCCGTCAGATCGGATCAGGGGCGAGGGAGGAGGTGGTCTTTGGGTTTTTGCGGGGGTGGACGTGGTGTGGCTCGCTCTATAGTAGTAGAGGCAGAGAGAGAGCACGAGGTCCACGGCTTGTAGTGAGATGGGATGAGATGACATGGAAGCCGGCGTCGTCATCAGCTTGCCGCGTTGGATTTTCTGTTCTTTTTCCTTGGGTTTGTTGCTGCTTGTTTGGCTCATTCAATTCAGTGTCAGTGGATCGTGATCCGCGCTGTAAATCCTCTGATGAATGGGGCCCACAAAGCCAGTTTTCATATGCCTCGGCATCCAGACGATGCACACAGCTTTTTTACTGCATACTTTAGAAATATACAAAGATAACAAACCCAAGACACATGTCTCGCGACAGAAACTCCACCATACTATCGCTTCCCTATGGTAATAAGACAAAAACAAAGAGAAAATACACAACTTTTAGGCAAAATCTTCAAGACGGAGAAATCGCACGTGCGCCGCTAGTGACGAGTTCAACCTAAGGTCGACCATCCCCAAATACGAGTTTTGAGCCACCACTTTCAGCAAGGGCACAACGCAAACACGCGTCAACATTGCCAAAAAAGTTTTCACCGATGTGTGCAAACTCAAAGTGGAAGCAACTACCATCATCACATGTCCGACCAATGACACATCACTGACCAGATGCCGCTGGAGGAGAAACTGGAAGCCGATGACGTCTCATACCGCCACGCCTCCATCCACTGTCGCACCAACTTCGATCGAGTAACAACATGCATGAGTTGACACCGTAGAGAAGACGCCGACAGCGGCGGGGAGTTGGAGGACAGGAAAGGTGGGGGCGGCGGCTAGGGCTCCACGAGAGTACACGGAGGGAGTAGACTTTAGTCTAAAAACAAATGCACACACAAACATTGTTCATTAGTGTTGGTGCTCTGTAGTACACACAAGCTCAAAAGCAAGAGAATAACAAAACAAAAAAACAAAAGAAAAGAACTGCCGGTAGTGCAACTGAAAGTGCAAATAAACTACTCAGCAAATGTGTTCCCATATGGATGCCAACTATGTATCGCACATCCAAGGTCGCACCGATCTCAAAGCGTGAACAGAAGTCATTCCATGTGGTATTTTTAGCCAAATTTATCCCCTGACAGAAACTAATAACTATTTCGGAATCTATCCCCCTGAGGTCGGAGCCATCGGGGACGACGCAGGCATCAAGGAAAATTTGCAAAAAACAATTGCTCCAAGGGTTCGGCGTCAATGGCATTGGCGCCGACCTCACTTCGGCCCCGGGCTGACGCCTACATACACGACTTCGGTGCCACCCCGGCTGGTCTGACGCCTACTTACACGACTTCGGCACCATGATCGGAGGCGCCAAGCTCAAGGGCTAGATTCCGAAATAGCTTCGTCGGGAGGCCGGATTTGAAATTAGTTTTAGCTAAGTGCCAGATTTGGCAAAATATACTCCAATCGAAGTGAACATTTACCTCGAGTCAAAACTCGAAACACAGCTAGGCAAAGCAGGAATTCAAGAGAGTTCAGGCGAACAAGCACAATCCTACGAGCAAGACATTTCAGTTATTTTTAGCAGCACCACAGTAACAACAGCAGCGGCTGAATCAGTGTTCAGGCAGATAGATGAAACTGCAGTTATACATCTCTATGGGTTTACTACGCAACCGGACAAATGCACTCAGCCTTTTACACACATTCAAGATACAAGTGTCAGGGTTGCGATTTCAATACACCACATCTAAGGTAAAAACAATTCACAGTTGGCTTCGCGCCACGAATCACAGACCCTGTAACTTGACAGAATCATCAGTTGTTCGGGACATCCAGGGATATTTTCTTCTTTTGCTGTCTGTGGCAATGTAATTGTAATTCTGCATGTGACATCAGTTGGACGAGTGCAGGTTTCTCCGGTGTGACTTCCACTAGTTTCCATGGTTCAGTGCCATGAACTTGCACTGCTCACTCATCGCCTGGAGCTGCGCGTCCTTCTTATCGACCATGGCACGTAGCCTCACATTTTCCTCCATCACCTTCTGGACTTCAGTTTCTTTCTGCGCTTTCTCAGTTTCCAGCTGGTTAGTCCTTGCGACTAGCCTGTTAACAAACATAAGAAGCTGAATACTCGATTGGTTGTAGATAATGGACTGGATACTTACGGACAGTACATGCTAGAATTGCCTGATTAATCATAAATTACATGCCGTACAAGTTATCTGTGTACAGGCACTAAAAGCAGGGAGACTACAATGCATGCTCTCTGTTATACCTAGAAATTTGGTGACTGGTGTGCAACAAAACAAGAGACCTATTTTCCTGTGGGAGGGGGTTGAAAAAGGAAGAAATATTAAAGCAAAGAGCATGGGCACTGCATATTCGGTGAGTAGAAAGTGGTTAGTATTTACAGAGAGACCCTGTTTAAATGGGAACAAGACCTGGAACCTTACGAACCAAAATCGACTACTCGCCCTCAATCGCACTGCCTGGCTGCATAGCCAAGGAACTAAGGTTTATCTCTAAATGAGCCACCTCTTTATTCGCCAGCAGACTTCTTTGAATAATTCCTTTTATGACTGATATGCTGACTAGTAGGCACACCTGTATCAAGAAGAGAACAGAAGAAAAGATGGGGAGAACAAGAGAAGGCATATGATTTTTCCACTTGTCCTCTAAAATGTGTCACTATGGTTTAGTGTTTCCTTCAGTTAATTTTCTACTTCCCCGTATCAAAATATAAGATGTTTTAGATATTGAGCATTTTTCTGATACAGATGTACCTAGACATGTATTAGTGTGTGGATTCACTCATTTCAATCCGTATGTGGTCTATATTGAAATAGCTAAAACATCTTATATTTTGATACGGAGGGAGTAGTTTGAAGGCCATAAAAGGGGTAGAAAGATTAATGATCCAAAATGTCATATCTGGAACTGAAAGACCGATCAGGTTGAGAAAGCAGCAAGTAGAATTTGAACCAAATGCGGAACAAAAGAAAACCAGGTTGCTAGAAACTGCTTATAACATTTTAGATCTCTATCACAAGTAAAGGGAGTCACAAAAACAGTAATTGTTTAAGATAAAGCATTTTATATAATAACATAGGTCCAAAATCTGTGCCGCATGACTATTTGGAACCAATGGTTGATGAGTAGTTAACTGAATTCATAGCAGGTATCAGCAAACCCCTCACTATATCCCCTCACAGATGATGGAGGCGAAGAAGAAACTGATGACAATATGTGAGCAAGAATTACGAGTCGACGAGTCGACGAGTCGATCTGGAGTAGCGACTGGTAGACTAGTCGTGACTAGTCATGACTCATGTTGACTAGTCGACATGAGTATACAGTAATATTTGCTATAAAATATCATATTATATTACTTATACTAGTATAATACAAGCACTAATATGTGCAAATAAAGTGCTGGGGACAGGGGAGTGGGTGAAAACCTGGGCAATTCCAGGGAAATATGACATGTGGGGCATGAGTCAAAGCAATATTGGAAAAATATATGACATGTGGGGCCTTTTTTTTAGTCGATCGACTGAACAGGTGCGACTAGTCAAGATAAGTCATGACTAGTCGATCGAGTCGAGCGACTCGCCCAACTAGTCGAGTCGACAGTCCGAGTCGACCTCCAGGTAGCGACTCGTCGACTAGTCGTCGACTAGTCGTGACTAGTCGAACGACTCGTAATCCATGTATGTGAGAGAGAAGCCCTCTGGAGATGCCATATAAGTGCTAGTTTAAAATAGAACAAATGTGTTATATGCCCGTAGTCCACTTTTAAGGTAGAGCCCAATTAATAGACAAATAAATTGGAATTGTTAACAGAATAATTATACATACTAAACAGCATTAGCATCATACACCTATATAAAAACTTATTGTTTTGTTTTGCATTTCCAACTTGCTAAATTTGGGTTTGGGAGATGGGAAGGAGGGCGTAAATATTCAAGAAGATCAGTTGGGTTCAATGCATAGCTGACTCAATATATTGTTAAGATGATAAGCATGGTCATGGTAACTAACATTTCACGGCATAGTGTGAGTTTACTGAACTTACCAGGACTTTAAGGTCTATGCATCAAAACAGGCCAGAATGAATATAATGAATGGTTAGTGCTGCTGTTTTGTTCAAAATTGGGGGGGTTGAAATCAACTATACTAAGTTTCTCCTCCGCCATTTCTTAAGGTTTTCTTGACCAAGCTATGCATAGTTTTCCAAGCAAGATGAACCCATAACAATCCACTCGTACAACAAGTAATAAGCAATAAAAACAGCAGGAGACTTGTTAAAGTACCTGTCGAAAAGCTTCTCCATTGTTTCGAATTGCTTCTCCGAAGAAAGAAGAGTTTCTCTGACACTAACGAGCGTGCTGACATAAGTCCTGAGCGACTCGAAGTCATTCTTCACCCGACTAAGCTCCTGCTCATTTTCAGCGGCACGCTGCCTCTGCCGCGTGGTCTCCAGCACCATGTCCTCAACCCGCTGCCTCATATCATTCAGCATACCGTTGGTACCGACCGCAAACTTCTCCATCTCCTCGACTTTCACCGACATGGACTCCACCTGGATCGTCTTCCTCCTGATCTCCTCCAACCCAATCCTCACCTTCTCCTTCTCGTAGGCAGTCTCGGATTCAGCCACAATCACCCTCTTCACAAGAGACTCCATGACGTCGGTCACCACACGAATGGACTTCAGAATATCATCCACATCTCCATCCCCCTGGTCGGCATCGCCGTGTTTGGGACCCTCTACCACCGGTCTGTTACTATCAGCACAGGGACCGGACTCGGCGGCCTTGGACCAATCGGCGAGCGGCACCCCGTGGCGGTCGACGAAGCCGACGCCGTCCTGGTTGGTGATCCCGCAGGAGGTGTGCGCGAGGTGCGGTATCGCCATGATCCGCGCCTTGGATTTGAGGTACGCCAGCAGGGTGGCGATGGTCTTCACCCTGCGGCACAGGTGCTCGAGCTCCCGGCAGGAGTCGTCCTCGGAGCGCCGCATCCCGACCTTCACCTCCACGAGCCTGTCGCGCAGCGCCTCCACCTGGGATTGCTGCTGCCGCAGCTCCTCCCTCCATTCGCACTCCCCGACCGGCACGGCGCCCTGGTCGGGGGCATCCTCCATGAAACCTCTGAAATTCGGGGGGAGCAGATAGATTGCACTCGTCACTTCGAGGAAAGATTCTGATTTGGGCTACAGAGGATGGATCTACCGGCAAATTTGACCGGGCGAAATAGCAAATTGCACGGATTTGCGCAGGAAATACTGGGGATTTGGGAGTAGGGTAGGGCATGGGTATACCTTCGGGTCGCCGGCGAGGAGGGGGAGTTGACCGGCGGCGAACCGGATGGAGGCTCCGTCGAGCTGCTGTTGTTTGCTTCCCCTTCTTCGCCTTTGGTGGGGTTCTCTTGTGCTTCGCTCGCGGCCTCGCGTTCGACGGTCGCGTCTCCTCCCGCTTTGCCTTTCCCCTTTTCCCTTCCCCCAGCCAATGAATTGCTTGATTTTTCTTGCTATACTCTATATTTTTCTTGACTGCATCATTGGAGTACTATGCTTGTGGGCCTTGTGTATGGGCCCATCGGCGGAGCATCGTGGACCTATCTAATGGATTAATTGTGGGCATTGTGGACCACCCATAAGCAATATCTGGAAAAAAAATTAAAATAATATTTTTTTTAAAAATTATTTGGAAACTAGCACGCGTTTTGAAATTTTTTGACAAATAGCGTGGTGTCGTCACGGCCCGTGACGAAAGCTGTGTTTCGGTGCTGCCCGTGCCGAAAGCATCTAGTTTCGGCAGCCCGTGCCGAAAGCCAGGTTTCGGCCGTGGCCACGCCGAAACCCTGCGCAGCTGCATGCGACCCGCTGCTTCGCGTAACTCCAGTGCCGACAGCCAGCTTTCGGCTCGGGCCGTGACGAAAGAGGCTCTCATCCCATCCCGAGTGAAGCGAGCAAGAAAGCTGCAGCGGCGGCGGCGGTGGCGAAGGGCAAGGGTGCTGCGTCGTCGAAAGACAAGGGTGAAGCATCGTCGAAGGGGAAGAGTGTTGCGGCGGCGAAGGGCAAGAGTGTTGCGTCATCGAAAGGCAAGAGTGATGCGGGAGGCTGCGTCGATGGTAGATGACTTTTCTTTTTCTAATTTGCAGAGTACCATGTATCTTCAATTTATGTTGTGTTGTCGCTACTACCGATATTTTGTTGTCTGTGTAATTTGCAATGTTTGTTTAATGAAGGAAAAAATATGTCTCATACAT
Organism: Poa pratensis; assembly: GCA_947311845.1. Taxonomy (NCBI): domain Eukaryota; kingdom Viridiplantae; phylum Streptophyta; class Magnoliopsida; order Poales; family Poaceae; genus Poa; species Poa pratensis. The sequence continues at coordinate 52,884,299 of CAMZMU010000096.1, read as the reverse complement.
ATGTCTCATAAATATGTCTCATACATATGTCTCATAAATATGTCTCATACATAGTAGTATCAGTCATCTCTGTGAGGACGAGCCCGCGTCTGCCTACGCGGTCGAGGCCCGGTAGGTGACAAGCGTGTCGGAGCGCGGTGGTCCCCATCCCTCGGCCTCGCAACGGCTCCTCCTCCTGTGTCTGTATCTCCTGTGTCGGGGGCGGCGGTGGAGTCTGGTACATCTGCTCGTCGTCCAGCTCTGTGTGTGGAGAGTCGTGACCTCCACCTGTACATGTACATGTTATGTCAATAGTCCGTCATGGTGAATAAGGTAAATATGTGTGAGTACTATAAACTACTTACCGAGGTGGCCCGGAAACTGAGTCATCGGCAGAGAAGACGGGTTCCACCCGACATGTGGAGGTGGCTTTATCCCGTAACCATGCGACATCGCGAACTGATAACTAGGTTGCATACCATACCCGTAAGAAGGCGGCATCCTGTAACCATGCCACGTCGAACTACCAGGCTGGGAAGGATCTGGCTGTGGGTACAGAAGTGGTTGTGAACCACCAGGCTGGGAAGGATCTGGCTGTGGGTACAGAAGTGGCTGTGAACCACCAGGCTGGGAAGTATCTGGCTGCTGCGACGAACTACCATGCTCATATGTAGGTCGTGGGCGAGGACTCGGTACTGGTGTAAGACGTGGTCGAGGGTCCTGTCGACCTGTAGAGTGACGGGAGGGTGATACCTGTGGTTCCCGAATAAGTGGCGACTGGCGCGTGGGGCGTGCGGGACGCGGGGCTGGGCCGTGGGGCGCAACGTCTGCACCGCCAGCACAAGTAAGAACAGAGTACACCCGTCGTAGCTTGTCCTCTAGACGCTTGAACCAAGGCACTTGTTGCGGCAGTGGGGCAAAGGCAGTAACATCGCTCTGAATGTCCTGTATCAATGATGACGTGAAAGCACACGTTCGTTGGGAGACCCCAAGAGGAAGGTATGAAGCAGTGCAGCAGCAAGTTTTCCCTCAGTAAGATACCAAGGTTATCAATCCAGTAGGAGTAAGAAATCACTTCTGAAGGTTGTCAGTGGCGCGCTGACGTGGAACCTGCACACAACACAATCAAACTAGTTTGCCCCAACGAAACAGTGAGGTTGTCAATCTCACCGGCTTGCTGAAAACAAAGGATTAAACGTATGGTGTGGAAAATAGTGTTTAATTGCAGAGAATGAAAGGAACAATGATTGCAGTTGGTTGTATTATCAGTGTAAAAGAATGGACTGGGGTCCACAGTTCACTAGTGGTGTCTCTCCATAAAAGATAACTAACATGTTAGGTGAACAAATTACAGCTGGAAAATTGATAAAATATTGAGCGCATAACAATGCATATTATATGACAAGATGACTACTATGATATTCAATTGGGCATTACAACATGATACATAGACCGTTATCCAACAACATCTATGACTAATAATCCACCTTCAGGTTGACATCCGTGTTCCCCATTGGTATTAAGTTGCAAGCAACAGATTATTGCATTAAGTAAAGTGCGTAATGTAAACAATACAATTATCCTTAGACAAAGCATTGTTGTTTTGCCCCTAGTGGCAACAGCACATCCACAACCTTAGAAGTTGCTGTCACTCTCCCAGATTACTGGAGACTGAACCCACTATCTAGCATAAATACTCCCTCTTGGAGTTAAAAACATCTACTTGGCCAAAGCATCTACTAGAAATGGAGAGCATGCAAGATCATAAATAACATATAAGATAGATTGATAATCAACTTGACATAGTATTCAATATTCATCGGATCCCAGCAAACACAACATGTAGCATTACAATAATATGATCTTGATCATGATAGGCAGCTCACAAGATCTAAACATGATAGCACAAGGAGTAGAGACAACCATCTAGCTACTGCTATGGACCCGTAGTCCAAGGATGAACTACTCACGCATCTCTCCGGAGTCAGGCATGGCGATGTAGAGCCCTCCGGTGATGATTCCCCTCTCCGGCAGGGTGCCGGGAAGAGTTTCTGAACCCTCCCGAGCTAGGGTTGACGACGGCGGCGTCTCTGGAACTTTTCGTGGATAATGGCTCTGGTATTTAGGGTTTTCGCGTCGGGGGGATTATATAGGCGAAAGGGCGGAAGCTGGAGGCACCCGAGGGGGCCACACCACCCCACGACACGATAGGAGGTGGGCCCGCGCGCCCCATGGTGTGGCTGCCTCCTAGGTCGCCTCCGTCTCTCCTTTGGACTCCGTGTACGTGTTGGAAAAATAGGAGGTCATGTCCAAGTTTCGTCCAATTCGAGAATATTTCCAGAACAGCTTTTCTGGCATACAAAAACAACAGAAAACAGGAACAGGCACTGTGGCATCTTGTTAATAGGTTAGTCCCAGAAAATGCATAAAAATGCTATGAAGTGTATATAAAACATGTAACAATTGGTATAATATAAATATGGAGCATCAGAAATTATAGATACGTTGGAGACGTATCAATCAACTCTGCCTGTAATACAAAAACAAATTGTTTTAGGTTCGATTATGAAGACATACATTTACAAATATTAGTAAGGTACGTACCGCGTAGTATCTGCTTCCCCCAATAGCCTGAAGTGGGTACATGTCCGTAATAGCAGGAGGTGGCAACTGATCAGGCTGGGACGTGTGCACTAGGCGAAGTCGAGAGGCCTGTCTATACGTCCGCAGATATGCGTAAAAATCATCTAGCTAAAATGGCTCATTCCCGGGCCATACATTAGCCGTCGCATTAGCCCATTCCGCTATGAACGGTTGAAGTACCTGTAGCCAAGATGCCAAAGATCTATCTCCTTGTCGTGACAATCTAAAACATGTAGGCGTATTGTAATTAGTATAGAACATTTGAAATTCCTTGGTGTAAACACACTTGGTCAAAATCATACATGTGGATGTGTGAAGGGCGGGAAGTCTAGCGGGAGGGTCCGGCAATTGTCGCTTACCAAACTGTCGCATGACCCATTGTTGGGCCATCTCCTCCACCGTGACATCGAAAACAATACGGGCTCGAGTCATCCAGTAGTTCTCATCCTCTGGCACAAGCTAGAAATCCCGCCGGGGTATCTCGCTTGCACCCTGTCAGGGTGGTACGACTCCCAAATAACCTAATGGTCTTGCAATTGATCAAACTGCATCGTGAATGAGCCGTAGCAATTTTTAACCTGCTCTCCCGCGTACCGTCTCTACAAATAGATAAACTAGTTAGTGTACCGAAATAAGCAAGCTTGAAATTTGCGGAACAAAAAATAACATATTGTGCAAGTTTACCTCTCTGCGTGCCCACATACTACCAATTGTAGGCAAACCTACTAGGTTTGCCTCAATGAGCCTGTACTCCTAGGGTGTCAGAGCGTCGACGTCAGGCCTACCGATAGGGAACCTCTCCCAGGACCATAAGTGCAACAGTAGTGGACAGCCAAGTATCGAAGAGGAACCCTTATTCTTTGTGCAGGCCAAACACATAGCTCGGTACATGGCGGCTAAGACAGCCGACCCAAAACTACTCACGCCAAACACATAGCTCGGTACATGATAGCACAAGGAGGAGAGACAACCATCTAGCTACTGCTATGGACCCGTAGTCCAAGGATGAACTACTCACGCATCACTCCGGAGGCAGGCATGGCGATGTAGAGCCCTCCGGTGATGATTCCCCTCTCCGGCAGGGTGCCGGGAAGAGCTTCTGAACCCTCCCGAGCTAGGGTTGACGACGGCGGCGTCTCTGGAACTTTTCGTGGATAATGGCTCGGTATTTAGGGTTTTCGTGTCGGGGGATTATATAGGCGAAAGGGCGGCGGCTGGAGGCACCCGAGGGGGCCACACCACCCCACGGGCGGCAGGAGGTGGGCCCGCGCCGCCCCATGGTGTGGCTGCCTCCTAGGTCGCCTCCGTCTCTCCTTTGGACTCCGTGTACGTGTTGGAAAAATAGGAGGTTCTGTCCAAGTTTCGTCCAATTCCGAGAATATTTCCAGAACAGCTTTTCTGGAATACAAAAACAGCAGAAAACAGGAACTGGCACTGTGGCATCTTGTTAATAGGTTAGTCCCAGAAAATGCATAAAAATGCTATGAAGTGTATATAAAACATGTAACAATTGGTATAATATCAACATGGAACATCAGAAATTATAGATACGTTTGAGACGTATCAAGCATCCCCAAGCTTAGTTCTACTCGTCCTCGAGTAGGTAAAACGATAAAAACAAAATAATTTCTGAGGTGACATGCTACATCATAATCTTGATCAAATAGTATTGTAAAGCACATGTTATGAATGAAGTGATCCAGGTCAATGGTCTATAGTTTGCTAACAAATAGATAATGAGCAAACAACTGAATCATATAAGCAAAAACTTTTCATGAATAGTACTTTCGAGACAAGCATCAAAAGTTTTGCATAAGAGTTAACTCATAAAGCAATAGATTCTAAGTAAAAGGTATTTAACCAACACAAAGGAAGATTTAAGCTTCAGCAATTGCTTTCAACTTTCAACATATATATCTCATGGATATTTGTCAACACAAAGCAATATAATAAGTACAATATACTAGCATATAAAAATTGTTGCACCAAAGTTGACACTAGTGTTTGCTTCTGAGATAGAAAGAAGTAGGAAAACTGACTCAACATAAAAGTAAAAGAAAGGCCCTTCGCAGAGGGAAGCAGGGATTAAATCATGTGCTAGAGCTTTTTAAGTTTTTGAAATCATATAGAGAGTAAAAATAAATTTTGGAGGTGTTTGTTAATTGTCAACGAATCAGAAAATGGAAAGTACAATATGACCCCTGCCAACCAGACTTTTAAGAGCGGCTCCCATGAAGGACGTTATTTCTACCAGCAAGGCAGATCATCCCTCTTTCTCTTTTGTTTACACATGCAGATATTTCACTGTATCATTGCTTGACTGATAAATCAGGGCAAAAATGTGAAGAGAATTAAGCGGTTAAAGTTGTAATTAATTGGGACTGGGCACCCCATTTGCCAGCTCTTTTTGCAAAATTAATGGATAAGCGGATGTATATGCCGCTAGTCCGGTGGTAAAGTCTGTTTGACAGTGACATAAAGACATCCACCCCGTCCTCATGAGCTTGGTAAACATTGACACAAAAAGGAGTAATAAAGTTTTGAATAGTTTAAAGGTAGCACATGAAAAATTTACTTGGAGTGGCAAGGAAATACCACATATAGGTAGTTATGGTGGACACAAATGGCATGGATTTTGGCTCAAGGTTTTGGATGCACGAGAAGCATTCCCTCTCAGTACAGATTTAGGCTAGCAAGGTTATTTGAAGCAAACACAGGATATCAACCGACAACAAGACTCATATGAAAACATATTGCAAGCATTATAAGACTCTACACTGTCTTCCTTGTTAACCAAACCCTTTTACTAGAAAATATCTAGACCTTAGAGATACCAATCATACAAACCAAATTTCAACAAGCTTTACGGTATTTCTTCACTAATAGGTTTTAACACATGATACAAAAGCTTAAACATGAACTACTTGATAACTCAAAACAATTGACAAGTATCAAATTATCCAATACAGTGATCTACAAGAATATGTAAGCTTTTTCCATTATACCATCTACCACATGCAGCATTTTCTGTTCCAACCAAACACCAATCAATTTATTTCAACACAAACTCTCCAAACAATTATAAGTGAAGCAAGAGAGTACTTTTCTAAAAGAACTAACAGCTCTGAACAAGAGATGCATGAAAAACAGGAGCTAAAAGCATAGCAGTAGCTAGACAAGAATACTCAACAAGTATAAGTGAAGAATAGGAGTATTCAATGAAAAAGCGGAGCGTGTCTCTCTCCCAAACAAGATTGCTAGGATCCAACAAGTTGATCTCAGAAAATAAAATAACAATGCGAAAATAAAAGCACACAGACGCTCCAAGTAAAGCACATATGATGTGAAAGAATTAAAATATAGTTTCACTAGAGATGACCTGATAAGTTGCTGATGAAGAAGGGGATGCCTTGGGCATCCCCAAGCTTAGACGCTTGAGTCTTCTTGAAATATGCTGGGGTGATCCATGGGAGCATCCCCAAGCTTAAGCTCTTCACTCTTCTTGATCACATTATATCATCCTTCTCTCTTGACCCTTGAAAACTTCCGCCACACCAAACTCAAGTAATTCTCATTAGAGGGTTAGTGCACAATCAAAAACTCACATGTTCTATAAGGACACAAACATGACCGTTACTTTTAACATTAGCTACTGCCACTGATGTTATGTGAAGCTCTTCACCCTAAAAAAGAATTCCACTCAACACTAGTAAAAGAGAGAATGCAAAATAAAAGACAGAATCTGTCTAAACAGAACAGTCCGTAAAGACGAATTTTTTCGAGGCACTTACGTTGCTCAGATCGAAAAACTCAAAACTAACGAAAGATGCGTACATATCTGAGGATCACGCACAAAAATTTCAGATTTAAATAATTTTTCTGTGATTTTACAGAAGAAACGGTGAACAGCAGAAATCTGTTCCTGCGCAGAAATCCAAATCTAGCATCATCTTCCTATTAGAGGCTACTTGGCACAACAATGCGAAAATAAAGATACAAAGGAATTGTTACAGAAGTAAACAACACCTTGACTAAAAACTGAAAACAAAAGATAATGGGTTGCCTCCCAAAAGCGCTTTCTTTAATGCCTTTTAGCTAGGCTATAAGATTTTAATGATGCTCTCATAAGAATAAGAGTTGAAAAACAAAAGAGAGCATCAAGAGGCAAATATCAAACACATTTAAGTCTAACCCACTTCTATGCAAAGGAATCTTGTAACAAAATAAATTATTGAAGCATAAAGCAACTAGCATAGAAAGATGAAACAAATAAACTTCAAAACTTTCAACATAAAGAGATTGTTTTAGTGACTTGAAAACTTTTACAACCATATTTTCCTCTCTCATAATAACTTTCAGTAGCATCATGAACAAACTCAACAATATAACTATCACATAAAGCATGCTTTTCATGATCTACAAACACATAATTTTTATTAAGCTAAAAAACAGTGGGGTCATAAACCCACTTTTGACAATATAGTATAATAAATATCATTAGGCAATATAGGACCATCATCAAGAGCATTATCATATATAACATTAGGGAGCACATTTTTACTTTCTGCAATTTCCTTTTCTTGAGTCAAGGAGTTGTTACTTCAAATTTATCAAAAGGAGATATTTCAATAGAATCATGACATTCAACAATATAGCATTTCTCCTCCTTAGGTAGGCATGGAGGGTAATCATATAATGTAAGAGTTAAAGAGTTACTATCATTAGAAGGTAGATCCTCCTTTTGATCATCACTCTCTTCCTCTTTTTCATCAATGAGCTTTCAGTTTCAGCAGTTTCTTCTCCCACAGGTTCCTGAAAGGTAGCAAGTTGTTCTGGAGAATAAGTTTTCTCAAGAAATTCAGTGATATAAGGATTATCATTGTAATATTCAAGGCAATAACCAAGTATAGCAAAATTTCAGATTTATAAGGAGAATCATCATCGTGAATATAACCAGCAATTTCATAGGCACCTTTAAAAACAAAAAATTCTTCAGTTTGTTCAAGATTACCAAAGTCATAGTTTCCTTTAGCATAAGCAGCCAAGGTTTCATTATCATTATAATCACATTGGAAAGGGAGGTGTTTATGCCTTCTACAACATAATGATTCATTAAAGCAGTAGGATTCATCATAAGTAGAGCACAAGTTCTTAGCAAAATAATTCAATGTACTTATTTGTTTCCATAAATGTACCCTTTTTTAGAAAAGCGGTATTCCTTATAATAATTTTGTTGATCATCAGTGAACCCACTTAGCCAAAGATTTTGTTTCAAAGAGAGAAACCATTGATATCAAGTAAACAACTAGACATAATAACAAACCGAAATAAACTAGATGCAGAAAACTAATTTTTTTGTGTTTTTGATAATTAAAAGCAAACAAGATAAAATAAAATAAACTAAGCAAGACAATAACAAAGTAAAGAGATTGGAAGCGTGAGACTCCCCTTGCAGAAATCCTCTTACTCCCCGGCAACGGCGCCAGAAAAATTGCTTGATGACGTGAAAGCACACGTTCGTTGGGAGACCCCAAGAGGAAGGTATGAAGCAGTGCAGCAGCAAGTTTTCCCTCAGTAAGATACCAAGGTTATCAATCCAGTAGGAGTAAGAAATCACTTCTGAAGGTTGTCAGTGGCGCGCTGACGTGGAACCTGCACACAACACAATCAAACTACTTTGCCCCAACGAAACAGTGAGGTTGTCAATCTCACCGGCTTGCTGAAAACAAAGGATTAAACGTATGGTGTGGAAAATAGTGTTTAATTGCAGAGAATGAAAAGGAACAATGATTGCAGTTGGTTGTATTATCAGTGTAAAAGAATGGACCGGGGTCCACAGTTCACTAGTGGTGTCTCTCCATAAAAGATAACTAACATGCTGGGTGAACAAATTACAGCTGGGCAATTGATAAAATATTGAGCGCATAACAATGCATATATATGACAAGATGACTACTATGATATTCAATTGGGCATTACAACATGATACATAGACCGTTATCCAACAACATCTATGACTAATAATCCACCTTCAGGTTGACATCCGTGTTCCCCGTTGGTATTAAGTTGCAAGCAACAGATTATTGCATTAAGTAAAGTGCGTAATGTAAACAATACAATTATCCTTAGACAAAGCATTCTGTTTTACCCTAGTGGCAACAGCACATCCACAACCTTAGAAGTTGCTGTCACTCTCCAGATTACTGGAGACTGAACCCACTATCTAGCATAAATACTCCCTCTTGGAGTTAAAAGCATCTACTTGGCCAAAGCATCTACTAGTAACGGAGAGCATGCAAGATCATAAATAACATATAAGATAGATTGATAATCAACTTGACATAGTATTCAATATTCATCGGATCCCAGCAAACACAACATGTAGCATTACAATAATATGATCTTGATCATGATAGGCAGCTCACAAGATCTAAACATGATAGCACAAGGAGGAGAGACAACCATCTAGCTACTGCTATGGACCCGTAGTCCAAGGATGAACTACTCACGCATCACTCCGGAGGCAGGCATGGCGATGTAGAGCCCTCCGGTGATGATTCCCCTCTCCGGCAGGGTGCCGGGAAGAGCTTCTGAACCCTCCCGAGCTAGGGTTGACGACGGCGGCGTCTCTGGAACTTTTCGTGGATAATGGCTCGGTATTTAGGGTTTTCGCGTCGGGGGGATTATATAGGCGAAAGGGCGGCGCTGGAGGCACCCGAGGGGGCCACACCACCCCACGGCGCGCAGGAGGTGGGCCCGCGCCGCCCCATGGTGTGGCTGCCTCCTAGGTCGCCTCCGTCTCTCCTTTGGACTCCGTGTACGTGTTGGAAAAATAGGAGGTCCTGTCCAAGTTTCGTCCAATTCCGAGAATATTTCCAGAACAGCTTTTTCTTTGTTCAACAGTAGTGGACAGCCAAGTATCGAAGAGGAACCCTTATTCTTTGTGCACGCCAAACACATAGCTCGGTACGTGGCGGCTAAGACAGCTGACCCAAAACTCCATGGCACTATGTCCTCAAGGTGTTGTGCCTCCGCAATCTCTCGCGCCATATTGATGAAGCGCGCACTAATTGTGTCGACGTGGGAATCAGTGAACATCACCTTGCCAAATAGCCACATCAGGTATGCCTCCAGATATCTAGTAATCTGTTGTTCACTCAAGGCGGCATCCGGGTATCCTAGAACTCCAATCTGCACGTAATCATACAAATAAAAGTGAGTAAGTACAAGTTTGTGGATAATAGAAAATAAAACTCATAATTGTAACAGTCTTACCTGAAACTTGCTCAACCATGAAACCGAGGGCCGTGTGTCTGGTACGACAAGGGCGGGTTTTCCGGATGTATCCCTGCGAAACGTGCCTGCATGTCATCACGCCAATTATCCGGAGCCTCTAAAGGACCTACAACCGCGCCGCCAGTGGGAGACCCAACAGATATGACACGTCCTGAAGAGTCGGTGCCATCTACCCGCACGGGAAGTGAAAAGTGTGGGTCTCGGGCCTCCATCGATCAACTAAGCAGCTGAGCAGTGACCTGTCTGTGTTGATGCGTCGAGATGCATCAATCTGCACATCAATATCTGGGTCCCCGAGCTGATCTGGTGGAATATGTTGCCACTCCTGCCGAGTCGCCTCAACTAGGCGCGCTATAGGTAAGAGACCAGACCAAGATAAACTGCACCAAAATTTTGTATCATAAATTATTCGTCACATCATATAACATAACAAAAATAATTAAACTATTCTATTATACGTACCGATCAACCCAATCAGGGTGTATCATCCAGTTGTATGCTGGACCCCGCGTACGCAAGACCTTTGGTACTCTACCATCCTCCCAAATCTTCGCACGATGTTTTCCATCGATCACCCCACTGAGCAACGCATGTGCAGCCATCTGTTCGGACACATACAAATTAAAACATAGTTCGGACACGTACAAATTAAAACATAGTTCAGACACGTACAAATTACAACATAGTGATAGACACATAGAAATTACAACATAGTGATAGACACATAGAAATTACAACATAGTGATAGACACATAGAAATTTAAATGTAGTGCTAGCCACGTTGCCCACTTCCTCTTCGTCCTCGTTTTCCTCGACCACGCACAGGAACATGAACGACTCCAAGATCAGGAGCAGGTCCTAGGCCGTATTTGGGACAATGCTTCTCTCTATGCCCAAAAAGATTGCAATACATGCACTGTCGAGTACATCCACCAGCTTCAGACTCGTCCATGTCATTCCGGATGCGACGCGACTTCCGTCTTCCTCTGCTAGTTCCCATAAGAGCGGGATCCGGAACATATTCTCGTTCCATTGGGTTAACCTTGTTGAAGTTGCCAACTACTCTAAATCCTGTCATCTCTCCGGTCCAAGTTTCAACCACTGCCTCCTTCATGTAATACGGAGACACAAAACTGATTGGGTTCATCCCCATCTGGTCACAAACTGCAAGGACATGAGAACATGGGAGGTGAAGCAGTCTCGGTTTGTTGCACGTGCACTCGCACGTTGGGGGTGCATCATCACTAATTATGACCTCATGGGTTTTCAGCTCATTACCCGCACCAAATCTTTCAGTCGGTAAGCGTACCTCGTACCTCGCTTCTTCATTACCAATACGAATGACCGTGTGCAACCGTGCCTTCTTTATCTTCTTGTCCATGTACAGTCTTATCTTTCAGCAGTAAGGTGTGTTGGGGAAATACTCAATATGCTCGACGGCTTCACGACGTCTATCTCTGAAATACGTCAATGTACCATGCAAAATACCCTCCACCAGTGCTATTAGTGGCAAACTCCTGTTCCCTCTGAGTACAAAATTGTACACCTCAGCAAGGTTGGTAGTCATGATACCGTACCTTGCTCCATGTGCGTCGTGCAACAAAGACCATTTCACGGGAGGCTCTTTCTCTATCCACTATTCAAAATTTCTGATTCGTGTTCCCGTCTTTCTCTTCGTACCGGGTTGGTCAATTCCAGGCAAGTCACACAAACCAACAGGATCTGAATCATCCGTCTGCGCTGCAGCGACCTGTGCCGCCTGGAGCTGCGCAACTACTACTTGAGCCTGTGCAGCTCTTCTTTCCTTCACTTGTTTCCTTGTGCATTCAGTCAGCCTATCCCACAAAACTGATACTTCCTCTCCTGATTCTAATTGCAGAGTCTTTTAAACAAATTCATCAACCGCTTACTCTTAAAGCATGAGTAAAAGTTAGCTCCGAGATGGCGCATACACCAGCGACTCTGCATGTCAGTCCACGGTGCTGTTTCATCCACAGCTGGTTGCTGCAACCTCTTTATAGCCTTTAGCATACCAGCATGTCTGTCATGAAGGATGCACACATTTGGCCGAGTCTTCACAACTGCCATTTTCAAATTCCTGAAGAACCATAACCAGCTGTCATAATTCTCACCCTCGACGAAGGCAAATGCAATTGGCACGATCTGGTGGTTGCCGTCCACACCTATTGCGGTCAGGATCTGCCCCTTGTACTTGCCTGTGAGAAACGTGCCATCCACGCACAACACTGGACGGCAATAGGTAAATGCTTCGATGCATATGGCGAATGAGAAGAACAATCGGCCAAACACATCATATTCAGGAATCTCCTCCTTTTTTGTAATTGGACTACAACATATGTGCCAGGATTCCTCAGTTCAATGTGCTAACAAGACGGATAACATTATCATAAGAGTCATAAAAACTCCCAAACCTCTCCTCTAGAGCCCTCTGCTTAGCTCTCCAGGCCTTCCCAAATTTAATGTTGGTTTTCCATCTTGCCTTCACTGTTCTTATGATGTGCTTCGCTTCCATGTCTTTCTTGTCCACTATCTCACTGAACAAAAGACGTGCAATGAGAGTTGACGTTAGGTTAGGGTGATCTTTGAGTTGACAATTAATTTCACAATTGTGTGGCACGACGTCCGTCACCACCCACACCACGTCATACTTCGGCAAGTGACCATGCACCCGTGAAGGACAACCAATGTCAGCACAACTCATTGTCAAATATTGTTTATTTGACACGTCAGTGCGGAAAACCTTTTGCATGGACAATGCCCACTGAATCACGGCTTCCCTTAACTGCTGCTTCGTGTTGTACTGAGCCCCGATTTCAATGTTATTCATGTGGTACTCCCAGGACGATTCATGGCCATCAGGAACGGTCGTGACGGTAGACCTATCCTGATTCCAGTAACGGGGAATAGGTACATCTTCACCATTATTTTCATCTTCATCTGATAACCCCCAAGAGCAGGGGATCACTGTAGCACCTCTCAATGTGGAAATAGGGTATCGATCCGCAGGAGCAAGAAGGAAAAGTTATCTATTCCCTACAACTAAAGTGTCACAAGTTTTAGTTGATTATGCACTAAACAAGTTTAAAGAACAAGATGGTTGATTTAATGGATGAAAGTTTAATGTAACAAAACAAGAATGTAAAGACAAAGGTTTTCTCTTATAGGAACAATGGACATGGGTTCATGGGTTCACTCAATCATCTCTCCCAACTATGGTGATTATCATGTTATAGATAAAAGTACACACAATTGTCATGCTTTAATGGTAAACTTCTATGACGGCTACATGTCCTAAAACACATAGTTGAAAGAAAATAATCATTTGTGTTGCTAGGGTCACCCTCGTAAGGCTAGCGTGGTCTGTTGTCACTCCCACATCATACTTCTTCCTTTTTACCCCCAGATAAAGAATGTTGGGCGACATTACTGTCACTTAATGCCTATGCCTTCTGTCACTAGGCCACTCTCTACCCACATACATCATACTTCTTAATGGACAATATTCTAAACACTAGTGTAATGATTCATATTTCGTGTGCATGACCACATCTCTCTCATCTATCTACACTTGGTGGTGTCAATCACCTCATGTCAAGGATAAACAAGGCATTATGCATAAATCAAACAATCACATGTATCATAGAATATCTCCAAAGTATGACAAACCATAAAAGCCCCAACACAACGGTAAATGCATAACAAATATTATCTCATACCACAATATCCACCATAGGAATTACATAGATAGATCCATACTTATGCAAGGCACATCATATGGACTTCAACAATGATCATACATAGAGAGATTAGATCAAGTTACCACCACAAACCCAAAGTCCAGGGGGTGGACTACTCCCCCTTCATCATGGAGACGGTGGAGAAGTCGTTGGAGAAGATGGAGACCACCCCGGCAGCGCCCCGCCGGAGTTTTCCCCCTCCAATCTGCAACTCCAGGTCTCTGTTTTGTGGTTTCTGTCTTTCTACGGCGCTCTCTTCCGAAAGCCGTCGGGGGATTATTTTTATAGTCGTTTTTAGGTCAAGACGAAGGCACGGGGACGAAGATCGACGGCAGCGGAGCCTCGAGGCCCAAGATGGTGGGTCCCACGCGGCCAAGGAATCTGGCCGCGTGGGCCACCCTATCTTGGCCCTCGGGCCTCCGTTTGTTCGCTTCCTTCGCTCCCACGTTTCGTTCCTTCAAAACTGATGCTCGTAAATTTCCAGGTCATTTGGACGTCGTTTGGGTCCCTGAAACATCAAAATATAGAAAATAGGGTTTTCTGCCTGTGCAGGGTTAATTCCAGAAAAATAGGGAAACAATGAAATATTCCCAAAATCAATATAAAACAATGATATAACCCTTATATGATGCAAATATGATTGAAATATAAGTAATATAATGCAAAGTTCATGTATGCATTTTACATGCATCAGCATCATCAGAATCTCCTTCATCAGAATCAAGATCTTCTGCGACGCCATCCTCGTCTTCCTCCAATATGTCGGCCTGCACTGATCCTTCGTGCTCATCCGCATCAGCCTCCCTAATTTGGGCTGGTCCTGTTGACAGTGCTGGTTCATAATGAACAGGAATTTCTAACAACGACGGTTCATAGTCAACGGGAATTTGAGGAGGTCCTGCTGACGGTGATGCTTCATAATGCATAGGAATTTGGGCACCATGCGAACTAGTTGCTTGACTACTCTCTCATGTCTGAAAAACACCGCCACCTATTTCTAAATTATTCTGCTTCAGAACAAACGACACGAGGACTTCTAGCCAAGAAACCCACTGCTTTGTCCGATCAAGCGGCAACAACTCCCAGTAAATATTTGACCGGGATTTGGTCCATAACGACTGAATCTTAACAGTCCAGTAATTAGGATCATACCCAAAATTCACCGTCAAATACCACTGGACAACGTTGATTTGCACTTTCTCTGGCTCTGTCAACTGAATCTCCACATTTTGAAATTCACTAAGATTAACCCCTGACTCATTTGCACAGACTGTACCGGCACCATAGTGCACACCAACATTGACCACTTCCATTACCTAAACAAATTTATTCCATCATCAAATACTACAAAGCAGATATATCTAAATAATACGACCATCGAAAAAAATTATGACGACCACCGGTAAAATAAAGACTAATCAAAATATATAACACATCTAACCGATAACATATATCTACACTAATCCTAACACATCCACCGACAAACTATAGGGACATTAACCCTAAAAAATCTAGAGATTAGGGTTTACCCTTGATGCGTGCGTAGCTCCCGCTGTCCGGCTTCAATCTAGCACCACCACCGCTGCACCACGCCTCTAGCTTCCTCAGCACCGGCACACACCACCACTATCCACCATTGTTGACCACCATTGCTCCACCTCCACACCCCCAAATGCCTCCACAAAAAGCTAACCCATCAACAGATCGGGGATGACCCAACCCTCCTCTCCTCTATTTCTTGAATCTGTGGGCTTGTAGGGATTTTTTGGGGGTAAGATTCGGTGCTATTTTCGTTGGAAACGGAAGAACAGAAGAGGAGAAGGAGCTGCTCGAGCGAAGGATGAAGAAAGAAGGCCGAGCCAGGCATGGCGTCGTTATCTCCCTCCTTTCGGCGGCGCGTGTGCCGAAACCAGGCTTTCGGCGGCACCCGTGCCGAAACAGGTGGGCCACGCCTGCTGCCGCGCCTGCGGGCATGCAGATCGTCACGGGCCGTGACGACAGGGCTCTTTCAGCAGCGGCCGTGCCGAAAGTGAGCTTTCGTCCTCGCCAGCGCCGAAAGTCCACGGTTTCGGCGCGGGCCGTGACGACACCGCGCTATTTCTCAAAAAAATTCAAAACACGTGCTACTTTCCGAATAAATTTTAAAAAAAATATTTTTTTCCAATATCTGATATAAATTCCACCCATAATAAGCAAGAAAGTGATATAGTTGTGCTGACTCTGACTCTAAAACACCTAAGAGCAACTCCAACAGATGATGTATAATACATCACCTGTTTTCGTTTTACAACACCTATTTTTTCGCTTTACATCACCAAATCGATTTCGTCCATTCCGGATGATGTATAATAGGTCACCACTGAAATTCCAGATGATGTAAAATAGGTCACATGTTTGACATTGTCACATCAATAGCAATGAGAATATATCGAATGAATTATTACGATCAAATGATAGCCCTATCTATATTCCAAGTAGTAACCAGGATATATGTGACACAAATATCATGAAACTCATATCTTAAATGATTCTAAACACAAATAAAATATAAATTGTAATCAAATAGTACATCACACAAATAGTTCATCAATTATTACACAAATAGTTCATGATCAAGTTCCAGACATAGCATAAAAAAATACAAATAGTTTGACATACAAGAAATAGTTCACTGAATGAAACAAGGCAGTTGGTTTGTTGCCCAAACCATGTCCACCACTCCTCGATGAGATCGTTCTAAAGATTCTCGTGCATGTCGGTATCACGAATGGCATGGTACGTCTCAAGAAAGTGGGAGCTGTGGTCCACCCTCCGTTGCGGCCGAACCGGCTGACCCACCAACTCATAGTGACCATGAATCTAAATTTTGAAAGGTGCGATGTCCAAGATCTCTAGCAAAATTCCTCCTATGCTCGAAGAACCGGTCATGCAACATCACGGAGTTTGCAATGTGCTTGATTAACTCGGTTCTCATCCTAAACCGGCGACGAAAGTATCGCTCGGGAAACACGGGCTTCTCCACAAAATAGTTGAGCATCAACCGGTTGTCCCCTTCGACCCTTGCCCTCGCTAGCCTCTCACGGCCGAACACGAAACAACCACGCTTCGGCCATTTGTTCTTGTAATGAAAGAACCATAGCAATGTCCTCCTCCTCTTCCATGTCAAACTCTTCATCCGACGTCGTATAATCAAACGAACTCGAACCATCTTCATATGAACTCATCTACAATCAAACAATTGTTTGTGAAAACTACTCCTACTACATCTCCTATAACAAAAGAATTAAAATGTAAATAGCAAGTTGTATCAAATATCTTGTGTGTGAGCGGTGAGGTCGTCCACCGCTGTGGTGGTAGGTGCGTCGTCCATGTTGTCGGAGCACGGCAGAGGACGTGGCGGAGCGTGGCAGAGATGCAGACCGGCACGGCAGAGGTCCGGCGCCATGTTGCTGTTATCCTCGGCTGCTGCACCATCTGAGGCGCTTCGTTCACCGCATTGGAAACGGACAAAATATCCGCCTGCTACCGCTGCTCCTCGGCGGATCTATCTCTTTTAAGTAGTATAGTTTTCTATCACACTTAATAAATTAAAGACATAAACTTTATGCTAAACTTAAATATACGATGTCGTTCTTATAGAATCAAATGTTTGTGGTCTACAAACATATTCAGATAAGTTTAACAATACTTTGCAAAAAAAAATCCATGTAATTCTTTTGTTACATTGTCTCACAAATATACCTTTTATCAAATCGAGTTTTTAACTATAAAGAGCAAACACAAAATGCATGCTTCTGTAATGTGACACTCATATGCGTATTAGTGTATATGAACTTATTTTTGTTGGTGTTTCTTATCCTTAAACATCTCCACAAAGATCTTAAAGAGTGTCCTCTAATAAATATGTCAATAGATCTCTAGAGTGTATGGTTACCTCTCTTAGATGTAAGTAAATATAAAAATATGGTGTATATGATTCCCTGTATATTAAGGTGTAGAAATAGAATATTCTAGAGCGTAAAGGTATTTTGAAGGACTTTTTTGGCAAACGTAATATTTGAATAATTTTCAAATGAACACATAAGTGAATAAATATTAATATTTAAATCATAATCTAATATTTAAATCATAGTTGAGAAATTCGCGGTTGGAATTATATGATTATTAGTATGCACAAACTTAGTCTCTTCAGCTATTGGGATTCGCTAGTTTACTATAATATCAACAAAATTTGAATGAGATTTATACTTTTTTTTATTAATTTTATGCTATTTTTTTGGTATTTTTGTTTATAAATTTGAATGAGATTAAATCATAGTTGAGAAATTCGCGGTTGGAATTGCATGTGTCCAACACCCCTGAAAGCGGACACATTTTTGGGTGTGCCGGCTAAATTTTCGGGATTGCCAGTGGAGATGCTCTTTACCCCGATATTGCTACTCAGAACCGAGTAGGGGAGGGGATACCAAAAGGCTCAGTACTAAGTTGAACCAGTAAGTCACAAAATAAAACAAAATATTATTCGTCTAGTAATTCGTTGTTGCTAATTATTATTAAGGAGAAGAGTACCATGGTATTAGAGGACAACAATGTGGAGTGGAGAACTTTTCTTAATAATCCTTCCATGATAATGTACTCTTCGTAAGAGGCGAACAACGTCATGGGCAATTCCACACTTAACAACAACGACGACCACAAAAGATTACACATTTATAGTGAACAAGAGACACGACATGACATTAATTCATATAGGTGCCTAACTTAATAAATATCAAGATCGCATTGTCATGCAGTAGATGACACTGATCAGTAACTCAGATGGGCTCATGGGCACAACATCAATTATACAGAAAGATAGATAGCATTGCATATTGGCGAAATCCCATCTCAACTGGACACCAGAGGAGAATCAGCCACGGAGTACGATGAAACCATCATTATCCTTGGGATACGAGGAGTAGTCTTCGCTCTTCCAATTCTTCGTGCCAGCACACAGTTCATCTCTGCAATACTTCTCGTGATCCTCTTCCAACTTAGCAAGGAATGCCTCGAATTCTTCATCAGAGACGAACTCATCGTCCTCCTCCTCCTGATCGATGATAACACCGGTCACGACCTCCTCCTCCTCGGGTTGCTGCTGCTGCTTCGAGATCTCATCGGCCCTCACAGTAACACGGGTGAAGTTGTGTGACTCGCAGAAGCTGGCGACTGCCCCCGTCTTCTCGTCCGCCGTGTCTCCCTTGTAACTGCATTCCTCCTTCAGTCCCTTGTGCGGATGGTGACGACCGGCCGCCGGTGCCTTCCTTTTGGTGGTGCGCCGCTTCCCGCAGGTGACCGCATCCTCCGCCTCCGTGCACGGATTCAGCGAAAACCCTCGACTGGCCATGGCTCCTCGGATCTCCGGAGGTTGAGTCGATCGGGATTTGATGGTCTCTCGGTTTGGTCGAATTGGGGGATTTCTGTAGCGGCGCCGCCGTCTGGCTTCCATTTATAGGCGTAGGTCTGCTCTGCTTTGCTCCGGCCCGGAGACGGACTCCCTGTTCGTGTCGAATTTCGTCTGCCGAGGCCAGCCCGGGACGGGACGGAGCGGTTTCCTCTTTACTTTTCTTATAAAAAGGATCGACCACACGTGTCAGCAACTGATCATTGGGAGACGGTCATGGCCAGCCTCTAACTCCGCACCCACGTTCGTCTCTCCTTCCCATCGCCGGCGGCACGTCTGCCCGCGCGCGCTGTCGGTTACCTCGGCCGACGTCGCGGCTAATCAGTTCGCGACGCGTGCGGTTCCTTTTGCGGTTTTAATCCTGGTTTCATCGATGCAACCGATCGGCCGCGCGCAGGCAGATCGATATAGCGCCGCCCCGGGAATAAATTGGAGAAGCTAGGAGGGGATCGATCGATCAATAATGGCGCGCTGCGTGCGGTGCTGCTGCTGCTTCCTGGTTCTGCTGCTCGTCGCGCTCGGCGTCACCGCCGTCGTCGTCTTCATCCGCAGCAGGAACGGCCGCGGGCCCGTCAGCCCCGGCGACATCGACCCCAAGTACGCGGAGGCCCTCGCCGTCGCCCTCCAGTTCTTCCAGGTCCAGAAATGTACGCAAGCACATTTCGCTGCATTAATCTCTGCGACGATCTGCGTGAGGCATCTGAATATGGGATTTCTGATCATCGGTTTTATTATTAGCCGGGAAGCTGGCGGACAACAAGATTCCCTGGAGGGGGGACTCGGCGGTGGACGACGGGCAGGAGGCCGGGCTGGACCTGTCCAAGGGCATGTACGACGCCGGCGACCACATCAAGTTCGGCTTCCCGATGGCGTTCACGGCCACCATGCTGTCGTGGTCCGTCCTCGAGTACGGCGGCGCCATGCAGGCCGCCAAGCAGCGGGACTCCGCCCTCGACGCGCTGCGCTGGATCATGGATTACCTCGTCAATGCGCACCCCTCCGCCGATGTCCTCTACATTCAGGTGATGATCCTACAGGAAAAATATATCTTAGGGTTCTTGATTTTCATTCGCATAATAAAAACAAAAAAGAGTTTTTGATCTTCAGACCAGACAAAAAAAGAGAGAAATACAAAAACAATTAGGTCCCACCGAGACTTGAACTCGGGTTACAAGATTCAGAGTCTTGTGTCCTAACAACTAGACCATGGGACCTCTGGCGATGGTTCTATCCTTTTCTCTCTTTTGATTGAACCAGCAGGACACTACTGTGGAGCTTTATTGATAATCAACCAAAGTTACATCATTTATGAGATTATTCAAAAGAAAGCTAGGGTACTCATCGTCCCAATTATAAGAATTACTATTGGGAAAACAAACTCTAGCAAGCTCATGAGCAGTTTTATTAGTTTGCTTGGACAATGTTTAAATGCAACACTTCACATCGAGAAAGCCAAATCCATGCAATCAGCAAAAAATGCAGCAGATTCTGTCCACCAAGTTTCCTGTCTAGAACAAGCATCGATTATTTCCAAAGCGTCGGCTTCAGTAATAAGAGTGTTGCATCCCAGTCTGATTGTGTTTTTGATTTCTAGACCAGACGAAAAAATTTAGGTCCCACCGAGACTTGAACTCGGGTTACAAGATTCAGAGTCTTGTGTCCTAACCACTAGACCATGGGACCAATGGTGATGATGTAGTTCCTTCTTCCTATGTATTACGTGCACATACTTGTTTGCAGAAACCTTATCACTAATAAGCCCAACGAATAAATACAAACCTTGTTTTTTTTTGCGGGTAAAATACAAACCTTGTTGCTCGATGGACACTAATTTATCAGTGATATGCTATTTGAAAAACTTGCAAAAGCACGTTTGTGCAATTCACAATAACCGGTTCTGAAATCTGAAGAGCGATACACAAATGTTGATCTGATCATCATCAGGTGGGCGACCCTGAAGCCGACCACAAGTGCTGGGAGAGGCCGGAGACCATGTCCGAGAAGCGGCCGCTCACCAAGATCACCGCCAAGTCCCCCGGCAGCGACGTGGCGGCCGAGACGGCGGCGGCGATGGCCGCGGCGTCGCTGGTGTACAAGCCCATCGACGAGTCATACTCGTCGTCCCTCCTGGACCACGCCGAGCAGCTCTTCGCTTTCGCCGACCGGCACAGGGGCGCCTACACGCGCACCTTCCCGGAGCTCAGCAAGTACTACAACTCCACCACGTACCAGGACGAGCTCCTGTGGGCGAGCGGCTGGCTCTACCACGCCACGGGGAACCACAGCTACCTCGCCTACGCCACCGGCAAGAACGGCGAGGACTTCGCCGACCTCGGGAACCCCAGGTACTTCAGCTGGGACGACAAGCGCCCGGGGACACAGGTACACGGGTCGACGACGACACACCATCATTCCCGTTCTGAATTCTTGCTTCTGGACTGAAAATTTGCTGACATTTTCGTTGAATCGTGATAGGTTCTCTTGTCGAGGGTGAGCTTCTTTGCCTCGCAAGGATCTGGTCTTTCCAAGGACGATGGCCTGGAGTCGTACAAGCAGACCGCCGATGCCGTCATGTGCATTCTCCTGCCGGACTCTGAAACTGCTGCTTCTAGAACAGAGGGTGATTAAAACCGTACTGTGTCGATCAGATCAGAGAAGCCAGTGTTGCAATGAAGTAATTCACGTGGATTCCAATGATTTCAGGTGGATTGCTGTATGTAGCCGAGTGGAATTCGCTCCAGCACCCGGTGGCCTCCGCCTTCCTCGCCGCCGTTTACAGCGATTACATGCTGACATCGGGGAAGACGGAGCTCGGCTGCGGCGGGCAGAGCTTCACCCCGGCCGACCTGCGCAAGTTCGCCCAGTCCCAGGTAAAAGCACCACTGCTACTCTCTTCAGAGTTCAGACATCCATC
This sequence comes from Poa pratensis, assembly GCA_947311845.1. Taxonomy (NCBI): domain Eukaryota; kingdom Viridiplantae; phylum Streptophyta; class Magnoliopsida; order Poales; family Poaceae; genus Poa; species Poa pratensis. The sequence goes on along the minus strand of CAMZMU010000096.1, from coordinate 52,862,266 downwards.
AGATACTACATCAATGGCTAGAAATGTTCATCAGAATTCAGAACCTGAACCTGAACATTCTGCACGATCGATCGTCTTTGTCAATGTCAGGCGGACTACGTACTGGGGGAGAACCCGATGAAGCTGAGCTACCTGGTCGGGTACGGCGACAGCTACCCGCAGAGGGTGCACCACCGGGGCGCATCGATCCCGGCGGACGTCGACACCGGGTGCGGCGGCCAGGAGTGGCTCAACTCGCCGGAGCCCAACCCGAACGTGGCCACGGGCGCCCTCGTGGGAGGCCCCTTCAAGAACGACTCCTTCGTGGACGAGCGGGAGAACGTGTTGCAGAACGAGGCCACCACGTACAACAGCGCCCTCGTCGTCGGACTCCTCTCCGGCCTTCTCACCACCTCCTCCGTCGCACAGTCCTTCTCGTCGTGATTTGCTTCGATGACATACTTGTGCGATTCCTAACCTGTTAACTGACTGATTCTTTGTATAGACCGATCAAGTCCTCGTGATCCAACTGGAATACTGAATTGATCAATGAACTATCAGTCACTATTCAGTAGGGAGATCACAGTACACTGATCGATGGCTGGTAGGGAGTTGTATGTATCATGGAAGCATTCAGAATTGTACAGGTTGGCCACTGACAGTAGTATTTAGTAGGAACTATTGTAGAAGTATGTATTTGTGTTGTACTCCCTCCGTTCCAAATTAATTGACTTTCATTTGTCCACACATGAATGTATCTAGACATGTTACACGTATAGATACATCCACATGTGGACAAATGGAAGTCAATTAATTTGGAACGGAGGGAGTATATTATTGTTGAAAATGTGATCTACTCTTCAGATTCAGGCCTGTCGGGCGTCAATTGCATATCAAAACTGAAAAACGGAAACAGAGATGCGGTGTGTTATTCATTCAGATATTCAGGATGCAGCAGTACTTACATTTGCAGTTACCATACTAGCAAAAGATCGAACTTTAGCTAAAAAATGCGCAGGGGAGTACATTCATCGATCTATCGTCTTCGTAATCACATAAGAGCAGCTCATCGGTGCTAATTAAGCAGCAACCATTCATCAACAATACTATCTATCTAGAAATCTAGGTACTGGGCACTCCACAGTGCTACATCTCGACGCCGCTCTCACTACGAGCCGCGCAAGACGTCGGCGGGCGCCAGCGGCGGCGCGTCGAGCTGGTAGAGCCCGGTGACGGGCCCGACGAAGCGGAACAGGATCCAGGCGCCGGCCATGATGAAGATGGAGGCGTAGGCGAACTTGTTGAGCCAGAAAAGCGCCCCTTCTCCCCGACGTACAGCTCCATGACCTTCTCGGCAAGGCTCATCTCATCCCACCCCTTCTTCCGCTTCTGCTTCTCCCTCCTCGGCGGCGCCGCCTCGGAGGCTTTCGCCTTCTTGCCCCTCATCATCCTCACCTCCACCGGGGCAGGTACACCATCTCGGGGGCGCGCCGAGCCTGGTTCCTGGAACGGAGGCGGTCCTTCACGCTGGTGGGGTTGGAGCTGGAGGAAGGGGCAGAGGGTGAGCTGGGCTGGGTGTCCGTAGAGGGCTCCGACGCGGTCGTGGAGGTGTCGCCGGAGTTGCCATCGGGTGCCGCGCTGGGGGCGTAGCAGCGGCGCTGGCGGATGTGGAGGAGGACGGGCTTGGAGGCGGAGGCGTGGACGAGGAGAGGGAGCGGGGAGGCGAGGAGGAGGTGCTTCATGGCGTCGCCGGATGTTGGTGTCTGGTTTCTTGGCGCCGCTCTGACGATGGGGTTTGGGTGGCTAGGGAGATACTAGCGGCGGGCTGATCAACTGCGCTGCCGGTGGACGGTCCGATGGAGATTTCAACGGCTCAAATTAAACCACCAGTATGAAATAGAAGGAAAATGTGCGTACATAATACAGTATATATCTGCTCAAATATCTACAGAATTTGACTGTTTTCTTGCCAACTCAGCCTTAATTATACCAGCGGACGAATCTCCATGACTTGATGCTCCAGTCAAGTCACACCGTCTTCCACGACATCGTCCCGAGCATATCAGCAATGTCCGTTGGGCCGAATCGCCCTCGACATTGCCTTCCGCAACACGGACAACCACCGCATGGATAACCTTACCTTCGAGGTGGTCAACTTTAAAAGCTTGTAGCACGCCGTCCCGACGGGTTGCCTTCGTCAAGTTCATGGCATGGCCATACTATACTTATTTTTCGAAATCCGAGAAGGGCATAGATATATGAAGTTGAAGATGCATGGTCACAATGATGCGATAACCATAGTCGGCAATAAGGAGAAGGTCATAGAGTGCAAAGGGCATCACCGTCCTCGCGGAGTCGGCCATCACTACCAAGGAGTTTGAGCGACTCCAGACTAAAGTCGACCGGGACGACATGACACATGTGAAGCGGCTGAGTCTAGAAGTTGGCTCATCGTTCAAATCGGCTCAGGATACCAAGCACATCAACCTCTATGATGGAGACTCTTCTAAGTTGGCAAGCATTGGCTCCAGCGGCGGACCCAGGAAAAAATTGGATAGTAAAAATTGCAGAAAAATGTTGCACCGCGGTTTTTTTTTTTTTTGGTGCCAAATGAATAGTATAAATACGCAATCTATTCACAGCGTTGTAATTCAATATGTATGTTTCATATGTGTGTGATTCCAAATTTCCAATACAAATAGTTAAGAACATAAACAAGGTCGTACATGATGAAATATAGCGTTGGCTAGATTCTCCTATTTTGCTTAAAAAGTTGAAAGTATAAAAAAACATAGAAACAAATAGCGAGCGGCTGGGCTACTACAGCAAGCGTTGCTTTTGCTTATCTGCTCCTACTTTGCGTGGTGCGCCTCTCTGGCGCCGCGGACACTGATGGTCAGGTCCACCAGGTAGCGGCCGAGCGGCTCTGCGCCCGCAAGAATTGGGGGCAGCGGAGGCCGGCGTGGGGAATCGGAAAGGGGCAACCGGCGAGGAGTGAGCCGACGGCAATCGCCGGAATTAGAGCATCTCTAATAGACACCGCAAATTCGCAACCTGCAAACCTCGGATGTAGGTTGTAGAAAACCTGTTTGCAGACCGAGTTCGGTCGCGCGCAGATCAGACACGCCAATTGAAACTGCAAATTTAAAATTCAAAGTTCGCAAGAAATTCATCTGCAAGTTCTTCATTTACATATGACCGGAATATTCACCGGATTCATCGCAGTTCTTCATTACATACGGGATAACCAAAATAAAAACCTAGACTACGCGGCCCTAACCCTAAACTGACCAAAATCAGCTCACTGGAGCTTGGTTTCACTCCTCCTCCGAGTCGTCATCGACGTAGATGACGACGGCTTTGCCCTTCTCGCGCGCCTTGGAGGCCTCCTGCTCGCGGTGGAGGCGGTCCTGCTCCTCGGACCGCGCCTTCACCGCGCCGGTCACCGTCTCGAGGAAGTCGTCGGGGACGAAGTCCTTGCGGGTCACCGAGCCCTCGAAAGCGGCCGGATCGTACACCTCGAATCCATCGTCGTCGACGGCGACCTCGCGCGCCTGCGACGAGCCCGGAGTTCGCGGCGGAGGATAGGGTCCAGCTGCCGGAGGAGGATAGGGTCCAGCTGCCGGAGTTCGTGGGCGGCGGCAGGAGACCGTGGAGGATGTCGAACTCCTCCGTCTCCCGCCGCAAAAGCGACGGCGGCACCGGGAGCCCCCTCCCCGTCCATTTACGGGACGAGCGCTTTCGGGCGGCGTCGGCGGCGACGCAGCGGCGCCGCTCTTGCTGCAGGGCCGGCGAGAGGTTGTCCATGGTGGCGGTGGAGGCGGCAATCTACGACTGGAGCGAGAGAGAGGGGAGTGGCCGGCGGCGAGAAATGTGGGGAATTGTGGCTAGGTTTCGGCGGCGGAGGGGAGGGTTTCGGCCTGCATTTCGGCGACCGAACGGCTTAAATAGCGGTCGCGGGTGGACATTTGCGGAGGCCGGGAAATCGTTTACAGGCCGGGCCGCGATTGCGGTTTCTAATCTGCGCAGCGAACTGGACCCGGCCCGCAAACTCGCCGGGATTTTGCAGTTCTTGCCGATTTGCGGTGTTTGTTAGAGATGCTCTTAGGCCTCCTTTTCCAATCCTCTTTCTATCGAGAAACGAATCCAGACTCTAGAGACGAATGAGTCGCAATTTCACGCATGAAAGCGATAGTCAAAAACTATGGGTAGTGAAAAAAAATTCTAAAATTCTGGGTGGGCAACGGCCCACCCGGCCCACCCACTAGGTACGCCCATGATTGGATCACACATGGAGGAGAAATGGGAAAGCACGTTCATCGAGTTTCTTGTGAGAACCGAGACATCTTCACATGGAAGCGGTCTAACATGCATGGTATACCGAGTGAACTCGCTGAGGAGAGCTTAAATGTGGATAAGAACATGAAGCCGGCCAAGAAACTTCTTCGATGTTTTCACGACAAGAGACACTGTGCTATCCACGAATAGATGGAGCAGCTCCCTAGATGTCGAGTTCTTCCACCCCAAGGCCAAGTGGCTAGCGAATCTAGTCCTTATTTTGAAGAAAAACGATAGTTGTCGCATGTGTATTGACAACATGAGCCTGAACAAGACATGCCCGAAGGATCCGTTCATGCATCGACCTTAAGTCATTGACTAGCAGCCAGTTGTGAACTACTGTGCTTTCTCGACGTCTACTTAGACTACCATCATATAAATATGCATATGAGGATCGGGATAAGACCTCCTTTATCACGCCATATGACACCTTTTTTTATGTTTTGATGCCTTTGGCCTGAAAAATGCCGGAGCAACGTAACAGAGATGCATACAAAAAATTCTGCACGAGCAGATTGGCCACAATGTTCATGCGTACATGAATGACATTGTGGTTAAGTCAAAGAACAAAGGTGACTTAATCTTAGACTTAACAAGGACGCCAACCTCCATAGGTGAAACATGAAGCCGAACCCAGGGAAGTGCGTCTTTGGGGTGCCAGCCGGTAAACTGCTCGACTTCATCGTCTCCACACGCAACATCAGGATAATCCTGAGAAGATCAAGACAATCATCAACATGGAGAATCCCAAGTGCCTCAGAGACATCCATCGACTCACAAGTTACATGGCCTTCTTAAGAAGTTTCATATCTCGACTAGGCGAGAAGGCGATGCCGCTCTACAAACCCTGGGGAAATCAATACCTTTGTATGGAACGATGAGGCAAATGCCGCCCTAAAGGACCTGAATAAGATTCTCTCAAGGATCCCACCCTCATTTCGATGCTGGTGTCAAAGTCGAAGCAGCGCTATCCGCAGTGCCAGAAGAAGCTGGTGTACAATGTCTTCATGGCATCATGTAAATTGAAGCACAATTCTAGGAGCAAACCCATGAAGGTGAGGTGACACATGGAAGGATTTTAGCTGCCACCTTAGGTGGGCTTACGCGACCCAAGGTGGGCCGTCTCAAGATCAGGCCAAGTCTGACCGCAAGGCTAACAGAGACTTACTTGGAAGGTAAGGCGCAATGCGTAGTTGACTCCAAGTAAGACCCCGACTCGAACCGATTCCGGGTCAAGATGTAACCCTAAGCGGGCCGTGTATATTGCGCTGACAAGGAGAACTGTAGAGGGTGTTACACCTTACATGTTGTTGTGATCTAGCTTCCGCAGGCCCGCCATTGGCGAACCTTCTTGTAAACCAATCTAAAGATCAACCTCCATGAAGCATTAGTGGGCTTTACCTCCACTGTGAGGGGCCGAACCTGAGTATATCATGTATGCCAATCTCGCTACAGGAAACTACCAACTCGCTATCTCCATAGGTTTCAAAACATAAGCCACCCCATATGGCATTTGTCATGAGTCGTGACAAACACATAATAGTTTCAGATACTTCAAGCCACTCCCTATGGCGGAATGTGTCTTACGCCACTTTCAGTGGCGGGAGGTGACATATGCCACTTAGTTGGCAACTACTCATGCGTGTGCCTACTCTCTTGTTCCGCTGTGATCCCACTGGTCAAAATATCAGCACTGGAACTGGATATATTACTGTGATATGTATCCACTAGATTATCAGCATTGTTGCTCGGCGGGATTCCCGCGATCGATCCCACTTTCACCCCGATGCACCGGGCTAGCGCATGGTGCGTGTCTTGGTTCTTTAGTTAAGACTGTTAAAAGTATTCATTTCATATTGGTCCTGATACCCAGAGCACTTGCCTCCCGCCAGGTTCCAAAACTTGCCAGACCAGTAGCTTAAGATCCATACGCTCAGTCACAGGCACCGACGACGACCTCCGATGGCCGCACGACAGCACCGCTCCACCCATCATCGTGGTCGCCTCCGCCTCCGCCTTCTCCTGACCCCTGTCCTCCTCCTCCTCCTCACCCTCTTCCTCCTCCCGCCCATCCTCTTTCGCCGCGCTAACTCGCTCGGCCACCGGTGCCAGTCCCTCGCCTCTCACACCCCCTTCACCGGATACCGGCTCAGCTTCTCTGTCGTCACACTCTCCGACGAGAGCTTGTCAGTCCATGGCGTGCGGGGCCGGTCTTTCCGCGGCATGTTAAATGCCACCGCGCAAAACAGGCGCGCCTACGCGAACGTGCATGGGTACAGCCTCGCCGTGCTGCCGCCCGAGGCCGTCGACCCCAGTCGCCCGCCCGCCTGGAGCAAGATCCTCACCCTCCGCGCCCACCTACACCTCCACCACTGGCTATTCTGGAATGATGCGGTGGGTACTTCCACTTCCACAGTTTTTTGTTTCTTTATATTCCCCTACAAGGGCGGAACCAGGGGACGAGCAGGGGGCCGTGGCTCCCCCCAACATGCAGAATTTTTCTAAGTCCCCCCTATTTTCTGTCCAAAAATTATATAACCGTTACTGTATCGATCACCAAAACATGGATATACTAGTTAGATTACATGAAAACTGCTCACAGAAGATCCTATAGAGAGAGAGAGTAGAAAAGTCTTTTTGACTTTTCCTCTTTCCTTTCACCGTACGAGGCTGCACATGCACCCATCCCCATGTCACCATGTGCTCCCCGTAGCTTCACAAATTATCTCCTCTCTCTATTCTTCCGTCTTCGATGCAGCGGACCGGTAAATCACTCAACAAATCATCAAATTTCGGTCAATTTTCTTCCTAAATTCAAATTTTGGTTTGTGCTTTTCGTCCGCCCCCCCCCCCCCTAGGGTATTTCCTGGTTCCGCCGTTGTCCCCCTACACAAAAAAAAATTATGCAATGGTTCTTAGACAATGATGCATGCTTAGTAATCGATCCTTAATTTCAGGACACGCTTGTTACTAACCCGGACATCGCGTTGGTAAGAAAAACTGGAGGTCCTCTTTTGATGCTTAGTTGAGAGTTCCTGAAACTAATACAGCATTATCCTGATTGCTTGTACCTAAGGAGAGGATTCTGTTTTCGGTGCTTGGGCACACTGATTTTGATACTTCACCTGATCTCATTCTGACGGAGGATATCAATGGGGTTAATTCCGGTATGGGAAACCTCCTTATTATTCATCTATTCTTTATGTTTGTCAAAATCAATTGCAGGCAACCTTTGGTGATATATCACACTCATTAACACAAATAGATCTCGACCTACTAGGCTACTACTGTATCTTCAGAACACGCAGACAATAATTTTCTGCAACACATTTGTACAATGTGGCTGTAGGCTAGAGCAATGTCATTATTACGTTACTGTACGCAGCAGATTCTGCTAAAACATAGATATGAACGGCTCATCCATCAAATATTAACCATGCTCCTTCTCATGTAGGACTGTTCTTCATAAGGAGGTCAAAATGGAGTGAGAGATTTTTGGATATATGGTGGAACCATACATCATTTGTACAATTTCACAACACAAAACCTGGAGATAATATAGCACTTAAGCATATCATAGATCACTTACCACCTGAAGAAATGCAAGCACACGTCCGTATAGCAAAAATGCAGTGCCTCTTCAACTCATACCCTTGGATAGCTACGTGGAAATCAGTTCGCCGCATGATCTTCCACCCGTCCACTACGTGGAAAGGTTTCCTTATATTCTTGCTCTTCATTACATATTTGCGACAAGCATTTACATTTGAAAGTGAAAAGAGGCCATAACCCGTTAGCTCGGCTTGAGATTTTTCTACTGTAAAAATTCCTCATGAAGCTTCCTATAGAGGCTAATAAGTTCTTTGTTGTTCAAGTATATGTCATCACAGAGTCTAAATATACTTTCCCGTTTATCCATCATACTTGTGCGTTAGTTACATGCCATTGTTTTTCCCTTCCAAGTACCATGCAAAAGTAAAACTAAATTGAAAACAATAGGCATTGCATAGTCGAACTATCAGATAGAATAGTCTCTAGAAGAAAGTTTCGAGAGAGTAGGTGAGGTTCTCTATCAATTACATTGTGGTATTAGGCCAAATAATTTTCTGTTGTTGTGCAATCCGTAAACGAGATCGGAAGGCAACGTCTTCTCGACAATCTAGAACGATACATAACATGAGAAGATTATTACACCGTTAGGAGTGATTCATAGGGAATAAACGCTTCTTCTTTAGGATAGTACCGAACCGGTACGAGAGACAGGAGAGCACAGGCGATCTACAAGCGATCAGGTTTTCCGTCCCCGCCGCCGGCAACGCCGCGGGTCTGCCCGTCTCCGATGGCCTTCCAGGCCTTGTAGGAGGGGCGGATCTCGGCCTCTCGCCGGCGGGAGGGTTTCCGTTTTCTGTTTTAGCTAGTTTCCGTGTCTTCATCCGGGTGGTGAGGCGGCGGCTACATCCCGGTGTGAGAATAAAGTACTCCCCACCCTATCCCCGCTCCGTTGGTGCGCCTAGCGCTAGCGAAGGGCGTGTGGAGTTGTGTGTCCGACGGATCTCCCAGGATCTTGTCGGTTTTTGTGTTCGTCAGTGTGGTTGCATGTCAGGTTCTTCCGATCTACGATTATCATCCTTGGCGATGGTTGTTGCACTGGTGCGCAGGCTCTTTAGGGCCTTAGCACGACGACTTCCCATCTGTCTACTACAACAAGCTTTACAACAAGCTTTTCTACGACAAGCTTTGCCCGGCTGCAGTGAGGGAGGGGCGAGGACAGCGGCGCGCCTTCGGCTCGTTCTAGTGTTCGTAGTCGTCGCTAGGTGGTCATATGACCTTTTTGTAATTTTTTATTACTTTTTGGGTCTCTTATATTGCTATGGATGATTATTAATAGATTCGGTGGAATTTTTATTACCACGCGGTGATTTATTATTTATATGCATGTAGGCATCCGATCTATACTTCCCCAGTGTGATCTCTCTTTAAGTAATTATTCAAACGCATTCAAGAGAATTTTATCCGAGTTGGAAACATTGGACACCATGTCAGAAAATTTATTCTAGTAAGAAACTTTGCAGCGTGAGAAACATAAACATTGGACACCATGTCAGAAAATTTATCCCAACTAACTACTTTTGTTAATATCTCATTCAACTATTTGATTCAGAGGATTTGTACACACTAATGACGTCCAGATCGTCACTGACTTATATTGTCGTGTGCCTTTTCAACGGAAATTTCTGTTTGAAGGACGACACTTGTAGCTGAAGATATATAGTCCCTTGGGCCACAAGAAAGGGCAACCATTTCTAGAAAGAATTAGAGAGAGAAGTACAAAACCTTTGGTAGTTAGAACCCTTTATGAAAATCATGGTAATTGGAATCATGTCCTTTTCAGTTTTAAAGCTCTAAGCTAAGCATCAGAGAAACTCTTCATGTGGAGGATTTTAATCGCTTACATGGCTTATGGTGAGTGACATGCTTAATACAAGAGAAATGTTGTGAAGGAGAAAATGAATATTACCAATGGATTTCATTGTGTTATGTGCCCTTATCATATCTTTTTGACGGAAGTCAGCGAGCGCTTTCTTCATTTCTTAAGGGGAAACAACGTACAAAAGTACATGGTGAAGGCTGGGGGTGGGAGCCGGCATAGAGGTTCTATTTACAGAGGGGGAGAGAAATGAGATACAAAATGTAAATTACGTAATCTCAGACCATAAAGCTCCTAGAACTCCAGCAATTCTCCAAAATCTGAATTCTTCCACGATGGAATCACAGATTCTGAAGAAGGTGACCGCTTTGTTGTTGAATATCCTGTCATTACGCTCTTTCCAGATTTGCCACCATACCATCATCACAAGAGAGGAGAAATGAGGCCGACGTTGAGCAGGTAAAGCATCGAGGCATGAAGTCCACCAAAGCTGGAGGCTTGCAATTTGCATTGTAGGCAGAAAATGTGCAGGAAAAGCATACTTGGTGATGCAGAACGACCAGATTCCAATCGAGAAAGGGCAGTTGGCGAACAACAGTTTCATCTCCGAGACCACGGAGAGGGCAGTTCGGATTGTGAGGCCATTTCCGTTTTGCAAGATTATCCGCGGTGAGACATCGCTCTTGTATTGCCAGCCAAGCAAAGAGCCGTAACTTGGCCGGTATTTTAATCTTCCAAATGACCTGCTTGAACGGCGTCTCAATTCTGCCCATGAATTGACAATGATAAGCAGAGTGGGCAGAGAATTCTCCATTAGCTGTCCACTTCCAGATAATTCTATCAGGGGTTGGAGTGAGAGTGAGACTATTTGTTCGCTGCCAAAGGTCAATATACTGCTGCAGCCCCTCAATCCCCGGATTTTGCTTGATGAGCTGAATCCATTTATTGTTTAGAAGGCCTTGCCTCACAGTGATCTTTCTGTTCTTGCTGTGCTTGAAAAGAGCAGGATAGCGCAACCTCGGGGTGTCTCCTTATAGCCAGTGATCATTCCAAAAGGAGAAGTGAAAGGGCATGGCGCCCCCATGTGTGGTTTTGGTAATTAATGACAATCCCTATGGACTAATGGTTGCATTGAGTTTTACTTGTAGTGTTTGTCCATAGACCATGCTTGAACTCCATATGTTGGATTCAAGGTTGATGCCATGAGTATATTGATATAATGAAGTATTTGGCATCAAGATCATAGAGTTGAGCATATTGCAAGTATGTCTTGAAGAAAAGAATTATGTGATCATTTATGGTTATCTTCAAGATATCATCTATTGAAAAGAGAAGAAAAGATACAAGGTTGATCAAGTGTTGATCAACACACAAAGCTACAAGATGTACCAAGTGGGATCATGTATCTCTTGGTATCTTTCTATGGGTTTGCATCAAATGAAGATTTCATATGGCCCATGATCGATGACGTAAAGTGGTGATCGTCATCAATGTTGAGAAGCGCAAGTTCAAGAGGAGCATCTCGAAGAAATCCTAGGCTTGAAGCTTGCCACCCATTTAGAGATAATGTTCATGTGAAGATATGCCTAAGAGAGGCTCTCCCATAGTGGAGTATGGGGAGCAATGTTTGGGTCTTCACCAAGCGAAGCGCAATCAAGAAAGGTGGTCCACTTGAAGAGATCAAGATCGATGTCATCTAGCTCAAGTGGAATGCGCAAGGCAAAGGTATGATAGGGTTTCTATTTTACCGGTCTCATGGTACTAGTTGGGAGACCGGGTTATAGGATAGATACCGTACTATCAAGAGGGGCTCTCGATTGAGCTTTAGCGTATCAGTTGGAGAGAGCTCAAACCTTTGCATACTTGCCTTCATCATCTTTCTTGGTTCTTATTTGGATTTTCTCCTTGTTAGGTTTTGGTGCTTGTTGTGATCTTCATGACAAGCCCAAGTTCTCCGAAAACGGATTTCGTATGGAAAACTTGTTGCGTTTTCTGGTTGGAAATATTATCGGTCCACCTTCGAGATAGGGTCCACACCTTCCCATGTGTGGTATCCCCTCTATATTTGTCGCTACCTTTCCAACAGAATTGGATTCATCTCGTTTGGAGCTTCCTTGCAAAAGTTATTGCGGTTCTCCTTTCCTGGTTCTGCAGTTTCTTCTTAGGCCGGTAGTACCGACCCTCGCCCGGTACTACCGGGTGACCCCTTGCAGAACTACCGCGGGCAGTACCGGGCCCAGTACCGCATCTCCGGATGGCTCTCTGCCTCTCGAAGTTTTAACCCGGTAGTTGCCCCGGTAGTGGCGCGGTACTACCGGGAAGGGAGCACTACCGGGCCAGGTGGTCCGGTACTACCGTTGCGCACCGAGTCAGGGAGCGCTGACTGGTCTTCGTTCTTCCTCGAGTCAACACGGCTCGGTACTACCGGGATCGGCCCGGTACTACCGCTGCGGCCTTTTTCGTCTGCAACGGGCAGATCTTTGAGAGGACCTTTTTAAGGGGGTTTCTTCCCCAACGGTTCTGTCATCTCTTGAGCTTGCTTTTCCCCTCTCTCTCCTCCATTGTTGACCTTTGGAAAAGCTTGCCTTCCTCTCATTCCCTCCCATGATTCTTGCATATCTTTGAGGGAATTTGAGAGGAGATCTAGATCTATATATTCATCCAATCCATTCCTCCTCTAAGTGAGGGGAACCTAGTAGATCGTGATCTTGAAGTTCCATTTGTTGAGTTCTTCCTTGTTCTTCCTCTCTTCTCCCCCCACAAGCATTAGTTGCTTTTGGTGGGATTTGGGAGTGAAGGATTTGACCACTTCTAGTGGTCTTGCCTTCTTGCATCGGTTGCATCGGTTTGAGTTCTCCACGGTGATACGTGGAAATCGAAGTTGAGAAGCTTGTTACTCTTGGGTACTTGGGGTGCCCTAGAGCTTGTCCTCTTGGGTACTTGGAGTGCCCTAGACGGTCCTTGTTGATCTCGGAGTTTTGGTGGCTCGCGGGATAGTTGGGAGCCTCCAATTAAGTTGTGGAGTCGCGCCCCAACCTTGTGATTCTTGTGGCTTTGGGAGCCGCGGGAATTCGGTGAGAGCCTCCAATTAAGTTGTGGAGTGTGCCTCATCCTTGTACGGGTTCGGTGACCACCCTCAAGTGTCCCATAGTGGTTCGTGGCACTCCGCATTGGTGGAGGCACGAAGGAGATTACGGTGTGCCATTTGACGGCTATTCGGGGATCACTTTGTGACTCCGCACCGCTCCAACGGAGACGTAGCTTCCATTGGGAAGTGAACTTCGGGATAAATCATCGTCTCCAAGTGCCTCGGTATTTCTATACCCGAGCTTCTTACTTATGCTATTTACTTTGTGATAGCCATCGAGCTTGAAGTAATATATCTTGGTATCACATATTTGCTTATCTTGTTTAGCATAAGTTGTTGGTGCACATAGGTTAACCTAGCTTGTTTAGGTTTCGTGCTTGATAAATTAAACGCTAGTTTTATTCCGCATTTATTCAAGCCTAAACCGCAAAGAATTTTAATCGCCTATTCACCCCTCCCTCTAGGCGACATCCGTGTCCTTTCAAGAAGCTGTTGCCATCACCAATTATGATGCTTGTGCTTGCATTGAAGAAGTTGATAACAACACGTGGGAGGTGCAAGGGTAGTCCTTGCCATGGCTTATCAACGTTGGTAGCCTGCTGCCATAGCCATCTGGATTGAAGTGCAGTGCTTTGCATTGCAATGTTGGGGATGCCCAGACCACCCAAGTGTTTTGGAGTGCAAACATTGCTCCAGCGAACGAGGCATTTGCCTCCACTTACTGTATCCGAATTATTCCATAGGAAGGCACGTTGGATTTTCTCAATTTTCTGGATCAGCCACTTCGGGAAGATAATGATCATGACCTGGTATATAGGCAGGGCAGCTAGCACCGCTTGAACAAGAATTAGCCGCCCTGACATGGCAATCCAGCGACCTTTCCAACCCGAGGTCTTCTTACCAAGTTTATCAATCACAGGCTGGAGCTGATCTTTTGTGAGTCTTCTATCAGGCAGCGGCATGCCAAGATAGGTGCAGGGAAGGAGGCTAACTGACACCCGAGGATGTTTTGCAGGTGGGTTAGATCTAGACCTTCACATCTTATAGGGATGATGCTGCTTTTGGTCATGTTCGTGTGCAGCCCAGAAGCATCCCCAAAAGCATTGAGAATTGAGTGAATAACCGTGAAGTCCTCTGCACTTGGCTTGGAGAAAATAACAACATCATCAGCATAAATGGACGCTCTGTATTTGAGTTTCTGATTGCCAAGAGGAGAAAGCAGCTTGATGGCATGAGCATGGTCCATGAGGCGACCCAAGCAGTCAATTACTAGCACAAACAACAGGGGAGAGAGAGGGTCTCCTTGCCTCAGTCCACGGCGGTGGAAAATAGTTCCAGTCAGGCCAGAATTAACTTGGACTCTCGTAGTTGACATCAAAAAAGAGCAGCAATCCAGCCTCTCCATTTCGGTCCAAAACCCATGTATTACATCAGACCAAGCAGAAATTCCCAGGAAACCGAATCAAAAGCCTTTGAGATGTCAAGTTTGAGCATTGCAGAAGGGATTTTCTTTTGTCTTAATGCCTTTGCCATTGCTTGGACATAGACAAAATTATCGTGGATGGCTCGGCCTTTGATAAAAGCACTTTGGCAATTGGACACTAGCTCATTCATTCTAGGCTGTAACCTGGCAGCAAGGATCTTGGCTGTTATTTTTGCGAAGCTGTGGATCAAACTAATGGGTCTGAATTCAGCAGGCTTGTCAGCTCCTTGGAACTTAGGAAGAAGTATCATTGTTGCTATGTTGAGTTTGTCGAGCTGCTGAGAATTAGTTGTTTGAAACTGCCACATTGCTTTCATGAAATCTGGCTTGATAAGGTCCCAACATCTCCGGAAGAATAGACCATTAAAGCCATCAGGGCCGGGCGCCTTCTCAGGGTGTATGTCAAAAACAGCCTTGCGAACCTCATCTTCAGTGAAATTTAGGTCCAAGTCAGAGAGGTCGGCCTGTACACATCCAAAGGATTCAAAATTCAGTGTGGAGTTTCTTTGTTGGTATGTTCCAAGGAGGGAATTGAAATGCTCCCCAGATACACTCTTCCTTTAAAACCTGATCAGCTATTGAGTGGCCATCAACATTGAGACAGGGAATGAAATTCTTTCTTCTCCGAGAGGTGGCTTTCATGTGGAAAAATTTAGTGTTACAATCTCCTTCACGCAGCCACATACAGCGCGATCTTTGCCTCCAGATGCATCTGTCCAAGGCGGGCAGTCCAAGGCATTGCAGCTTCAGTTGACCTCGAAAAATATGTTCAGCTTCAGAGAGCTGTCTGTTGTCGCGTGCCTTGTCGAGTTGCAGTATAAGCTCATTTACCACAAGGGTCTTTAACCGAATTGCAGAGAAGTGAGAGTCTGACCAAGCCTTTAGTTTCTTCGCTGTATGTTGCAGCTTGTCGTTCAGGTTTAGGTAGGGGTCAGGGGAGTAGGGTGCAGAGGTCCAAGCTTCCTGAACCACTGCATCAAAGTCATCAAATTTCAGCCAGACAATTTCAAATTTGAACCTTCTGTTCACTCTATTAATTGCATCACACGAGAGCAGCAAAGGGCAGTGATCTGAGTAGTTGGAGGTGAGGCCCTGCAGCAGGGCATGAGGGAATAAGTCATTCCAATCTTGATTAAACAGAACTCTGTCAAGTCGGACCAAGGTGGCGTTGAGCTGCTCATTGCTCCAAGTGTACCTTCTACCATGTAAATACATGTCTTTGAGCTCAAGGCTATTGATGAATCCTCTGAAAGCATTGATCAGCCCTCTGTTGATTCTGTTGTTGTTCTTATCAGCAGCTTCAGCAATCAAATTAAAATCACCAACGATAACAAGCGGTCCAGGATTTGCCTGTGCGGTCAGAAGCAGATCAGACAGGAAGGTTAGCTTACACAGAAGATTGGATGCATGTTTTCTTCCACTTCAATTTTAACATGTCTTTCATCAGACTAGAAGAAAGTTTGGTCAACATTGTTTTATTGATATAGTCCTACCTTAGATCTTGGCAATTTGGTAGCAATGGGATGCTATTTTCCACAAGGTCATGCCCACCTTAGATCTTGGAAAGAGGTTTTTTTTCCACGAGTTCACCATGCATGTGCATAGGGGTGAAATCACTGGACGCTCCAACACATTTGCCCCTAGCCTGGTGACACCCTTGAAGAATATTTCCAATCTGCTGCTGAGCGTGCGGGCAATGCAAGAGCCAAAGCAGCATGCTCTATCATATTGCTTACCATGTGGAAGCTGTGCCGCCTTCGTAGCGACTGTGTGTTTGATCATGCCTCCCCCAACGAGGCCAATCTTAAGATGATGGCAGGATGATGCCTCTCTGCTCGATCGCCCGATGCTGCTACTTAGACAGCTAGAGTAGTTGTACAGTCTTTTTCTTTTCCCTTGTTTTTGCTCCACGATTTGTTTTTTTTTTCTTTTTTGTTTTCTAATCTGTCTGTAAACTTTTCGCCACTCGGTACGCTCTTCTAGTACATATGTCGTATATTTAGATGTGTGTTTGAGAAAAAGAGAGAGGAAGCCCTGGCGAGATAAACAACACTCGTATTTCCTCCACCAGGCTGTGATGACTCAACTCACTTGTCATCACTTGGTTGGTCCATCCAGCAACTATGTACATCAATATCTTCATTCCTGACGAAAAAAAATGTTTAGAACTTCAAAAAGGGAAGTTCTTGAAAACAAAGAAAAAGGTGATTTAAAGAGTCATGTGCAGTTCTAGTGCTGATAATCTAATGGATACGTAAGCAAAGATGGGGATTAGTAAAAGGTTGACCACTAGGATTTACTTCCTCTGTCCTATTATATAAGATATTTTGGTAAGCTAAATTAGCATGTCAAAACGTCTTATATATTGGTACTGAGGAAGTAATGGATATTTCGTTGAGAGTGGATATTTGGAACCGAGCTACATGGAACTTGTTTTTTTAAAATTTGAAATCGACATTTTTAAGTTTCTAAAAATCTCGAAAAAAATCTGCGATGTAGATATTGTCCAGATCTACAATCGTGCAAAATTTCAGCTCCAATTTCATTGTATTTTGGTCTATATAAAAAAGACAAATCGGGAAAAATTTCAAAATTTTGAAACTGCTTATTCTTCACCACCAAGATCCACATGTTTGTCTTTTTTGTGCAGCCCAAACTACAACGTATTTGAGGTTGAAAATTTGCACGATTGTAGATCTAGACAATATCTACATCCGGATTTTTTTTCATGATTTTTGGAAACTTAAAAATGTCGAATTTAAATTCGGCCTCCATTATACTCCCTCCGTTTCACAATATAAGATGTTTTAGCCATTTATCATATGCACATGCATAGATATATATCTAGATACATTTGGTGTACATGCACTCTTTTTAGTCTGAATCTAGACAAAATGTGTACTGCCTAAAACATCTTATATTGTGTAACGGAGGGAGTAGGTTTTTGATATTTCGTTGTCTTATATATTGGTACTGAGGAAGTAATGGATATTTGGAGGAAGTAATGGATATTTGGTTGGATACATAAGCAAAGACGGGGATTAGTAAAAGCTGGCAATTCCGCAGTGCTAATAATCTAAACTAATGGATACATAGGCTGAATTTTTCATGCATCTTCACGTGGGCTCATGCTAAGGTTGGCTTGGCGCCTCCCAACAACCGATGCACGTTCATTCACCGAGGACATTGTCAAGTCAAACACGACCAAATTCTCATCACCAGTTCCCCAAACATTTGATTAAAAACGGATAATAATGTTTTGCAAATGTGATTTTACACTTGGAAGTGTATTCAAGCTGCAACTTGCGTTGCTCGAAATGTACTCTGCTACTAAAATATTTTATTCCGGCCAGCTTCACGCTGACCAGTTGCCGGCGTCGGATGCAGATCAGACGGCCACGGGCGCGGCGGATGTTCTGCCGGAAAAGGTCGCCGAATCCAATGAGGCAGATGCCGAGCCCGTAAAGCGAAAGCGGACCCAAACAAAGAAAACAAAAACACCGAAACAGGAGGCGCCGCGTCTCCGACCGAGCCTGTTGGACGGAGGCCACCACCCTCGCCGCCGTGGTGGGGAATTCGTCGTTCCCTCTCGAATCCGCGCAGCGCGGCGAACCTCGCCCGGCTGTCCCGCCGAATCTGCGCTGGGACCCCACCGATCCGGGCGCACAGTAGGGTTTGGTTCGGGCTTGTCCCCTCGAGGATCCATTTCTTGGTTGGATTTTCGGATTGCTCCCTACGCGCGGGCTAGGTTCTTGGCGCGGTTGCCCCGGAGGAGGGGATGGATTTGGCGTCGGTCAACGAGGATCTCGCCGAGATCGACGGGCAGATTTCCGACATCTTCCGCGCATTGCAGTAAGCACGCACGCACGACTGATCTCCATTTCGCGTATCTTTTTTTAGGCCTGTTTCGCGTGTTTCAATTTAGACGTGCTTCGATGAAGTGCTCGCTAGATCTCCTATCGCTTAATGTGATTTCGCGTGTTGAGATCAGATTGTTGACCTGTAGAAAGAGCTTTCTTTCAGGTCGGCAGGCATGTGCTTGTTAGTCACCCAGAAATGGTAATACAATGTGACTAAGAAATGGGAGGTAAATTGGTTGATGGTTGGTTCATTTGTCTGCAGAAATGGGTTCCAGAAGCTGGACAAGATCAAGGATGCCAACCGCCGGAGCAGGCAGCTCGAAGAGCTTACTGACAAGATGCGAGATTGCAAAAGGTTATTCATTTTTTTCTTTGGCGTACCGTACGAACACTTGAACTTGGTAAAATCGGAAGTGTTTGAATGATAAGAACAGGCACACCATTTGGTAGGAGTTCGCGCAAAAAAAAAAAATCTGGTAGGAGTGCGTATATGGCCTCTGTCTGACTCTTGTTAACTTATCCATATGCAATTGCAACTGTTTCACTATCTTATAGTACCAAACATTGCCTTTGATCAACCACTAGCTTATTGCACAGACATATAGCTGGTTTACGGACTTCTGTTGCTGTATGAGTGTCTTCATAAGTCATAACAGCGACAGTGGTCATTTTGCCTTTTTTTTCTTTCTGTGATTTTATAGGCTTATCAAAGACTTTGAGCGAGTTGTCAAAGACGAAACAGGCCATGCTGATCCCAACACTGCTAGAATGCTGAACGATAGAAAGCAGTCACAGGTAAACTCTTTGAGCTCGAGAATTTTTGTAGGAACCTTGCTATTGTGATTCTTCAACCTCCACCAAACCTGACTTTGTCCTATTTTGCAGATCAAGGAATTGAACTCTTATGTTGCTCTGAAGAAACAGTGAGTTACTACTTATCTCGTGATGCCATTTGCCTTGTATTATAGCCACCTTCTGCATACACACCCACAAAGATTTGTCCTTGTGCTGCTAATTTGTGTACTATAAGTGCTCATAATCTTGAAGGAATATGTTTCATCAATTATGGTAACATTTCATGAATACATGTATTGTTTGGATTGCAGACATGCAAGTGAAAATAAGCGAGTAGATCTTTTTGATGGTCCAAGTGAAGAGGGCTTTGGTGAAGAAAATGTGTTGTTAGCATCAAGTAAGTTGAAATATTACAATACATGTGGGCGAAATAATGTGGCTTTGGTGAAGAAAATGCCTTGTTAGCATAAAAAAAGTTGCAATATTACAGTCCATGTGAGCAAAATAATGTGATAGCATGATTCTTCCAGGCTCATAGGCTACAAATATTCCTTCCTTTCTATCTTAAATGTGGTTAACAAATGCATTGAAAGAAAGTAAATGTCTGTGACATGTCCAGAGTGGATTTGTATATCTCTTAGATTATTGATCCCTGCAAGTTTTTTTTCTGTAGACATGACAAACCAGCAGCTAATGCAGCAGGGGGACAGTTTAATGGATGAGACTGACCAAGCTCTTGCACGATCTAAGCAGGTTAGCTTTCTCCTGTAGTGTTCCTTTTTAGGTTCATGGTGGGTACAGTAGTTTGGCCTTGTGGTATGTGTTCACGCTGGGGCTGTAAATTTGAATTATACGACAATGTTTTATAAAATGATTTTCCATTTGATTGTTTGTGCAATTCAACAGTCTATGATTCGTATATTAAAGATGAGCTATCAAGTCTCAAAGCTCTTGTATATTCTTGTCAGGCATGGTGACCTCATATTCTGTTTATACTTTATATAAGAAATTGAAGTGAAGTATTCACATCTCTGTGGATGCAGTATTGCCATATTATTTTTGATATTTGGCTTGGTTGTTTGCCTAATTTAGTGGACGTAGTTTATTTGTGTGTTTCACCTGTATCTCTATGATTCCTGCTGATATTTTATTTCTGTATCGTGCAAGATGTCATCTGTATTAGATTCTTATGTATCACAAGCAAGTTTACCATGCAGTATATATTTAAGTGTGCTAAGTTTACTCTCTTGGAGGGAGTTGATCTTTGAAGGAAATGTGCATATCAGTTTCTGTTTTTCTTGCATTTATGTCTTACTGTTTGTAGAAAAGTATGCATGTTCACTTTGTTTCCCCTCGTGTATGTGCAAAACTTCTGTCAAGAGTTTATGTATGGCCTATAACAGAGTTTGCGGAGCATCTTCCAAGAAACAACCACTGATTACTAGCAATTGAGTGGTCACCCGTTGGGCTGGACATGTCTTTTACCACCGCGATAGTGGGACTATTGCTTGAGTCCTCTACCTTTTATGCATTTTAATTGCTTTGACTGATGTGATCCAGTTTTTTTTTTTTTTGATAGAACCTTAGTCTTAAACGAGTTGCAGTGCTTTTTGCCTTCATAATAATAATGTGCTTTCACAATTTGTCATTGCCTCCATATACTGATTTGTTGTCTTTTTTGTAGACCGTCCAAGAGACGATCAATGTGGGTTCAGAAACTGCAGCTGCTCTCAAAGCACAGGCAAGGCGTCCTTCCTAATTCTCAGAAAGCAGTCTATCATTGTATCATGCTGTCTAGTTGGGACATACCAGAGTTAACTTTTGATTGCCTCTTACCAGACAGAGCAAATGAGCAGGGTTGTTAATGAGCTGGATTCCATCCATTTCTCCATGAAGAAGGCATCAAAATTAGTGAAAGAAATTGGTAGACAGGTAAGTGCCTCTAGCAAATTTAAACTTCTCTTTGTCGGCTCCGTTGTTATTCACTTCCACTTTCTTAAATAATGTAGGTTGCAACCGACCGCTGCATCATGGCGTTACTTTTTCTCATTGTGGCTGGAGTCATAGCTGTAATAATTGTTAAGGTGAGTGTTTAGCTTCTTCAGTGACATGCTTCGACTAGCTTCTTCACACTAGTTACATGACTTCTGTGTACTACGTACACCCAACTAACTAGGATAAATATTTTCGAAATTATGCGTAACTGGATTTTACACTACCCGATTCCTTTTGACTATGCTCAGGTTTAAAATGCGCCTCTGATGATTGTATTTATCCGTTGCAGATTGTAAACCCACACAACAAGGACATTCCCGACATCCCTGGGCTCGCTCCGCCGGTTAGCAGAAGGCTATTGTCCATTGTAGAGGGCAAATGAGTTCCCATACATACGTGTAAAAAATCGACGAGTCGCCTTGTGCAGTCGTGTGAAGTTCCTTGAAATCATGTCGCGCAATGCAGTGTTGTAAACTTGTAATGCTGTACCAACGGGATCCATATGCAAAACCAAAGGGTTACCAAAACCAGTGTAAAAGTGTATGTTGTTATTATTCTCCTGGCAAGCAAAGCGGGTTTTCTTTTTTGGCAAGGAACCGTGTTTCCTGTGAACATTCACATCTGCATACCGTACACAGCATATGGAATTATGGATCCTTGCAATATACTCCCTCCGTTTCACAATATAAGATGTTCTAGTTAGCTCACATGTTGGCTAGATGCAAACTCAAATGAGTGTACATACACATTAAAATATGTCCACATACATCTAGATACATGTGAATGTGGACAAAAGGTTAAACATCTTATATTTAGGAACGGAGGGAGTACTGTAATACACTTGCACACACATACTTGAGATGCAAACAGAGTTTTTTCTTGTGCTGTAAGCTGCTGTGTAGTGAATCGGTAGGGAGCACGTTAGGGACTCAGAGAATCAGAGAGATAGCCACTTTGACCATAATAAAGAATGTTGCATCACATGAAGCTACATTTCGCAGGTCATGCTGCACAGGGGCGGAGGTTTCATCCCCATATTTCTAGATAAATATGTTAGTACGATGCCTGATTAGGTGATGTCAATCCATCTCCACTGTATGGATAAGCTAAAGAACATCTCCTTGGACCTTCCTATGCAGTCACCTGTTGATCTCACTCCAGTAATGCTACAGACTTGTACTTCGCTCAAACTAGTCGACTGTACTGCCGGGCCGAGGAAGGGTGGCTGCAGTACAAGCTGTACTCGCTCCCGCTCTCTCGGACATCGACACAATGGCGACACTGTGAGTAGTACGTACTGCTCTGCTGGCGATAAAAAAAGTAGTACAACACCTCAAATCCACGAAAAGCTATAAGTACGATCAATCGGTAGGATTAAATCCTGAAGAAAAGAGGATCGACGCCAACATATTCCTGTCAGCTTCTTTACAAGAAGAATGGCGTATGCGAGGAAGTTCCTGCAGGGTCGAATTGGGAACACATGGGATGCCATTTGTTGATCAATCGAGCTCCAGATGACTTCCTCTCATGTGTTCTCAGGTCGCCCCTGTTGGAGCCCCCTCGCCGGACATCGATCGATTGCTTGATGCATGGTGAGTCTTAGCTGAGGTCAATTCAGTGTTTCACCTCTTCTTCCTCCTCTCGATTTCTTCAGAGATCGAGCTGGTAAAATCGGCAACATTATGTTTAGTTCGAACGACTGTGGTAGCGAAGGCGAGCTTCCCATGAGCGCACACGGAGGGACGCGGCGGGCAGGTTGCTCTTGGACAGGTTTGACAAGACAAGATTTCCAATTGTGCATTTGGTACTTGCTCCTGAACAGGTTTGGTCGGTTTCCAGCCAAATAGAGTTTCTTCCGACAAAAAGATTCATACAAACAAATGATAGGACAAAGATGGGGGTGCCGACTTTTGGAAATCAGAGTACTGTCAGCACGCATGCATGATTGCATGATATGCTCTTTTAGTGTAGCGCCATGCTGCTCTGCTGGTCATAAAATGATTATTAGCGCAAATGACAGTGAACAGCTTCGGTCTTTGCCCTTGTTTGCTCGCAAGTGTCACCAAGTTGGCTTGCTCATCTTTGACCACTTTCTTATATCTTAATTTTTCATCGATCGACAAGGCTCAAGAGGGTCTCATGCATGGTGCTACCGCATTCACACTTGTCGGCGCTATCGCGACGAAGAGAGCACTATGGTCAGTCAACTGACGATGAGCTCCGCATTAGTTTTGATTTGATTAATTTGGTGGAGATGCGGCTGTTAGGAAGTTGGAAAAGCAAAAGTATTGGTCATGGACAGATTGTGACGTGTGTATAAATATCCACCCTGAGTGGCTGAGTGTGAGTTTATTGTCTGAACTGGACCTCTTCCGATTGACAGATTAGCTCCATGGAGAAAAAATGGCTTCACGAGAAGGAAACAGCGGGCACCACGGTATGGAGCTGCCTTCCAACTTGCAGAGTCGGTTTCATAAGGGACCAAAAGAGGAAATAATGCAGAATTGACCCTATGTGATCACCGGAGGAGCCGATTAATTCAGGAACTACTTAACTGAACTGGAATATTTGGCGGTAGGTAGGCTAGCAGCATCGTTGATGCTTGGACATCTGGGATGATTTCGTCGAGTTAGGCAAACGCAATATCAAATCCATCGTTTCAATATCAACTAGATATGCAATGCGTTCCCACTCTTCCACGCCTCGCGTTATCACAATTCACAGCACCTCCCTGTTGTCTTTTAAGCCCCCCCATTGTTTAACTCAGCTTCGTTATTTGACTTATTTCTAAGTTTATGCTGAGAACTATATGATCTCAGAAGAGCATAAGTCAAACTAGTTTCATGGGTCTCTTCGAATAGAGTCAACGAACTGAGTGAACCGTCTCACCAGGGAACGCAT
This sequence comes from Poa pratensis, assembly GCA_947311845.1. NCBI lineage: Eukaryota > Viridiplantae > Streptophyta > Magnoliopsida > Poales > Poaceae > Poa > Poa pratensis. The sequence goes on along the minus strand of CAMZMU010000096.1, from coordinate 52,838,399 downwards.
CAATGACAATGTACTGTGATAGTGGGAACATTTGTTTGTTGGGAATTAACCAAAAGGTTGTTTTCATTACAAACGACTATATGAGCACTTGCTTTGTTCTCTAGAGCATCATCGACATACTTATCAGTTTTCTCGTGGCAAGATAATAATGCAAGGCCGGATCAGTTTATCTTTCTTTCTTCTGAGGGAAATAAATTCGAAAACAATTTTTTTTTTTAGATAAAAGGCTCCAAGAGCCTAGCTTTGAATTAACAAAGCCATCAACTGGCAAGGCTTACAACGGATTACAACCACGACCGCTGCTGGGGATACCAGCTTACTATACAAGCACATAACAAGAGGAAAACAACATCCTAAAACAGGGAGAGCACGACTACAACAAGCTAGAGGCTTGAGGTCTTCGACTCGAACAGTTGAAAAGCCGAGGATGTCGCCGACGCAAGCACCGGAATCTCCGCCAACCGACACTGAAGTAGCAACCCCCCGCCGCAGACCAAGCCATGAGAACCAGGAGAACGACGCCGATCGAGGTCTCAAGGCGCAGCACCTTCAGGAAGGGGACGACACCGAAGTGACGCTGCTGCGAGACCCAGCAAGGGTCGAGGTTTTCACCTCGAGACCACCGATCATGATGGGGGCAAGGCGCAGCTCTACGAAAACGCCTCCAAGAAGGGGAGTGGCGCACAAAGGCGTCACCGTCTTCGGCACCGGTACCAGACCGGGCAAGGCTTTCGCCCGAGCTGTCGGACACAGCCACCCATCGACCACTCCCAAGAGCTGACTCCAAGCGCCAGTGGTGCCCTCACGGCCATCCACCCTAGGAGGCAAGGCGAGAGCACCAGGGGGCAATGGGGAAGAAGAAGAACCGAGTGGACACAATGGCGACGATCACATGGCGGAGCACCCACGGTGGAACAACGGTCGCACCGGAGGAGCACCCGAGCGCCCTCAAGCGCGGACCTTTTCCTCCCAGGACAGACAGAGGCCGAACAGGGACAAGGTGGGGGACGACAGATGCCACCGGCAGGAGCAAGCACGGAGGAAGGGTGGGAACGAGGGAGCCCCTGCTCCGGTCCCAACGGCGGCGAGTCACCCAGACTGCGCAGGCACAACCCTTCTCCAAGAACACCAGCAGCCAAAAGGTGGACCACCCTCGCACCTCACCCGCGCCCACGCGCAGAACTCCGTCGATCCAGCCAGCCGCACCAAGAATCCCAGATCTGAAGCAAGAGGGCACACCTGAAGAGCATCGGGCGGCAGAGGTCGAGCAGGCAAGCTCCACACCTGAAGAGCATTCGAAAACAAAATTGGATTCCGTAATAGATAATCTCGTTTGTTTCTTCATCTATGCTGAAAAAAATCTTGACCGGTCTATTTCCTAGTTGGCCAAGAAAAAAAATGACCGGTGGACAGTAGGCGGCAGTAGCAGCCGGCGGCAGCTGAGTAGGAGCCGTGCGCGCGCGAGTATATGGTGCCCGCCCAAGGCCCAACCGCACCCCAACGAACGCGGCACCACGAGGGGCGGCCGCCGGTTGACTGACGACGTAACGTATCCCCTCGATTCCTCACATGATTCGTGCTGAGTTTTATATACGATGATCTCATAGCATCCGTCTTTGTGAAAGCCAATTCGCTTCTCTTAACTCTGTTTCTTCTGAACCCGTTCTTGGGCTGCTTCCTATCTCCATGGACAGCTGAACTCAATCGTGATCGGTCGGGATGGGGTGCTTCGCGTTCAAGAGCGGCGGAAAGAGCAGCCGGCGGCGGGCGTCTGGCGGCGCCAAGTCGCCGGCGGTTGCTTCCGACGGGCCGAAGAGCAAGGCGTCGACCGCGCCGACGACGCCCGCGAGGAGCATACAGGAGCTGTCGGAGGAGAGGGGCGCGGCGCGGCTGCGGGTGTTCGGGCTGGAGGAGCTCGGCAGCGCCACCAACGGCTTCAGCCGCGCGCTCAAGGTCGGCGAGGGCGGCTTCGGCGACGTCTACCGCGCCTTCTTCCGCTCCGCCGCCGGCGGCCGGGTCGTCCTCGCCGTCAAGCGCCTCAACAAGCGCAGCCTCCAGGTCTGAATAATCGTTCATCAAAAAGCCTTGTTTGCCGTTGAGACTGCTCTAGAAAAAACTTAGAGCTCCATCACAATCTTAGCATACTTAATGGTAAACACATCCACCGGGACAAGGACATCCACACATGTCAACTTCAATCACAGAATTCGCGCAAAATATCAACCAGTAGAATTCAGAATCACGTTCTAAACCAACACCATCAGCTTAAATAATTAACTACAGTTCCTGTTTAAAAAATTAACTGAAGTTCACTGTCTTTGAGCATTTCAGGGGCACAAGCAGTGGCTTGCCGAGGTCCAGTTCCTGGGCGTCCTAGAGCACCCGAACCTAGTGAAGCTCATCGGCTACTGCGCGGTGGATTCAGACGCCGGCAAGCACCGCCTGCTGGTCTACGAGTTCATGCCCAACAAGACCTTGGATGACCATCTCTTCAGCCGAGCGCACCCGCCTCTTCCCTGGAGAACCAGGCTGCAGATCATGATCGGCGCCGCGCGCGGCCTCGACTACCTCCACCAAGGGCTCCCAGAAGTTCAGGTTTTGTTGAATTCTTTTGATCCAGCAGATCGAATTCTTTGATTCAACGAGATTATTCGAGATGTTGATCCGTGGCGGTTTGGTGATGCTGCAGGTGATATACAGGGATTTCAAAGCGTCCAACGTGCTCCTGGACGGCGACTTCAGGCCGAAGCTGTCGGACTTCGGGCTGGCGAGGGAGGGCCCGACGGAGGGGCGGACGCACGTGTCGACCGCGGTGGTGGGCACGCACGGGTACGCGGCGCCGGACTACATCGAGACGGGGCACCTCACGGTGAAGAGCGACGTGTGGGGGTTCGGGGTGGTGCTGTACGAGATCCTGACGGGGCGGCGGTCCGTGGAGCGGAACCGGCCGGCGGAGGAGCAGAAGCTGCTGGGCTGGGTGCGGCGGCACCCGCCGGGAGGGCACAGCTTCAGGACCATCATGGACCCGCGGCTGGGCGGGCGGTACCCGGTGGCCGCCGCGCGCGAGGTGGCGAGGCTGGCCGACCGGTGCCTCGGCAGGAACCCCAAGGAGCGGCCGGCGATGAGGGAGGTCGTGGAGGAGCTGGAGCGGGTGGTGCAGATGGAGCCGGCGATCCCTCCTGCTCCGGCGACGGTCAAGAGGTGATCGATCGATGTGTCAAGAGGAAGAGCTAGCATACTCGCACGGCTGCGTCCACAAGTGTACACACGATTGCTGACCGAGTGAGAGCTGTAGATTAATCTGAGTAGACGAAGCCACCAAAGTGTTAAGGTTAACCATTTTAAATTGCAATGCATTATTTGGTTATGCACGATTGCCCCTGCCCGCGATAAGGTGGATGATACACTAAGCAATGCGATAATTATTTTCAAAAAAAAAACAATGCGATAATTCAAATCGGCAGACTCTCTGTAACAAATCAGAGGATTTTTTTCAAAAAACAAAATCTGATGATTACTGTGAAATAAAAACGACAGATACGAGATTGCGCCGGTGACATTCGGAACCCTCCCTCCCCTCCCTGCTCCTGCTCGCCCCCCGCGGCGACGCAGGGGCGAAACCCTAGCCGCCGCCTCTCCGGTCCCTCCCTCCCCTCTCCTCCGCCGCGCCGCCGCCGGTGGGCGTCGCCGGGCGAAGTCCGGGCGGCGTCGGCGGCGGCGTGGCCTTTCTCTCCCCTTCGCTGGTTGGTGGTGGCGCGGGGTGCTGCGGCCGGCGGGGGCGTCGTGCTGCTCGGAGGGCGCGGCGGCGCGGTCGCTCGGCGACGGCGTGGCGGCTCCGTGGCTCTAGGTGCCTGCGTCGGCGGCAGCCGGGGCGGGTACGGCAGTTCTGCTGCGCCCCTGACCTAGGGAGGCGGGAGCGCCTTGGGCGGCAGGTCGTCCGCCTCGGCCATGGCGGGCATGGGCGGCGGCGGCGCTGCGACCTGCTGTTCTGCGTGGAAGGCTTCGGTCGGAGCCATCTGGGTCTTCGAGCTGGGGATGGGGCAGGGGCTCCATGCCCGCTTCGAGCCCGTCGGTGTTCCGCCCCAGATCTGGTGCTGCCGGCCGCCATGGGGCTGCCGGTCGTCGATCTGGTGGTGCAGCTTTCTATCTTCGTCTCGCTTCGGTTCGGTGGTCTGCAGAGCTTGGACGCCGGGGCGGCGGCCCTGGAAGGTGGGAGTCGTGTGGGTTGGCGGGCGAGCCCGTGACTCTGGTGCTGCCGGAACCACGGCCGTGTGGACGGCGTGGGGTTCGGTGAGCTGTGCCCCATGGCAGTGGTGTGGTGGTCGTCTTGGCGGCTCCCCTACCCCTGTGTGGGAGGTGTAGAGAACATACCAAGGGGAAACCCTCGCCCAGGACGTTTGTCCAGGGCCGCGGCGGCGGCGTCATTGACGTCGTCCCCTTCTTGAAGGCGCCGTTGTGGTTGTTCTCCCCTCCTATGTGCTTCGGGTGAAAACCCAAGATTCTCGGATCGGGCGGCGGCGGCGCTTTGCGTCGTTCTCTTCTTGAAGACGCCGTCTTGGAGCTCACGGGTAGCTCTCTGGAGGTTTGGTGTCGGAGGTCCCTTCGGCGTGCTTCCTCCGGCAAAGCTTGTGACTTGTTCTGCATTCGCGGTGCGTGGACTCCTTGGTTTGTCTCAGCGAGCGGTTGCTCCCCTGTTGGCTGTCTCTACGGAAGCTGGGCAGGTCTCGGCGGTGTGCAGTGCTTGTTGGTGCGCCGGTCTTGGCCGTGAGTTCGGCCCGACGACTTTGCCCGTGTTGTCGGTGTGCAGCGTGTGTCGGTGTGCCGGTCTCCCCCCGACGGCGAGCTTCGGCCCAGCAGTTTTGCCCGCCCTGCTAGTTCACAGTGTCTTCGGAGTAGTTCGTAGGTGGCGCCGCCCTCGCTGGTGCTTCTTCGGTTGTCCTTCCTGTGTGTGTGTGTGCGGATCGTTGTTGTAAGCTGGGTTCAGCACCTTGTACCCTTGTCGCCGTTCGGGGCGTTATTAATTTAACGTCGGGCCTTTGGCCTTGTATCTATAAAAACGACAGATACATGATTCAAATTCAGAAAACTAATGACTTCGGTGTTCAGATCGAGCACTAAATAATACTCTGTACGATTCAAATTTTGACCTTGCATGCTGCACTAAAACAACAAACATACTTGGTTTTTGGGCTATTTGATAAAATGCCCTCCTTTACTTTGGCATTTGCCCCAAAGGAAACATTTACTTTGGCATAGATGAAATGCCCTGCTTTACATTGTCCATTTGCTAAAATGCCACCGTTTGGGTGATTTACTTGCTAAAACACAGAGCGTCATACACTTCTCCGCGAGGCAGCGACTCCGACTCCACCTTTGTCTTCATGGAGTCGGAGCTGCCAAGGATGAGCCTTTGTGGTGACGATGACTAGACTTGGGTCTTTGGTTGCAGGGCTTCGTCGGCGCATACTCTTTCTCCTACAAGCTTCGTTACAAGAGTTGGAGCTGTCCGACTGTTGACACGAGGGGCCGACTGTTTGGCATGGGCAGGCATGAGGAGCCGGCTGCGGAGGCTGCGATGAAGCCCGCTCCGCCTCCCGCGCTCCTGCGCGTGGGTGTTGTCTCGCTAGATGCGCCGACCGTCTGCCCTCGCGTCACCCATGGCGCCCGTCCTCCGGTCGCGCCCCGCGCCGGCAGTCACGCCGACGCCGTCTCCCTGCGCCCGCTGTGCCCGCCTCCACCACCTGCAGCTCTGCCGTCCGCCGGCGCCTCGCTCAAGTCGGCCGGCGCGCCTCTGCAGCTCTTCCGCCCCGCCCCTCGCCTCGCCGGCTTCGTCGCCCCTGCAAGGCAGGCGTGCCGCCTCCAGAGCCTGGTGGTGGGCTCCTTGGTGCTGGCCCCGCGCACCCACATCGTCAGCGGTTTAATCCTCGACGCGCCTTCGTTGGCGTCCTGCACTCGGCCGGCGCGTCGGGTCGCCAACGCGGCGCCGGGGGCCGCGCCCCGTACCTCGGCCTCCTCCGTCGACGGCGTCTCGCTGCGGCCGTTCGGCCAGCCCCCTCCGCCACCTGCAACCCTGCCGCCCAATTTCCGGCCGACGTCCCTCGGCTGGGTCGCACCCGCGGGATCTGGGCCTGGTGCGGCCGACCGCTCCTCCTCGCACCGGAAGCTGCCGGCGGCGCCCACGACGCACAGCTCTATCTCCCTCCATCCCCGCGGCCTCCTGCCTCCTTTGGCCTCCCTGCCTAGATCTGCGGTCGTCACTACCCGTCTCTCCGGCAGTCGCCCCTCGTCGCTTGTCTCCTCACCGCCGCCTGGCCCCACGATGCGAGCAACATTCCTTGAGGACGGCGAGTTCATCTCGGCATCCACTGATGCGTCCAACGTCCCCGCGCCGTCCTTGACACGCCCTGATGAGCCTGCTTCGGCCGCGAGGCATCTCTGGAGCGTGGTGGTCGGCTCCCTCGTCCTGGTTTCCACCTTCCCTATGACATGCGAGGCCGTCAACTTGGCAGGGCATCAGGCGGGTTGCCCTCCCTCTGCGTCTCCAAGACGGATGGCGCCGGTTGGCATTTTGCGCGTTCCCTCGGCCCTCAATGCCGCTTCGTATGGACGCTTGACGCGCTCGGTGCGCTTCAACGTGCCTGCCCCCCAGATCTAGAAGGTGACATCAACCCCGCCGCATCATACCGCCACGTCTCGCCACTTGCTCCAGCGGCCACTCTCTACGGTGGGGAGGCACTCGAGGAGCACGTCGCCGGATGGGGACTGGACCCTAGTGCTCTCCCGGCATGCGCATCGCGTGGAGTATTGTACGACTCGACGGGGCGACTTTTCAAGGTCGGGCCGCCCCCCTGCACGTCGTCCCTCATCAAAACCAGTCGCAAATCCCCGTTCGAACTCCTCACCCCGCCAACGCAGCTCCCCTCCGTCTCGCAACTCCGCTGGACGTCGTTGTCACCGGTGTCGTGCGCGCCACCACCTCGTCACCGACTGTCGGGACTTAGTCCTTTGAGACCTCTGCAAATGTTCGGGCCACCGATCCTGGGAGTGCTGCAACCGCGCTGGCCGCGCTCCCTCCTCGACACCTCCTGTCATCTCGCGGCCTCCAACCTCTCCGACGGACAAGCCTCCCAACTGCCAGCCCAACCGTGACCGGGAGCGTGCGCGCGAGCGCTCTCCTCGCCGGCACGGGGATGGCTTCGATCGTCATGAACGCCACCACGCCTCGCCACCGGTCGCGCCTAGAATCCGGCCGGCAAGCGTTCCTCGGCAACGTGTGATGCCAGTCAGCACGCTTCGCTCATTCACGGACGTGCTCATGGCACGCCCGGAGATGGACGTGTACTACTCCGCGGCGACGTGTGTGGTGCTGGCCAACGAGAGGTGCTACAAGATGAGCGTGGACGGAGTACTCTCTGCGGAGAACGAGAGGGCCGGCCTGGGGCTGCTGCAATTGCAAGGAAAGGACGACGACCGCAAGGCGACTGAGTCGGAGCTGCATTTGCGCCTGTCAACGGTTGCGTCTGGGGAGGTGCTGCCGCAGGCCTCTCCTCCGACTCTGGAGTGCTCCCCATTGGTGTCTGGTCACCACACTTCTCCGGGCGCGGGCCCCACCATGGTGTTGTTCTCGTCTGGCAACACGTCGTGCGAGAAGGGACATCCCAGTGAGGAAGCAGAGGCTGAGGCTGTGGAAGGGGAGATGCAGCAGCTCTTGCCATGCCTCGACGCGCTGGGTCAACACGTGATGCTACTGGATGGCGAGGAGGTGGCGCACGAACACAGCCTTGATAACGACGACGACTCGGTGAGGGGGGAGTTTCAGCCCGTTGCGGACGCCATTGACGCTGACGCGGAGGCTGTTACGCTTTGAAACCTCCTCGTCGCTAATGCTGATGACGACACTGACGACGATGATGATGTTTATGCTGGTGGTACTGCTCCGTCATCAGGCACCGCGATACGTTGTGTCACGGATCTGTTCAGCCTGCCGGCTGTGCCGTTGCTACCACGCGTCTTTCGTCAATGCCACGTGCTCCTGTGGCCCTGCCTGCCCCCCGACCGTCGCAGCAGCAGTCTCACGACGAAGCCACAACTCCTGGCAGTCACAAAGCGCAACGTGTTCTTCACAAGAAAATGGGGCTTACTTTGGAGATATGCCCCTGGTGAAGGCTAGGAAAGAATTCGCGTACACCTGCAAGTCTCGTTCTCTGATTCGGCAATCGAGGGGTTGAGGAAACTCTTTAGGCTGAACTTGCCGTCCATGACGGCAACCGATGAAGCTTTGATTGGCCTTGCTGGACCAGGGGGAAGCGATTTCCCGCCATCGGCGGCGCTGGACGTCTCCGCTTGATCCGCTTCCTGGTCCCAGACCGCGCCACATAGTCACATTTTGAAGAAATGACGATTTATCTTTCCGAGAGACTGGACGGAGTAGGATGATCTGGATCTTCGCGGGGATACTTTTCTCTCATTTAGTAGGCCCTGAGTTGTATGGTTCTTTTTATTTTGGCTTCGGCCGTACCATGTTTGCCTCCTATGTCAATATAAAAGGCGAAGCTTTTGCCTCATTTCAAAAAAAAAAAAAATCGAACACTGAAGTCCACTTTTTTTTTTTTTCTTATAGCCTTCGTTGATGCTGCCCCTACGCACGCACACTATGGCAAGGAAGTGATTCCTCGCTTCCACGGTACCATGTTCCTCCTACTCTCCTCCACCCGCCTCAACCTCAATCACGCTGCGTGGCGCTGCCTGACCCGGTGTCGCTGCTCTTCTCGTCGGCTGGTTGCACCTCCCAGCCTGCTGCAGCGTCCACCATCCAGTAATTCCCGAAGCATTCCTAGGCCGCCAATGCCTCCCACCGCGGCTGCTCACTTTCTTATTAGGAGCAGTACTCACATAGTACTTGAAATGTTGTTAGGCTTGTGATTCCATACACCCCCTACCTCACAATCGCATAACTGTACCAGCTCGGCTCGATGGAATCGCTGAGCCGAGCCGAGCGAGCCGAGCCAACGAGAGCCGAGGCGATCGCTGGTAAAAAGAATGAGATAAGCAACCGCAGGATTCGAACCCTGCATCTCCATCGATGCGGCCACGGAGCGAAACCAATGGGTCGCGAATAGTTTTGTGATTGAAACAGAATGCGAGCCTATTTAGAATGAGAACTGAATCACATGATGCGTACCGAAGGGGTACCACGCCGAAACCCATATCCAAAGGGTAGGGCCAGGGTAGCCCGCCAAAGGCCATATCCAAAGACCGTCCATATCCAAAGACCGTGTCTGTTTTTTTTAAAGAGAAATACAGTGTCTTTGTTGATAGGTATACGGTGTAAGTACGTATCAGTTTTTTTGGGCCCACGTCCAAGATGCACGTACGTAGCAGCCGCCGGTTTTGAAGCACGATCTCCGATCCTTCCCGGATCCTGTGGATCGTTCGCCATCCCCGCATTAGGCAAGGATACGGCGGCGATCATCCGGAGTCCTCCCACCCCGCCTGCCCACCATCTAGGGTTTTAACCCCTACGTCGCCGATCGCCTATCCTTCGCAATCCCCGGACGTCAAGGATACAGCGGCGATCGTCTGGGTCCTCCCGCCTCCGCCTGCCCACGATCTAGGGCGATATAGGGTTTTGATCCCCCTGTTTGTGCAGCCGATTGATCTTGATGTCTGCGACGGATCCTATCCCACGTTGAGGTTGTCTTGCGCACCGCCGTTGAGCCCAACTTCCCGTGGTTGCCCAGATTGCCACCAACGCGCAGAAGGTGAGCCTCCGTGCCACATTGTTATCCCCGTCTTATTCCATGTTCTTTCTGAGATGTATTATCGCATTTGTGCTCAGGGTTTAATTAGGTAGTTCAAATTTGTATCAAGTTTTGGGACATTGTTTGTTGATCTACATTACACAATGAATTCGATGCCGAGGTTTTATGTTGATGCATGAACACATGGTCGTATTACAACAGGGTTACAGCTACGTTGGTTATGCTGTGATGTTGGTTTTACTTGTTTGGACAGATGGAGGGTTCTATGTCAACTGCGATTGACCAGGAGGAAGTACCTACGGATGTTGATGACTCCAGATTGGAGGAAGTAGTTATTTCATCCTCAGAAGATGATGTATCTGATGATGGCAGTAGCATTTTTGGGGATTCTGGAGCTGAGGATGATAATGTGAGTCAATCACAGTTCATTTTATTTATCCCGATTGTATGGGTATATCATGTCATTGAAGTTTTACTCCTTGTTTCAAATTGTGTAGATGGATATGGATGATGAAAACAACAACACTGACTCAGATGATGAACCCACTCTAGAAACAACGAGTGATGTATGTGTTTACTTATTTCTTACTTGCCTTCTTCCAGTTGAATAGACATGTAATTCTGTAATTCGTTCTTCTGTTACAATTGCGCAGACTATAGTACTCGAACATGGTGAGCATACCTACTATGGGGATTCAGATTTGGAATACTTTGATGATGAAAAAGTGGATGTTCCTGAGCAGTCAAATTCTGAATGCAAAAACGATGTAAGTTGTTTTTATTTCTTTATTGCAATGCATAATCCCGTGCAACAAATCAGAGTGACTTTAACAATTACGTCATGTTGGACATATTTTTTTAGGTGACGGGAAGTTCCCATCAGGACCATAGTAAGCATCAAAAGGTAGTTGATCTTGATATGGATAAACTGGAAAAGTATGCGGCTGTGAAGGCAATGGTCTTTGCTTCCGAAGAGGCGGCCTTTGCGTGGTACAACAAGTATGCCAAGGAACATGGATTTAGCATTCGACGCGACATTGTGAAGAAAGAATTGGATGAATCGGAACACCAATCTTTCGGTACAGGCGGTTTCGTTGCTCCAGGGCTGGGAAACGTGAACTTAATACTTGAAAATGGAAGGCCGCAGGAAAAGGCACTGACCCGAGTCTCGCTGCAACTGTATTGCCCATTTCAGTGTGTCGTTCAACAAAAAAAAGGCTTTGGACTGTTTTGAGATTTCAAGACGATCACAACCATCGAATGGCTGGACCAGATGAAGTCCCTTTTCTTCGATCTCATAGAAAGATCAAGCCTCATCAGAAATCTGAGATCATGTCACTGGCCGCTTCTGGGATGAGAATATTCAACATTATGAGAACATTCATCAGCAAAAGTGGAAAGTATAGCCAGGTAGGATTCGTAAGGAAAGATCTTTACAACTTGTGTTGCCGGGAAAGGAGGAAGATGATCGCAACGGGTGACGCCAACACAGCCATTGGCATGATGGAAAAGAGGAGAAGAGCTGATCCTGATTTCTATTTTGACTACAAGGTTACCAAAAAGGGTAGGTTGAAACATTGTTCTGGTGTGATTCTCAGTCTAGTTACACTCCTGGCCATCTAGTTACACATATATCTTCACTAGGTCATGTTGACCCATATGCAACTCTCTCAACCATCTAGGTCCACTCCTACCACCTTTGGGGTATGTGGACCCACATGCAACACTTTTAGCCAGCTAGGTCAGTAGTCTTGGATGGCTATGGGTGAATAGACCTGTCTAGCTATGAGTGGTACATGTGGGTCCATATATCTCAAAGGTGGTAGATGTGTGCCTAGATGTCTAGGAGTGTAGCATGTGTCCACATACATCAAAGGGTCTAGGGGCAGACCTAGTTGTCTAGGGGTGTTGCATGTGGGTTTACATGTATGAAAGGTGGTAGGGGATATCTCAAAGGTGGTAGATGTGTGCCTAGATGTCTAGGAGTGTTGCATGTGTCCACATATATCAAAGGGTCTAGTGGGGCATACCTAGTTTTCTAGGGGTTTTGCATGTGGGTTTACATGTATGAAAGGTGGTAGGGGATAGGTCATAGATGGGAGGTCTACCCCTACCACGTGCCAAAATGTCTCTTTTCTGCACATTTGGTCAACAAAAAAAATAATGCGTAGTAATTGTGAAAAAAACGAAACTACTTGTCATGGAAGCCTCATTTGGTCATAGTAAACTATGGAAAAAATAATGGGCCATTTCAAGCAGGTAAAAAAAACCACTTGCTTACAAATGGACCCGTTCTACATAGTTTTGCACCCATTTTCTAAGTAAGTGATTTTTTCGACATGCTCGAAATGCCCCATTTTTTCCTACATCCTAGAAAAACCTAATTTGGAATGGATGCAATATTGTCTTGCATTCTTGTAATATTTTCATATTTTTTATTTTTCGATTTTGATATATTTTATATATAAAAAATAAACGGACCGGCCAGAGCGAGCAGGCTGAATCTAGCCCCCCTCTCCTTTTTGTTTTCTTTCACTCGCTGACGGTGGCGAAGGATGAAAAAAATTACTGCAGAGCGTCCAGCCGCACAGCATGCCACAGCCAATTACTGGGCCGGCCCAGCTAGTTCCTCACGCGGCAGCCTCTGGCGCCAGGCTTTGGGCCATTTCGAGCCCAGTGCCGCTTCCGGGAGATGCACAGCGGAGGCGTACAGGGAAATAGTCCCACATCGCCAACCGAAGGACGCCGGCACCAGCTTAAATAGCTGGCCGTGCGGTGAACGTCGAGCTCCTCTCAACATCACTCTCTGATACTCTCCTTGCCTGTGTGGGCCATGGTGTACATGGTCTGGCCAGTACTGGCCTGATCTGATCGCCCGTGCGTTCTCGGTTCGCCTGAGCCGGGTTTGATCGATCGGACTGTGGAACACTAGATCTTGTATATATGGTGGGCATGTTTTTATCATTCTAAAACTAAATTTATTTTATTTCTGCAAGTTAATGGATAGACCAATCTAAATGTTCTTGTTCTAAATTTCAAGGGTGCATCAACGCAAGCAATATGGGCCAATCACACGTGAGGGAGAGAAACTATGATCTTAGCATCCACCATGCAGTTCATAACATAGACATATTTAGCTTCTACTTAACAGTCCATAAAAGGAATTAACATTCCTTAACAACATTCCTTAACATACTTAGCTTCTACTTAGTAGACTTCATGTCACCACTTCACAGGTCAAACTATGGTCAATATAGTGCAACTATCACATGGACTGATGAACCATGTCGACCATTTTTTTTGTAACTATGTTGATTAACTTATTTGCTCTATCACACACTTCTATGTTGTCACATTCCTTTTTCTTCTTTTAAAAACATTTTTTCAAAAAACAAACATGTCCATATTTGTTTGTTCGAATCTTAAGAAAAGGTAGTCCCTATGTACAAAATAACGTAGACAGAATAACTTGGCAGTTCAAACACACTAGTAGTTCATACATCAACAAACATTAGTAGTTCATAAACACATAGTAGTTCGATAGTTCATACTTAAACAGACATAAGTAGTTCCATAATTACAACCTACACATAGTAGTTCGATAGTAATAACTTAGTTCATTACAACGACAAACATAAAGTCTTGCACACATGCATAGTCATCACAAAAGAGAAGACATCATCAGCAGTATATAGATGATGCCTTCAACCCTACTTCACTCCTCCTATTTCACTCCTCACCGGCATATGTCAGGACATTGAGGAGGGCAGCATGGTTGGCCTCACTGCGCAGATCAACACCACGGCGACGAGAGGCAGCTCGGACATGATCCACTAGGCCATTCCTAGTGCCATCCCTAGGGATCTTCTTGCTGGCATGGAACTTGCAGAAGTACATATCATCGGCATTGATGTAGGCATCAAGTCCCTCGTCCCAGAGCTTTTCCTCCACCTGACTCTTGTACGAGTCAAAGTTGTACTCCTCCACGTCAGCTTCAGAGGAGCACCAGAATTGTACTGCACAAATACAAGATTAAACACAAATGACAACCAGTTAGTATGGATCCACCTCATCAGGTGGACAAGAAGATGATCTGCACATTGTGATAAGTATGCATGTTTTAACAATCTCACCGACTCGGGGCTGTCATTGGATGCATCATAGTAGTAAGCGAGAAGCTGTTTCAGGAAGGAAGAATAACAAGTTAAAGAAAATGACACACAATTACGGATGTCAGAAATATATAAGTCCTAGCTACTATATATGCAAATGCTTCCAATAATTTCTAATAACTAGATATGCACAACAACTACAATTTGTAAATGTACTCATAGTGACTACAACAATTTGAACATTGCAAGGTAAAAACCCTAGTTACTTAGAGCATTTTATAAAAACCAACACATTTGCCGCAAACAATTTCATCCAGGGCCTATGCATCAAATTTATTCAAATGAACTACTCATAAACACAATAAAAAATATGTGAATGCCACAGATGCAATCAAAAGTATGAAGGCAGCAATTAAATAAAGTCCTACACATTTGCAGCAAACAATTTCATGTTGGGCCTATACATTAAAATATATTCAAAAGAACTACTCATACACACAATACGAAATATGTGAATGCCACACATACAAGCAAAAGTATGAAGGCAGCAATTAAATAAAGTCCAACACAATTGCAGCAAACAATTTCATCTTGGGCCAAATATTTAATCTGTGAATGACACACATGTACTCAACACTAAAAAGGCAGCAATTTAATATAGTCCAGTTAATATTTCAAAACAAACACTTGTTCATTTCTTATCTGCAAACACCTTAATTAATCCCCAAAAGTACTCTACTTAGTAAGCCTGAAACACCTTAATTAATCCCCAAAAGCATGATATCTTCCGTTCCAGTCTTGTTATCACAAGCGCTAATTAATATGTCCATTTTAAGCTACAAATTAATCTGCAGTTTAATTACTGTCCACAAAACAGTTAGACTACATTGGACATCAATAATTTTAGGAAATTAACCATAGCTACTTAACCCAGTGGCAAGATTTATCCGCATCCAACCCTAGTAAAATCTAATGGACGCTAACAGCAAACCCTAACCGGTAAGAGAAAACACTAACTAATCTAATGGATTCCAGTACTTGCATATGAAGATAGCATCAAACCCTAGTCAAATCTAACAAAAATTGCATCAAACCCTAACGGCTAATAAAAAACCAAATCAATCTAATCGATTGAGGGCGGAATATGCATGAACTTACCTCCGCATGCGCCAGTGCGGCAAGGTCGCCGCCAACGCCCTCCTCCAGCGGCTGCTCCACAGGGTCGCCGCCGACGGCTGTCATCTGGAGCGATTCTTCCGCCGCCGGGGCATGCATCTGCTCCCCGACGCGGACTGCATCGTCAGCGCCGCCCGTGGCTGCAGCTACCTCCGCCGCCACGCCTCCCGAGACATCGACGCCCTCGACGCCATCCGGAGCGCCGCCTCCCGATTCGATCTGCGGCACCAGATCAGCGCGGCCTCGACGTCCGACATTGCTGGCCGGAAGAGGTTGGAGCTCTCGTCGTCGTCGGAGGGAGAGGAGTGGGCGGGGCGGTTGGTTTTTTTTTGCCGAATTTGGGGGAAATGGGAGCGGAGGGGTGGGCGGTGCGGCCGACGCAGCCTCTTATACCGCTGCCGTTTCGGCTCCTCGAGACACATCACCCCACAGGACACCTCACCGGTACAGGTCACCACCGTACGTTTTTTTTATAGATTAAAACGGCCTTCCTTTATTGATTATTAATGTTTACTGGAAAACAAAAAAGATCTGGAGTCTCGCCCAGCCAGACGTGGCGCACGACGTACAGAACTGCGCGGCCCATACAGGGCTCTTTGTACATGGCGGTCAATTTTCTTCTCAATTTCTCAATTATTCTGTTATGTCAAAAAAATAATACTCCTCATGTCATGTATTGCAAATAGTAAAGTACTTTGAACAAATTACGACATAAGCATAAAATAAAGTGTACATTAAACATCAAATACTTGAACCACTACATAATTAATGGTCACCCTTTTTGCTTGACATCTTGGACAAACTAGTTGATTTCACACATAATCATCTAGAAGCTTCAGACCACACCACCCCGGCTTCCACGGAACCAGAACACGTAGGTGTCTTTAACTCTCATATTATTCTGCTTGACAACAGCCATCCAGTTTGATGTTATCATGGCACCTCCTCTTTTCCATAATGCCAATGGCTGTGTTGGCGTCACCCGTTGCGATCATCTTCCTTGTTTCCCGGCAACACATGTTGTAAAGATCCTTCCTTACGAATCCTACCTTGCTGTACTTTCCACTTTTGCTGATGAACAAGGATAAATGCTAGGTTAAAAAGATACCATTTTGTGCTCGTAAAGATTTGTCCTTGTCAAACGGGTCACATATGGGACCCCAATGAAGCTTTTAGATATCCGCAGGAAATGATCAATGAGGCGACTTTCCTCCTCTCCGGTAAGGTTGGCACCACCCAAATTAGGTTTTTGATGGAGAGTGGCCACAACATTCAAAAAAAGCTCTGCCCCACAACATAGGACAAAAAACGATCATAATTTTGAAATGTAAACATGTTCTGGTCCAGCACATATTCTGCTGACATTTCTCAAAGTAGACAATAAGAAAATCATTGTATCCGGAAGTGTACTTCACGACCTCTCAAAGTGCATGAAATTAAGTATGAACTCCATGATGAATTCACAGGTCATCAACACGAAGCTTAAGACCATCCCCGTTTCCTTCGAAGTAAAACAAATCACATAGATGTCACCAACTCTCATATTCCTCTTCTTCACAACCTCCATCCAGTTTGTTGATAACATGGCACCACCTGTAAGTTTTCCTTTCACCTTTGACTCGCTCAACACCATCTTAACTTTCACATTTTGGGTCTTCTTGAAATAGACTGGAATGAATGCTGGTAGTACAACATTTGGCACAATGTGGTGCATGGTGAAGCTCCTCGAAAAATACTGCATAACAAAAACAAAGTTTTACCATTTTTGCTTTGCCTTTCACGATGTTTGATTTATTAATTGTGCAGACATAAAATGGTTTTGTTGGTAGGTGCTCATCAACTGCACGCTTGAGTGTATCAAATTTTGCATCATCCATTGCAATGCGGTTGGCATACCGGCAGAAAAATTCAAAATCTTACTTATCCTCTTTTCCAGGACCTGCCCGAAACAAATACGTACATAAGCAGTAGTAGTACAGTTGCATGCATGGATAGTCTTTCATGATTATACGTACCTCTGATATGAGGCGTTTTACGCAACTTACGACAAGCACGAACATTACGGGTGCGAGCAGAAATTCCCACCTAATTAAGAAGTGATACATACACAAATTTATGTTCAAATATGGCACTGTGCAGAAATATGTGCAATAACATGATAATTAGGTTGCCCATTTGGTAAAAATGGTTACGAATCATAAGAGATGCCATCCGTAAATCCATCTACACGAAAATGCAGGAATGCTACAGGAAACAGACTAGCATCTGTACCACGCACGCGAAACCCTCCTCACCCACGCGGCCGTGCGTACACCTCTTTCCTACGGACACCCATTCCATGGGCATCCATGAGCCAGCGCTGATCGAGCGTCCTCTACTCTAGGCTAACGTGATCTGCTGCTTAGCTACACGTCTGACGAAAGGCGAGCACATATGGCGGTGGCGGCTAGCGGTTCTAGGGTTTAGCCAAAACCTAATCTAAAAGAGTAGACACGAATTTACCTCGCAAGGCACAATCTTCGGATCAGGTTCGTGATTGGCACCGTAGATCTCCTTGTTGATTGCCTCCGTCTCCGCATCGGCGTGAGCATCACCTCCTCCTACAGCAACCACCTCCGGCGCCACCACCTCCGCCACATCCGCCACAACCGCGTCAATGGCAGTTGCGCCACCCAGATCAGCACTCGCGCCGCAATCCGCCAACGCCTGGTGCATCTCCATCGCCGGATCCGGCCAAACCGAGCTCGACTTTGTTGAAATTGAGTGGGAGGTAGTGCTGGATTGAGTTAGGGTTAGGGTTCTCCGCTTTTTATGAGAACAAAAATGTAAATCGTCCATATACGGCAGGGATCCCCTCTCTCCATGTATATCCTGGTTTTTAGTCAAGATACGTACGGGTGTGGCGCGTACGAATACGGGAACCTTTCGTCCAAACGGGCCCGAAAGGGCCAACTGTGGGTTTGAACCGGGTTTTGGACTACCCATATGAGGGATCGTTCACCTAACCGGTACAGCCAATATTTAATCTCTGCCGTCATGTTCCTTTTATCACAGGATACCCGTTAAAATTTCAAACCTATACTTGGTCATAGTGGTTGAGGTCGCGTGTCTCGCTTGGGAGACCCAGGTTCGAACCCTGCGATCCACTTTTTTACCGCAAATTCCAAACTTACTTGGAGGCTCACGATCCGGCTCGGCTCAAAACAGATCGGCTCCCCCAGGATCGGCTCGAGCCGAGCTGCCTCCGAAGCTGCAATCCTGGCCGTCCTTGTGTTTCCCCTCCACGATAACGCTTCGCCTAGGGGGTGTATGGAATCACACGCCATGTTGTTAAGATCAGCAATACTACCAGCTGTAGCTTTGCATTGATGCTAAACGACTACCTACAGATGGGGTGCTGAGAACGAGGTAAGCAGAAAGAACAGGGCACTATAATTCTTGAAGAAACCATCTGATTACCTTCATTGCAGGAGATCTTTGCATGTATTTTCGCTACATAAGCTACGGTGACAACCAGCATCACGAACAAAGAAGAATGATCATTAACCACAAGGCAGAAGAAGCACGGACCACAACAAATTGGGGCCATGAAATGAGCAGCTTTAAAATCAGAACCAGAAATATTCTTTTCGCTGGCTACTTAACGTTATCTTGTGTTTGCACCCCGTATCGTAACACCGTGTAAAAATTTGGTAAACCCAAGAAAGTTCAGCTTGGCATCTGTTTCTCTGATCCAATCTTGCAGCACGATGGAATGGTGAATTGGAGCAAGATTTAGTTCCTGTACACAAGGAGGGAGGGCAGGTTCTCAATTCAGGATGCACAAAGATCACAATCACAAGTCTGAACTGTGGTAAATGCTGTGTCAAATTACTGTGATCCTACAAACCTGTGCCAACTCCTCAACTGATATGACTCGGTTGCCCTCCTGTTCAAAGTGCTGGAAAGATGTTCCAACAATCTCGTCCCACCTGCCCAGAGCCTCAAGCTGGTAAGGGCTAATAGCTGCAGCACAGAACTCTTCAAAGTCCATACTCCTGTACGCAAGTGGTTCCAACTGATAGACAAACAATGACGATATCAGCAACTTCAACTACCAACTATACAAATGTTATCAGGTAGAAAATACAAGTGAAAGATGGAAAAGAAGTTCCAAACGCAGATACAGACATAACTAACATCAGGCATTAATTCAAAGAAGAAAAAAAACTAACATCAGGCATCAACACGTGATGAATACTCAAACCGATAAGATAACAGGGCCATCACATAATTCATGCTATCCAGCAGAAAGTTGTCAAACAACGGCTTGAATCACAATTAATAGTCTTAAAATTGCAAACTGTGCTTACAAGTAAGATATCAAACGAAAGTCATCAAATGAAACGACCCCGGATAGAATAGTGGGAAGTCCCCTTGCCTGTCAAGCTCCAAATTGATCGGAAATCCCTTTTGGATCTCGGGCACCAGTGCTCCTGGTGCCCAATTTTTTTTTTAAACTTTATTCTTTCGCCAAAAAATCACAAAACAAATCACACAGGTAGTAGTCTACATGTGTGCTTAACTCATAAATTGGCAAAAAAAAAACTCGAAATATTTTGACCTGTGCAAAAAAAAGAAATCTGGGCATGTTTGCACGTTTTTGAATTTGCTTTCACACTGCTGATATTTGTTATTTTCACACAGCCTGCAAATCTTAACATTTTTTTTTGCCAATTTTTCCTATGGTAACAAACATTCAAAACTATGTCCTTGATTTTTTTGAGAATTTATGTGTAACAAAAAAAAAAATTTAAAAAAAAATCAGGGCACCAGGAGCACTGGTGCCCGAGATCCAAAACGCCGCGTCCCAAATTGATACCCTATATAACTAGATAATAAAGAAATTAATTTCAATTGCGGTGGAAACCAAATTCACTCTATAGAAGCACCAATGATGTTAGTTCGGCAGCTATTTTCGAATGATAACTTTGCATGCCTTTTACTTCAAACACAAGCAACGGATTATTATGACATTTGTAGCAGCACCAGAATAATCAAAGAGGAAGTCATCCATTGCTTACGGTCAGTACTAAAAGATCCTTACCGCACGCAAAAGCTCGAGAATTCTTGATTCCTTAATCGCATCAGTCAAATACCGCGTTAGAGCCTGGATAACACCATAAAACAGTATGATTATAAGTCTAGATGGAGACAATTTATCATAACAGTTCATCGGAAGCTAAGAAAGTTTTCCATATGTCTTCATCATTATGAGGTACACCCTCTGATGATATTTGCAAGACACTGGTCCAACATTATATCGAGACCCGCATGGGTAGCTTGCTGGAGCAGGTTGTTGTGCTTGCAGCCTACCCGCCTGCGTTCGACGCTCAGCCTCACATTGTTGGGTGCTCACCTTTCCTCTTAAATAATAAACAAATAATGCCACCAAGGGCTAGTCCTGTGGTTGATTTTTTGTGTTCGAGGAAAAGAAACTCCAACGTATAGGTTTAGTACATGAGCGGTGGTGCTAGATTCATATCTTAGTACTTCAGTGTAAGCTCACCGTTCGAAAGTTGTCCAGTGTCACGACTCCATCTCTAGGCTCAAGTAGCTTAAACTGTAGCCTAAGATACAAGAGTTCATCATCCTTTAAAGCCTTGGATAATGCCTGAGGTATAGAGCTAACTGTTAGAACCTTTAGATTGTCATAAGAGCCAAATTTCAGCTCATGGTAGAAGTTACACAACAACTTGCTGGTACAAATTCATATAAAAGAGTTCCATGGCGAAGATTCAAACAGTTTCTAAGAAAGACGAATAAAAGTAGCATTTGACATACCCCATAGGAACAAAAGCATGTGATCATAAAGTGGAAGATAAAATTCATTGTATTGGCAAAAGAGCTTAGCTAGCATACATAAATAAAGGAAAGAGGTTCGCACTGCCACAATGACATGCATAAGTGGGACCCCCCTTGAACAAAGATTGTTTACCCCACCCATGCACATTTATTAGTAAAGTAAGATCGATGAAACATTGAAAGAACATATACAAATGGGGATAATGTCATGGGGAATCAATAGTATACCTTTAGAGCCAGACGTTTAAGAGGCGTGGCACGAAGGTATTGCTTAATTAACCTGTAGATAAGAACGTCCAGCGGAATCTGCATTTGATCATCCCGCAACCAAGGGTGGGCTGCAGAGAAAACAAGATGGTTTTCACATAAATAGGTTCTACGAAAAAATGCTTCACAAAAAAATACAAAAATATGGTTACATCACACGAGAATAAATAATAAACATTTCTGACAACTTACTCAATGCTTGGACAGCAGTCATTCTTTTGCGGTGATCCTTGTTCAGAAACATTTTCACAAAATCCTTAGCTTCAGCTGACACTGACGGCCATGGATTATCATCAAGGTTGGGATCAGCTCTCAGTACAGATCGGAAGATTCCTGAGTCTGTCCGTGCCCAAAATGGCCGACTACCACAGAGCAAAATATATGTTATGACACCTATACTCCAAATGTCTGCTTCCATACTGTAGGATCTGTGTATAACCTCTGGGGCGACATAATATGCACTTCCAACAATATCATTAAGCCTTTCATCTGCATTATTTAGCATAAGAAATAGTATCTGGTAAGCTAATGCAATATGAAGTAGCCGTTAGTGGAAAAATAATTAGCACAAAATTCATTCCAACCATTAAGGAACATGCCGAGACTAACTCTCAGATATGAATGCGGTCACTGTTGATCTGCAACATCAACACTCGGCCAAACTATAACCGTTGGGTGTATTATATGATGCAGAATGGAGGTAAAGATAACAATATAACCAACAACCAACGTTTTTATATATAACTCAAACCATGCAAAAATCGCGTGTTAAATTTTGTTAGATACAGACTATTTTTATTTTATTGTCATGTCATGCCAATCATCAAGCTGTAGCATAAGACAAAATTTAATTTTCTTATGCGATAAATATCTTTCTTCACTGTTTCTCAACATAAAGGTTATCTCCTTTTCAGTTAACAATAGCATTAATTAACAGAAAAGTTATGAGATCATCTTGGCTTCGAATAAAAAGGACCAGGACCGAGACAAAGAGGCTGACAAATAAAGGTATGGTGGACTCTCATGACATGAAACACGAAAATAAACAACGGATTTGGTGGACGCAGCGGAAAATATAGAAAACTAGAAAAGCGAAGAGACTGACTATGGTGGCAGCGGAAGTGAATCACGGCGGTGAGGGCCAGGACCAGCAAGAGGACCCGTTATGCGCTCCTGACTGCGAAGAAGGTGGTGTCTCTGAGCTAGAAGAGTTAGCAGCAAGACCGACATAAGCTGTTGAGGAAAATCCTGAAGCCACAAGTTGACGCATAAGTCGCACAATATCCTGCTCATTCACAGAGACTGTTAAAGGGGTCGGGATAGGAGCACGAGTCCCTGTAGTCTCTGAAAAAGTACCACGTGACATGTCCCGCATCTTTTTGAAGCAGTAAACTCGATGTGACCAGGCTTGCCACAGTAGTCATAGTGACGACGAGGACGGGCTCCACCATTGGTGGGAGACGGTATAAGAGCCGGAGCACTGAGGCAAGAAGTATCAAGTGCAGTAGTTGGTGTAGTAGGACCTCGAGCAGCGAGTACGGAGGGAACCGCAAGCAAACCAGCACCAAGGAGACGAGTCTCCTCAGCACGAAGCTCAGAAAGCACCTCTGAAATAGGAACACGGTCACGAGCAAACAACTGAGCACGACGGGGCTCAAACTCCTGACGAAGCCCAGACAAGAACTCATAGACGCGCTGAAACTCCAAGTCTGACCTCACAGTCCGGCAACACGGGCAAGTACCACAAACAGCAGTGCGAAGAGAGTCGAGCTGACGCTAGATAGCAGAGCTTTGTGTGTAGAATTCATCAACAGTGGAGTCACCCTGATGAAGAGCATGCTTCTGATAGACCTTAGAAAGGTAGAGAGCATCGCCAGAGGGCTGGTAGCGCTGGCGAAGGTGAGTCCACATCTCGGAGACAGTACTGAGACCCATAAACTCAGAGGCAAACTGAGGTAAAACACTAGAAGTGAGAACAGCCGCAGCACGGGCATCATCATCATGCCACTGAGTGTACACCGTTAGATCATCACGATAAGTGCAAAGAGCATCTGAATAATCGGAAACCTTTTGGTCATAAGCAACAACCATGGCATCATCAGCACTCTTGGCCACATCCCTATCAGCTTGAGAAGCATCCGCGGCAAGAACCAATGGTGGTGGCGGTATAGGAGCAACAGGAGGAACCGGCACGGCGGACAAGAGACCTCGCCAGATAAAACGTCCCAGAGAAGAGAATACCACGCATATGAATGCGCATAAAACCGGTGAACTCGGTGTAGTTAGCACCATCAAAAAGCACCGAGCAACTAGGGATGGCAACATAGCCTGAGGAAGACATTGTACTTTTTTTTTTGAGTCACGAAAATCACGAACAGATCTGGGAGCTCTCACACCGGATGGAAACTGTCCCAGCTGGTCAACGCAAGCTCGATCAAGGGCGGCCGGTCTGGAGTGGGACGGACAAGCTGGAGTGCGCGGACAACCGGAGATGCTGGCCGGAGGAGGGCGTGTCAGGGGATGCCAGCGACGGTGCTGAGTGATGCATGTAAAATGCATACATGAACTTTGCACTTTAATTGCTTATATTCCAATCATATTTGCATCATATAAGGGTCATATCAATGTTTTATAATGATTTTTGGGAATATTCATTTATTTCCTATTTTTATGGAATTAACCCTGCACAGGCAGAAAACCCCGTTTCTTATTTTAATGTTTCAGGGACCCAAACGTCAACGAAATCACCTGGAAATTTACGGGCGTCAATATTTGGAAGGAAGAAGACCTGTGGGCGAAGAAAGCGAACAAGCGGAGGCCCGAGGCCCAAACGGGGTGGCCCACGCGGCCAGGTACTGTGGCCGCGTGGGGCCCACCCGTTTGGCCCTCGTGGCTCCGTTGCCGTCGATCTTCGCTCCACCGACATAGTCTTGACCTAAAAACGCCTATAAAAAAGGTCCCCCGACGTTCTCTGGAAGGAGCGCCGCACAAACACAGAAACACCGAAACGGAGATCAGGAGCTGCAGATTGGAGGGGAAAACTCCGGCGGGGCGCTGCCGGCGTGGTCTCCATCTTCTCCATCGACTTCTCCACCGTCTCCATGATGAAGAGGGAGTAGTCCACCTCTGGACTATGGGTTTGTGGAAGTAACTTATGTATCTCTCCTCTCTTGAGCTTCACTAATTAGCACCGTATGAGCTGCTGAACATGATTACGGTCACCGTTGTAATACCTTTGTGGTGGATCTTTATGAGTTAATATATGTTTGAGATTGCAATGTTGTTTCAGTTATTAGTATAGATGCATATTATGTACCCTGTTCTTGTCTACTTGTTTTGATCAAACATGTTTATGAGAGCGTGTGTGGGGGAACGTGTGCATTAGCTGGAGTAACGGAGGGTGGCTAGTGCATGAACGTGAGAGAAAGTTCTGCGATCCACTTTGGTATCTTTACCTTACTTTGTTACCTCACTAGGGATAAACTAAAATACCATGCTACCGGGGATGTGGGCGTGACCATTGCCACTACTCCTACTCATGACTAGATCTAGCATGTTCTTATTTTCACTTCATGTCATGATACTTAATGCTATACTCTGAGTTATCTTAATTAGTGAGGTGTTATGATTTAGTTCACATCTTGGTGGAGTATAAGAGAGGTTAATAACCAAAAGATCTCTATGTTAGGACGTGATGCCCATATATCTAAGTAACTTGTCATCAAACCCTGTGTTGCAATCTCATAGTTAACTTTGTGTGTTCCATTGTCTACCACTTTATAAAGAGAGAGTGCATTTGTGAAACCATGAACCCCAGTCCATTTTTAATCATAAGAAACACCTTTCCATCCACACCATATACCACTTTTCTATTTTCAGCCATCATTAAATCCGAAAATACAAAAATACTTTTCATCTTGCATACATCATTCAAAAACCCAAAAATATCATTTATCATTGCATCCACCATCATTGCATATTTATTTCTTATTTGCATTGCATAACTATCCTGATATCATTGTACACCTGTGCTTGACAACCACAGGTGAGGTTGAGAACCAAAACACTAACCTTGTTTTGTAGG